>JABXJD010000091.1:1337500-1360000 GCA_013375575.1 Percina caprodes | reverse complement strand
CTGCTCTCTTCTGTCTCTACTGTTCTGCTGGATGCTGTAATCTCTTCAGTGCATGGCCAGATTACTGTCTGCTCCATATTGTCTGGTGGCGGACTGCAGGATGGAGAGATGGCAAGAGGAGGGGAGAGAGGGAGGGATGAAGAAGGCTCTGCTCTGATCTGATGCTGCATAAGGAAGATTACCTTTTTGTTAATGTATCCATCTGGACGTTTGCTATAGTTGGTTGTTTGTCCAGTATATTTGTTTGTGTTTAAGGACATACTGGGTGAATGTTTCAGTCTAGATAAATCAAGGCTGAGATTAGATATGTGTGTTATTTCTCAAGAGCTGTCAACCAAATGACTAAATCACAATGTAACATAATTATGATTAGATTGTAATAAAATGTGTAGAATTCCCTTTATGACTAATTAATTAAATAATTTTTTTTAATAGAATGATTTTCAGTAAAGAAAAATGAAGAGATTTGAGAATTCATTGTGCCCCCACAGACACCGCCCCCACCCTTCCACGCGTCTTCCTCTCCATCTCTTTCTGTCTCCTGTGCACTCCGTGCAGAAATGATTTCCATTCCTGCTGAATTAATGAGGTTCTGCTGAACTGAGAAAAGGCAAGGGGAGCACACACACACACACACACACACACACACACACACACACACACACACACACACACACACACACACACACACACTCAAGCAGGCAGGCAGGCAGGGAGGGAGACACATACACAGTAACACACAGACATTTTCAGAGGCACACATCTACTATAGCCATATTTAAGTCCATATTCACACTCACACATGCACCCAGTGAGTCGCTGAAGCGTGGTCCCTTTTTGCCGTTTCAAAGCACAAACAGTATTTTGTTTTAGAGTAAATTTAAGGAAATGTAGACGTAAAATAAAGAGTTGAACAACAATCACAAATGAAGCGGAAGCTGAGGCCCAGCAAGAATTTAAATGCAACTGGTATATTTTCAAGTGCTGGTTTTATAGTATACATACACACACACACACACACACTCACACACATATGAACATAGAACAGATATACACACAAACATGCAGCCTCACAAGTTGGGCCCCATGGTAACACACTACTGTGTGTATTAAACACTACAGTGACTGTTGGAGGTTGTCAAACACCACCCCATCTCTTTTCTCTCGGTCTCTCTCTCTCTCTCTCTCTCTCTCTGTCTGTCTGTCTCTCTCTGTATCTGTATCTCTCTCTCTCTCTCTCTCTCACACTCACCCACATATAAATGTCAGTGCAGGTTTTTCCCTGTCACTCTACATCAGTCTCTGTGTCTGCTTGGACTGAAGTTAATCTTTAGAAGAATCAACCTCCACTTTGCTCCCGTTACTCATTTTCATTAACTAATGCTCACAGCACGCTGTGTTCAGCAAAACAAAACCAAAACTCTCTTCCCAACCAAAGGGAGGATGAGCGGGCCCAAAAGTATGGTTCATACATTGTAAACACACACAGAACCGAATGCGAAGGAGCATGCAGTCAAAAGGATGTAATTGCGGTGCAAGCGGCTGCTGTGATGTGACAGCTTGTGCGCCACTTGACTGGCTGAACAAAGAGGAGCAGAAAGTACCGTCTGATTCTGCTGAGGTTCTTCCTTGTTGAGCTGATTTTTTTTCCCAAAGCATGACAAATGTGTGGAGTTTTCAGGTGGGCAGGCTTCATGGGTAGTGTGAGACGCATGAGCGCAGAGGCACACAGACCACATCTGGCCCCATGTGAAGCTTGAAACAAGTGAGAGTCTCTAGGTAACATTGACTGTATGCAAACTGAGCTTTCTTTATTTCTTTCCGGCTTCTTTTCTTTTGTTTGTTTTTTTCAGTCTTTCGTGCTTGCTTTCTTCATTAAATGCACATGATCATGCACATTCAGCCGTGCTCCCGAAAACGGCAACCTCTCTCCTACTCCCTGCTCTCTGCTGTCTCAGTGTTTTTCTTTCCCATTTATCATCACTGAAGCAAAGGAACCAATTCCAATTTCATGTGTTTCCATTCCACTCCTCTATTTGCTTATTTCTTCATCCCTGTGTCTCTATTTTGATCTGAGGCAACCAGTCAGCAGTCAATAATCTGTTAAATAGCATTGATTGCCACCATTTAGTTTCCTGGCCAGCTACTTAGGTTGTAAAGCTGATCAATGGCTTTGAATGGGAACCACCTAGATAGCGGATTGACTGCTGGGACGCGCACTGCAATCATATCATTTGTCTTAATTTGCTGTTCGATTATTTGTTGTAATGGCTGCTGTCAAAACAGACCCATGCTGGCCCACAAATGGTGCTCAAATTGTACACTGTGCCGGCGTGCCCGATTCACTCGGCACACCTTGACTCTGTGCCGCACCTATCTTCCTTTCTCACTCATACTCCTGCTGTCTGACAGCAGAGGAAAGATATTATATAGTAAACAGCATGAGAGGGGCAGTAGCATATGTTGAAATTAGTATAGGAGTGTGTTCCTGTTGGGGGGGGCGAGTGTGTGTGATGTTTGAGTGCATGCAGATGGTCATACTCATGCCTGGATGTGTGAATAAAGTCTGACCCAGACTGGACTTCCTCTGCCCATGAGGCCCTTCCTGAAATCATCAATCACATCTTGTATAGGACACGGGTGTGTGTGTGTGTGCGTGTGTGTGACTGTGGGAATGTTTGGCTTGCTTTGAGTTTGACGTGAGGTTGTAACATCTCTTAAATGTATTGATGAATAAGACTCATTTTTTGCTGAAGAAATCTGGAAATGTATAAGTGTCTATTTTGAATATTAAGAACGGGTGACAAAAATACAGAAATACTGATTTTGAAAATACCATTTGTTGCAAATTCCATTTTCTGAGCTGTGATGATGGTGCAGAAAGACCATGTCTACAGTGCATCAGCCTCGTTCACCAAGGCAAATTCCATAAACGTGTGTATAAGTTCTGATTCTGATTTTGCAGCAAAAACCAATTATGTTTGGATGCATTTACAAAGATCTGGGTGAAAATGATGGGCTTCTCTTAAATAATCTGAATACTTTAACGAGAAATGTTAGTGTGTACAAATTGTGCCTTGTAATGTCCATGTAAAGTTTCCTTCAGTTAGTCCAAATTAAATTCAAATTAACACTCTTCAAAACAATTGTGGCATTGTTGATAAATGACATATGAAACTAATTGAACCCATCCCATTAGTAAAATAATAGTTGCAGCATTAGTTTTAAGCTCTTTTATCTTACTCATTTACTTGATATCAGGCCTTACTTCAACATTAAAGATGCCCCCCTGCAGATCTTAATATATTGCAGGCAGTGCCTGATCAGTCTTTTCTACTTTTGTTTTTTTTTATTGTGCCACGAAAGTGGGGACACCCTACATTCAGATCTATCCACTCTGGCTCATCTGGCACCAACTTTCTTCTTTTCTACTGTAACTCCCTCTTTAAATCACTCTGACTCTTTTCTTTTCCTTCTTCTACCTCCCCTGGTTTTATGGGAGAAGGAGTGTCCCCCTCCCCCTGCTTGTTTGAAGTGGCCTGCTCATATATCACAGCCTTTCCTCACAGGATATCCTCCCTCTTCCTGCCTCTCCCTCTCTCCCTCTCTCTTTCTCCCTCATTCCTTCCCTCCCTCATCACCCCTCTTTCTGTCAGCTGGGGGAGTGGAGGAGGGGGATACCTGTTAACTCTATTTCTTTTCCACACTTTAACACTCTTCCCATATACCCAGCGGACACACACGGATGATAATGTTAGATGTCTGCACTGTACCAGCAGACAGGCGCTCTCTTCTCATGACTCAGAGTGAATTTTCAAAAATACCTTGTAAAAGTAATTCTCGCATGTCCTAAAAGGCACACAACTAAAATATAGTACTCCAATGAAGGATTGATTTGTTCTGGTTTAATATACTGTATAAGATCAGTGGTGTTGTGTTTTCGATATGTTTGACTCATTAAGTTCCTACATTCAGACTGAAGCCTTGACTCCACTTTGAATTAATGTGGGATTTTGCATTTATGAATACAGTAACTTAAGACGAGTGCATTTAGATGCAGTTGGACTGTAACCGGAGGGTGGCAATACTCTGATTATTGAAACTGTCATGTACACAAATTGACTTGTTTATCTTATTAGCATTAAGGTCATGATTGCAGTATAACTTGATTAACAGGGCTGAGATTCTCATCAATGTTTCAAATTACCCGTGGCATGTGTGCAGCTTCATCTGTTTTCTCTTGTGGCTTTGATTCTGCATACACACACACACACACACACACACACACACACACACACACACACACACACACACACCAAAATGTTTATAATTTAATCTAATTCCATGTGGTTTGAAAAAAAAGAATTGTGGCCTCCAGTTGTTGTAGGATCAAACTTTTTTTGGAGCAACAGTGATTTGTCCTTGTGTGAATATACATCTCATATAATAGCATTTTCATGAAAGAGCTCCATATATTTAATGGAGCAAAAAAGAATGAACACAGATAGATTTCCTTCACGCTTTGTTGCAGATACTAACTTGACTATCAAACAGGGGAAAGTCGGGTTACTGGAGACGGTCTTCTCTGCACTTTGTCGATTGTACGGCAAAGTTTTGCAGGCTGGCATTTCAGACAAAAAGTCAATCTCAGACCAACAAATTTTGTCATAGGTCCAGAGGAGTTGTAAGTTACTGTTAATGACGTAAACCGCCTAATCAAACTATTATTTAAAGCAGCTCTCATAGTGTCAATTTCAACCGCAACAGGCAGCTGTTTTGGCCCAGAACCAATACCACAGACAGACAAAGGTAGCAACTAGCTAGTGAACATATTGAAGCATTTTGCAGCTTAAGAGCCAGACATGTCACTCAGGAGTTGGTGGAGACAAAAAACAGAGCTAAAAATATGTCAATTTTCCACTTGTTAATCTATGTTTGCTAAAATGTTTTGCATATAAATGTAGTAGGTGATGAAAACGTCAGTATTTACATGTACAGCCAGTGCATTGTGACATTATCTGGCATGACTATGAAACTATTTAGAAAGAATTGGTAAATAATAATGTTTTCTAGAGAGCAGAGATCAATATTATCATCATTATATTTATGTATGATTTAGCTATGCGAGCACAGGTCCTGCAAATAAACAGACAGAACAATCCATAATCTATTTACATGCAACGGAAGCCGGCTACATCTGCAACATTCACGACAACATTGCTCATTCATTCAATCATTTTTCCCTTCATGTTTGATCACTCCAACACCGCTGATGAGATTGGAACAAAACTTGAGGGGATGGCACATTCCACCACAGATCGCCAGCGTTTTTATTATTACACTAGTTGGGGGATGACAGGAAGGATACAAAACAGATTTCATCATTACAGGAATATGTGTGTGTGCTTCAACATAGTTTACTGTTTGCTTTGTTTTATTTGCCACAGAAGCTCTACCACCAAGCTAAGCCCACTGTCCTTCATCGCTCCCTCTCCTAACACAGTTTATTTGACTATTATTCGTCCTTAATATCTTTCTTTTATGAGATTCATTATTCACTTCCTCCTTTTCATACTCCTTTAATTCAGCCCTGTACTGCCTGTCTCTCTGCTTTTCTCTATTTCTCCGGCTTTCTCTCCTTTTTTTCTATTCCTTGTTTTTCTCCCTCCATGCCCTTGTTGTCATTTAGCTGCTTCCCCCAGCACTGCCCTCCCCCTTCCATCCTCCTCTCTTTTCTGTCTCTCCCCTCCCTCTGTCTCTCTACCTTTTTATATCTTACATTTTCTCTCCCCATCTCTCTTTCTCTCTCCATCCTTCTGCCCTTTTGCTCCTCCACCCACCCCTCCTCTTCTCTCTTCCATCCCTCTCCCTCTCTCTTCGACTGAGGACAAGGAGGTGAAAGCCAAGCGGATTACAGTGGCGGTTTAATCTGGCTGACCCACCAAGGGATTGCTCTCTACTTTGCTGTGAGGCTGCAGGGCTGGAGGGCAGCGGGACTGGGTGGGTGCAGCGAGGGAAGGGGGAGCGGAGGAGAGGAAAGGGAAGGAGACCAGGTTGTAGGGGGGTTGGGGTTCAGGGGGAGCAGAAAAGGAGGGAAGGCAAAGGAAGGAGAGGAGGAAGAGGGAGGAGGATGGGAGTGGTTGAATTTGGAGAATTTTTCCTGTTTGTCTCGGGCTGAGCAGAAATGCTCTCCAGGAGGACTGTTTGTATCCACATACACAAATAGTGTGTGTGTGTGTGGTACTAGAGGTGGGGGAAGGGCTTTGGGTGTTTGGTAAGAGATGGAATATTAATGCTACTTTGCCCATAATTTCTTTCCATCTGTCATTAAGTTGTCCTCTGCGTGTGTGCCTGTCTAAGTCTATGAATAGATACTCTTCAGATATTAACAGACAATTAGTCTCTTCTGTGTTTCAAAGACAAAATACAAAAACGTCCTTGGTTTGATTTTTCATTTTCTTTATTCTGAAAACATCAAAATCTCATTTTACTCCATCTTGTCAAAGTCATTCAAACTCACGCGGCTTTCATCCGCAGTTAACGCCCAGACTGAGGCCTCGCCAAATGTATCAGTTCAATGAGCACCGCACCAGGTTCTTCTTTGTCGGCTGCAGGTCATTTATGTTTGTTTTTTATTGCTATTTTTAATCTTTCTAAATGGGAACATGAAGAGCGAGGATAATGTGGTGATTAACAGTAGGGGTGCACACAAGAGCTTTGGTTTGGTTTCAGAAATGGGGAGGGACATTATCTACATAGCAAATATCACATTATTAGTGAGATAGTTATCTGGCTTACCAAATGATTGGTAGTCAATTAAAAGAAATATAAACGTAAATTGCACTTAGAAACACATTTTGTTTTAAATACAGCCGTATCTTTGATTGATGGCCAATTCAAGCCTATTTTAAGGAGAATATTTGCTGTATATAAAAGTATAAATTCAATGATTTTGTTTGTTTTTTACACTTAAAAAAATGTGCATTAGAGTTTCCAGCCCTGAGTAGTGGCCGCAGTCTACCTTTCAGGTGCAACCTCCACCAATCAGAGGCCTGGGCAGCCTGAAAGGTAAAAACTCGGGGCATGGAAAGTCACCAGCTGCTCTTCATAAAGCTTAATCGCTGTGTCAAAATTAAAGGTGACTAAGCTAAGCATATGAGGGTGGTGATGGTGCAGTGGACATGACACATGACTTTGGTGTGGAAGATTTGGGTTCAATTCCCACTGCGATACATCGACCAATGTGTCCACTGTCCATGAGCAGTTGCTCCAGAGGTGTGTGACCTCTGATATATAGCAATTATAAGTCGCTTTGGATAACAGGGTCAGCTAAATGTGATATCAAGATTTTTATCAACTCGTCTCTCATCAGGATTTCAGCAGCTGGACAATAAGAATATGTGTTAAAAGAGATTTTAGTAAAACAAACAAACAAACTGAAATTATAAAAGAGCCACTTTTTTAAATGAAAAATGTGGTACTTTAGTAGTTATTTCATTATTTTATTTATGCTGTTGACAAGGCAGTTGTGCAAAAGAAAATCATTTTGCATAACCTCGAGGCTTTTCCCTCCAAAAGGCTCTTTACTCCAGTAGAAGCTAATTTTGCTGCAGTAGTTCATTGACTGTGAGCGAAATGTTATGTTCCAGTCAAGCGGTCTGGCCTTAAATAAACAGGATGTTGATAGTGATTAGAACACAGCTTAGACAATAAGTGCCTTAACCTGGGCATCAAGTGGCAGCAGGGTAGAAACATCCACCTAAAAGAGAGTTGGAGGCCAGCCTTGAGTTGAATAACGAAGTGAGTCTGACGAGGTTGTGCTGTTTTAATGTCCTAAATGCCTCGTTGTACAGTGCTGAACGCAGCGAGGGGGTCTGAGGCAGGCTGTGTCTGTGTCTCTGTTTGCCTCATATCAGCCTTCCTTTCATCAGTTCACCCCCGCTGTGCTGTTTCAAAGGAGGGGTCCAGTCGGCGAGTCGGATTAGCTTCCAACTGGTGCTTGTCCAGATTCTGATTCTGAAGGGGGGCTTAACCAACCTCGCCTCAGAAAAGACGAGAGGAAGGAACAGGAGGGAAGGAGGAGAGGAAAAGAGCTCCTGAGGGGTTGACGCTCCTCTTCAATTGTTTACCTTGCAATTAACATGCTGGATTGTCTTGTGGAAAGGAAGAAAAAGTCAAGTGTGTAGACTACAGAGCAATAGGCCACCGCTGATACAGATACAGGGGCTGACGGTGTGCATTATACAGGAAGGAGGGCCTGGGGTGCACACCAGCTCTATTGGAATAGTTGTATTTCTACGCACACACACTGTAAAGCATTACAATGTATAAAAGCAAACCCCCATACTGCAAGTGTCATGGTCAGGGCACAGACCATAGCATTGACCAATCAGCAACAGATGCCCCCTGGAGATTAATGATCTGGTCTCTGTGTGTGTGTGTGTGTGTGTGTGTGTGTGTGTGTGTGTGTGTGTGTGTGTTGTGGCACAGTGGCTAACACAGCCCCCGAGCTGCTGTCGCGCTGCCCTGCGAAATGGCTGCCTAGGGACCTTATTTTAGGCCACACCAGGTGCAAGTGTTTTGGGCTGGTTACATGATCTAGGGTGTGTGTGTGTGTGTGTGTGTGTGTGTGTGTGTGTGTGTGTGTTGCTATTACATGTGTGAGTACTCTGCATATGTGGAGGCATAAAAAAGGCTGTGATTCTGTGCTGGGTCTGGCCCGTGTGTGTCTGCGTGCTGGAGTCCAGGAAAGGTCAGAGATTGGGTGGAGGTGCCAGGAATAGGGGTGTGAGATGCCTTGGTGACTACAGGGCCATGTTAGGCATACACACACATACACACACACACACACACACATGCAGACATGCAGGCCTTTAAACCCGAAGACACAGCAGAACAAAAGCTGGTCAAAGTGGGGCAGTTATCTCTACCTCCCTCCACAGTCTTCTCCTCTCTGTCCCTCACGTCTATCCCCAGCACTGTTTTCCTCTCTCCTCCCCCCCTCCCCCTCGTTTTCCTCTCCTCTCTTCTCCTCTCCTCTCCTCTCCCTCCTCTCCTCTCCTCTCCTCTCCTCTCCTCTCCTCTCCTCTCCTCTCCTCTCCTCTCCTCTCCTCTCCTCTCCTCTCCTCTCTCACGCAAACACGATGCTGCTTTCTGGATCTGGGATGCCTGAGGGACAGAGCACAGACAGGAGCCCTGTCACCATGACAACAGCTTCTCTGAGCTGCCTGACACCCAGACGCCATTGGCTGAGGGCTGTTGGGGGAGGGGTAAGTGGAGAGAGAGAAAGAAGAGTGGGAGAGAGAAGCAGGAGTAAGTTAAGCAAGGGGTAGAAAGAGAAAAGGGAGTGTAAAGGGGGGGGAAGGGGGTGTAGAGAAAAGGAGATAACGAAAGCAAACGACCCCCTTTCTCCTCATGGGGCCTGTTCGTGTTAATGTGCAGGTTTGACATAACGAGGAAGAAAGCTAAGGAAGAGGGGAGAAGGAGGTGGGGAAGAGCAGGAGGCCAGTGTGTGTGTGATAACGGTTGTGGGAGCATGTTGGTAAATGATCTTCTCAGGGTCGTATAATCAAGCCGCTGGTCCAGGTTTATGTGCAAATGTGTGCACTCCTGTGCACTCATGTATGTTTGCAGCTGTGTGCTTGTTAGCTTACAAGTCGCCGTCCTACCACGCAGTTCATTTTACTGTTTTCTTAAGACTGAGCTCATATCACACAAAAAATGGCTTGTTACCGGAAACCGTCAAGCAAATGATGAAGACGACTGAACATATTTAGAATAATGTCACTGCCAGAAAACACAAGTTACTACCAACGTCTTCTTAAAGCATGGAGGGCTGAGAGTGTGCAGATATCCACTGACGTCACTTACCCAGTATTTCTTTCCAGTTGAAGTTGGGTTAATCAGTGAAATCATCTGATTCAACCTGAATTAACTTCTTGATATGCATATTTGTTGAAATGACATGGCTGCATGTTCTTGATGAATTGGTAGCTGGTTTTGTGATGCTTCAGTTCAGACTGCCATCTCTGGCGATGGATAGCTCACTCAATCAGAGAAGGAGAAAGACACAAAGTGAAACAATTTTTTGAAGACAGATTAACCGATGGGAGAAGAAGACAATCTGGGACAGAGAAGGAATAAAATGTCAGTGGCATTGGCTCACCCAAGCAAACCTAATAAAAGAAAACGATAATATAAAATACAGAATAAAGATACATTGCCTAAGAGGCTACAGACTCTCAAGCTGACTAATCAATTAGTTGAATCAGTCGATAGATCTGTAAAACTGAGTTTCTCCAAAATGAATCTTGCAAAAGCACTCCTTTAAATCTGGTGTTTACCAGAGTTGTGCTCATAAGTTGTTTTGGAAATAAGTCATTTAGCATAAAAAAGTATGAAAATGACTAATCGACTAAGACCATAATAACAAACAAAACAAGTCAACTATTTGACTAAGAGGGGGCAGCTCTATTAACAAACTTGTTTAGTAAAAATAACATTAGTACTAATAATAATGAAATATTAATGTGGTACTTTGCTCTAATTTGTACCGAAAGGACACAAATCAATTTGTTTTTTACTCCTTGCTGGAGGGAATGGATGGTGAAAGTGTCAGAGTTTTAGAGGCCTTGGTTTCCGACTGAGACGAAGCCTGCCGCTGATGTGGCTTAAATATTTTCCAGTGTTTGCATTACTGTACCTGCAGAAATACTGTGAAATGCACTATGTTAACGTGTAGCTTGGCAGCCTGCCGGCGCCGCTCGGAGGGGAAACAGCAAATGAAAAGTTTGTATGTTTTGGAGCCAAAGAGAGAGGGGATGGGGTGTGTGTGTGTGTGTGTGTGTGTGTGTGTGTGTGCGTGTGTGCGTGTGTGCGTGCGTGCGTGCGTGTTGCTTCATGTGTGCTGGGTCTTCCTGCCGTTCTGTGATCACTGGCATATTTAGACTAATCATTGAAGAAGAGGATCTTGGGTGCTGCATGATGTGTGTGTTGTGTGTGTGTGTGTGTGTGTGTGTGTGTGTGTGTGTGTGTGTGTGTGTGTGTGTGTGTGTGTGTGTGTGTGTGTGTGTGCAACTCACTCAGGAGCCATAAATGTCTCAGGCTGTGCATGCACACGTGTTGGTGTATCCATTCGCAGGAGTTTTACTCTCTTTCACAAACACACATACACACACACACACGCACTCTGAGCGAGAGAGAGAGAGAAAAAGAAGGGGAGGGCGGTGAACGAGAGGAGGTTGTTTCTAAATCAGAACCAGGAGTCGAGACAGAGTGACGGAGCAGAGGCTCAGATAGCGGGGTTGTGTGTGTGTGTGTGTGTGTGTGTGTGTGTGTGTGTGTGTGTGTGTGTGTGTGTGTGTGTGTGTGTGTGTGTGTCCGTTGAAGGTGAGGAGGTGGGGAAAGAAGGGAGTCTGACTTGGGTGGGGCAAACAAGAGTGAACAGTAAGCATGTTTTACCTTCGGCTATTAATCCTTTCTCCTGACTGGAGACCCAGACCAAACAAAAAGAACAGAGGCATCTCTTCTTCTGCTTTCTTTAAATCTCTCCTTTTTCTTTGTCTTCTTTTCAGTTTTGCTATGCTTCTCTTGTATTCGCTCTGTTTCCTTCCTTCTTGTTTGCTTCACTCTGTTGCTATCTCTCCCAGCCTATATCATCATGTCTCAGTGTGTGTGCGTGTGTACGCGCATGTGTGTGCGTGCGTGTGTGTGTGTGTGTGTGTGTCCCCTCTCTGGTTCTCTCTCTGTGCGTGCCAGTGCTGTGCTATGCTGGCTGAGACTGTGCTGGGGATATTTCTGTCAGCTTCTATTTATTTATTTATGGCGATGCTGGTGAGAGATCGCCTGCCGAGATGTGTGCTTGTCTTAAGAGAAAGTGAGGTGCTCTCCGGAACTCTTTACCTCCTCCACTCCTCTCCACGACTCCTCCAGAGTAAATATTTGTTAACCTCCGTCCTAATGACAGTGTGGGGTCGACCCAGGAAGTGTTGGCTCTTTGACCTCTGAATAGATGCACGGAAACTGGCTGCTCTGTGCTGTCTGTCATGCGGAGGATGAAAGGCCGGTGTCACTGAAATGGAAGCTTAAATCATCCCTGAACAAGCCACCACCCTGACGCCACTGTCTCTGACAACAAGCTATGGCAAGCCGTGGGCCACACTGCCTGGCAACTGGAAAAGTTCCTGGAAGCAAGAATGCAAATAGAGCACATTAATGTCAGATCTCATTGTATGTCAGGCCCTGCTGAACTCTGGGAGCCTGTCAACTGGTGGTCCAGAGGTCAGGAGGTCCCTCCAAGGCCGTTTATTTCCCAGTGTGTCTTCTAGAGACAGACTGCGGGTCGAGCTAGTGGAGGTAGGATGGCAGAAGGGGAGGAATCAGGCAGGTATGGTTGTGAGATGGCTGGGTGAACCACCGTTGTTAGCCTCCTGTTCTACCACCAATCATTGGCAGCATTGTATCTACTACCTTATACTGCATTCAAGCAATGTCAGCAAAATGGGAACAATAGCAAAGTCCCACCGTTCCAATCAAGCGATAGTGTTTTCCATAACGTTGCCCACCTTTGTTAAAAGTATAGGGCAAGTGGAGTTGGGTTCAGGTAAAGGTAAAGCCACTTGAAACACTGAAGATACCCGGAGTGTAGGTTTTAAAATATAATTGAGCTCCCCCCGCTTACAGTGATCGCACCACTGCAACACTAGACATCTAGTATTGAACATGATTAGACCTTATTATGCTTTTATAATATTGCCTACAGTAACTTTGCCCTGGCTCGCCACTGAAAGGAGAGTACAGCGGTGCATGTTCATTTATTCATACAGAGCAGCAATAGTGTTGTGCAAGAATGTTTGCAGTGGGAAATGACACTTTTTGGAATAGGCGCATGTTACAACTTAATGCCTTAACATACAATTATAAATCACCCTTGAGGGGAAATACAAATTGATGCGGAATCAGATTTCGACACAATTGTAGACATTATTCCAAGATGGTCAACCATTTTCTAGCACCACGATCACACCATATGAAAGGGAAAATAGCCTTAATTAGCCGTGGTTGACACATTGCACACAGTATTTACTTTTGTTCATACACAAGTTAAACCAGGTAGCTCAAATCTAATTAGCTGATTCAACCGTATTCTCCATATTGCATTTTAATTTTAATTACTTTGGCCCTAGTTTGGTTATTGTGTTTTGGCTGTTGGCTTCAGCAGTTCTTTATGCCAAGTGGGAAATATCATAGCTGTCAGAAACACTCCATATCTTGTACTCGTAATTACAGGGTTTCCCTGCAGTGGAGGCAGGCCACCTCACCTGAAAAAGCACAGAAAAGAGACAGCCTACACTAACTATGATACCAGATTAATACACTTTCATGAAACAAAACATCAACCAAAGGTAAGAAAAAAGAGCCGTGGTGCTACGTCAAACAGAAAATGTTGTAGATATTTGATTAGGAGAAGAGGTGCGTCAGGATCTGGGTGGTTTGCTGCCTCTCTTAAACTTTTTCTCGGGGAAACGCTGGACTAGGAGGTTGACGTAAATGTTTGCTCATATTTATGGTTTGTATGACATGACGTGAACATAGCAAAAGCTCACACTTGAAACACGAGGACTGACTGAATTGAAAGTGCTCAAAGGTGAATTAAAGTAACAGCAATAACAGCTCTTTTCCCCCTTTGCTCTGTCCTGCTTCCCCCATTCCATCTTCTCCTTATCAGCTCACTACAACGGTGCCAGCACTCCCTTTTATCTTACACCTCCTCCTTATTTGGCCATTCTCTTTTTTCATTTTTGCTCCCCAATATTTATTTTCTTTTTCTTTCCTCTTTCCTGACCTCTTTTCTTACTCTTTCTAACATCCTTCTCTCCTTCTTTTTTGCATTTTTTCGTCAATTTTTCCCTCTTTCCTCGACGTGCCCCCAGGGCCCTCAGAGTTTCAGCAAGCTCCACAGACCGTCCATTGTCTCGGGAATGCAGTTTGCGGTCTCCCCTCACCTCCTCATCCTCCTCCTCCTCCTCCTCCTCCTCCTCCTCCTCCTCCTCCTCCTCCTCCTCCTGTCTGGCATGAGACAGGGTTAGGTGTGTTTGGCTGCTAGGTCCTCAAGGCCACTGGATTTGATCTCAAACCCAACTAACCAACCAACTAACTAGTAAGGCTAAAATTGGCATTATTGCTGGTGGAAATCTGAACAGGGTTTAGAGAAGATGATAGAAGATGATATTTGACATGTCTGTTGTTACAAGCCATCTAGAGATGCTCACCCTGATCAGCTTTGTACACTGGGTTGTTTAATTAAGCCGTTAAAGAGCTGGAACTTATTATTAAGTGAATAGAAATGTTTGGCGTGAACTTGTGTAAAGCAAAGATTATTGGAAAAACAGACATCAAGTTTCTTAAAAGAATATAAAGACGCTCAGACATTGCACAATTGGGTCACTGCTTCTAAATGTTCTTGTTAAAGGTTGTTGGGTTAGCTGACTGCTTGATCCTCCTGAAGTGTGTTTGGTCTTCATGTGTGAGTAATTCTTACAATGTGCGCATTAGTATGACGGCAGAGATGACGCACACTGAGACACATAAGAGTCCCAATCACTGCCAGCGTAAAAGCTTCATGTAGATTTCTATATTTATCAAAACATTTCAATGTGATCTGGTCGTTTGTAAGGTGGAAGTAGTGCACATGGTGGTGCCTCTGGGATACGAAATGGAAATTTGCGTGTGTGTGTCTCATACACCCAACCCCCCAATGTCTGGCGCTCAGGAGGATTGCTCCTATGGGAATGCCTCTTCCTGCCTGGTCACACACACACACACACACGCGCACACACACACACACACACACACACACACCTTAAAATAGAAATGGGGTGAGTGGATCAGACTGGCGTGAGATGGTTTTAAATGTCTAGTCTGTCTCTGCTGGCTGCTAAACATAAGTGTCGGACACACTGAATCAGAGGGTGAGAGTTGGGTCTGAATGTCAAATGGCCAGGCGTGTACCTATTGTTATAGTAGAGAAGAATAAAATTAGGCTGCAACTGGACTTTTATTTCCCAAGTATTCTCTTATTCTGTTCTCCAAGCACAGTTTATTTTTGCTATTACCACATTATTCAGGATAATATATGGTAATTCTTCAACTATTATGCTCTAAAGACGTCTGACTTCAGCTTTGAGGTCCACCATGTTGCTTTAGGCACTAAGGAATGTGTACAGCCCGACTGTAACTCCCCGTCTGGCTGCTCACAGTATACGGCACCACTACTCCTCTTTTGTTTTCATCTCGCACCTTCTCAGCTCTGCAGAAATAAAATCCATTTGTGTGTGCATAACAAGAGAAAAAGGGAGAGGCCAAAAAAAAAGTGAGCGACAGAATATGTAAGAATGCCAAAGAATAAGGAGGAGGTAGCTATTGCTAACAAGGTTGCCAGAGACTCTTTTCATTTTTAATAGTCCCGTAGGAGGTCTGGCTGATAAAGTGTTATGTTATATTATTAAATCTTGGCGAAGTTTGAGCTGCAGCTGATTCCAACAGTAGCAAGTGTGAAAAGTGAATCTGTAGGTTAGATACACTGCAGCAAAGTTAATGGACAGGATCTTTCAGCCTTTAAAGATGTCCAATATGTGTTTTTCAGATTTTTAATAGATCATTAAGAATACATTTCTTTAAAGTAAGGAGTTTGTATTAATAAATAAGAAATAATTGGCAACTCTTTGTTTTGCTACTTTTCCTCGGTTTGATACCATAGTACTGATTCAAGGGACAACTTTTTGCTCTTTTCAAAAAACTATGAGTGAGGGGTCCTTCCTTCACTGCAAAGAAACATAAGGGGACATACATGAATAGGGGACACTGTGATTACATGGTCAAAGCAGCATGGGATGGAGCAGGTGTTCGAACTGAAAACATAGTGGCATTACAAAGAAATCTACCAAGAATGTGCATTTGCATGTATGTGTGAGCGGCCAACGCTGCATTTTGCTGCCTGACATAGACCCGGGCAAAGGTTGATCCAGGAACACACAGTGGGGCTTGAATGTTTGGGCACCTCAGGTAAAAATTTGTATTAATGTACATAAAGAAAAATTTCCAAAAGGCATCAAATGACAGATTACACATTTGTATAATATGTCACAAAAATGTAGATTTTATTTCCATAATTTACACTTTCAAAATAACAGAAAACAAAAAAATGGTGTCTGAAAATATAGTATGCACCGCCCCCTTTGGAAATCATCGTCTGGAAAGACCAGGTGATGTCAATCTTAAGGTTTTAAATGCCCAGACTCATCTGACCTTGCCCCAACACTCCGCACCATGGCTTCTTCTAAGCAGTTGTCTAGAAAACTGAAACTGAAAATAGTTGACGCTCACAAAGCAGGAGAAGGCTATAAGAAGATAGCAAAGCGTTTTCAGATGCCAATATCCTCTGTTCAGAATGTAATTAAGAAATGACAGTCATCAGGAACAGTGGAAGTTAAAGCAAGATCTGGAAGACCAAGAAAAATATCAGGCAGAACAGCTCGCAGGATTGTGAGAAAAGCAAGTCAAAACCCACGTTAGACTGCACGATCATCCAGAAAGACCTGGCAGACACTGGAGTTGTGGTACACCATTCCACTATAAAGAGATACTCGTACAAATATGGTCTTCATGGAAGAGTCATCAGAAGGAAACCTCTTATACGTCCTCACCACAAAAAATCAGCATTTCAAGTTTGCAAATGAACATACAGACAAGCCTGATGCATTGTGGAAACAAGTTCTGTGGACTGATGAGGTTAAAATAGAACTTTTTGGCCAGAATGAGCAAAGGTACGTTTGGAGAAGAAAGGGCACAGAATTTAATGAAAAGAACCTCTGTCCAACTGTTAAGCATGGGGCGGGGGGAGGGGATCAATCATGCTTTGGGGTTGTATTGCAGCCAGTGGCACAGGGAACATTTCACAAGTAGAAGGAAAATTTGATTCAATAAAATTTCAGCAAATTTTGAATGCTAACTTGATGCCATCTGTGAAAAAGCTGAAGTTAAAGAGAGGATGGCTTCTACAAATGGAAAATGATCCTAAACACACCTCAAAATCAACAGTGGATTACATCAAGAGGTGTAAACGGAAGGTTTTGCCATGGCCTTCACAATCTCCTGACCTCAACTTAATTGAAAATCTATGGATAGACTTAAAAGAGCAGTGTGTGACAGACAGCCCAGAAATCTCAAAGAACTGGAAGACTTTGTAAGGAAGAATGGGCGACGATACCTCAAACAAGAATTGAAAGACTCTTGGCTGGCTACAAGAAGAGTTTCCAAGCTGTGCCAAAGGGGGGCAGTACAAGGTATTAACTCTGCAGGGTGCCCAAACTTTTGCAGACGCCATTTTTTTTTTGTTTTCTGTTATTTTGAAAGCGTAAATGATGGAAATAAAATCTAACTTTTTGTGACATATTATACGAATGTCTAATCTGTCATTTGATGCTTTTTGGAGATTTTTCCATCTTTTCTTGGCTTCTTTATGCCCTTTAATAAAAAATTTTGCCTGGGGTGCCCAAACTTTCGAGTCCCAATGTATATTTGCATGACTAGATTGAGTTTAAGTGTTTATGTCCAGTGATTGAGTGTGGAATGCTTCTATTCTTATTATTTTCTAAAGTGTTGCTAAAACCAGTAGATTAAGCAGCTTTCATTCTCCTCTGTGCTCACTAATTGCCCTTTTAAAAAATCCCTCTTACATTTTCCTCTGGTCGTATCATATTTTATTGTTAGGGTTAGGTTATTCTTTCGTTCCCTTTTCTTACTAATACTATCTTGCCCAATCTTTCAAGAAATATTGCTATGTAAATTTGTTGAGACAGCAATCTAGCCAAATTAAAACAATGCAAAGTGCAATAAGCAGATAATTCGTAAATCCTCATTGGGATCTGCAATCTAGTCTAAACAGTTTGTAGGCTGCCGGAACATGAATGTAGATGGCTGAACCTACAACAAATACATATTTGCAGATATGTAAATGTCACTTGCGATTGCTCGCTAAATGTCATAGTGTATAGTGCACATACAGACACACGTATATGTGCTTCTCTGAGAGTGTGCCAATGTACTGTGTGTGTATGTTCGTGCATATGTACAGTATGTGCTGTTGGATCCTCTGTTGCCATTATTTAGCATCACTGTGAGATATTCAGTGCATTCCTGGAGTCTTTTGTCGGTGATGATTTGTTTATGATTTGCATACCTTTTGTGGAAACAGCTTTACCTCAACTTTTCCAAGAATTGTAGTCTCCAAACCTCAAGGCAGCGGCTGTGAACCTGTTGATTTTCTGCTGTGGTTTTTTTATCCCACATGTAGGTGGAAAAAGTAAAAAGTGACAATGAAAGCGGTGACGGAGGTTGAGGTTTTGTAGCTGAAAATAGTGAGCCTCTTGCCTGGTTGGCAATGTGTGATATATGTCTTTTGGCTGCATTGCATTCTGGTCTATGCAGGCTTCTTTTATAATGGATTTCTCTTTATAAGACAGATGAACGTTGGTGTAAAAGCTGATGAAAGAAGGTGTTGCTCATCAATTCTTAGGTACTGACACAGGAACCTACCACTTACTGCAGATGTTTTACACCTGGGAATATTTATTTACATTTGTCCCAGAAAAGAAAACAATGAAATAGACCCAGAAAATGCAAAGCGCAACATCACATACAGCTTTGTAGCACTGTCAAGTGTGACGAGTGTGTTAGTGTGCCTGCCATCACCTGTGAAGTGGCCTTTCAGGGAATGATCTACCTGCTCCTTTCTGATCTGTAGCCCTCTCTGACCTGCAGCGCTGAGCGGAAGATACACACTCCGTGTCTGAACTGGCGTGACACCCGCCAGTTATTTTAAAAGGACAAGAGATAGAGCATGATAAAATCATTTTCCCTATCTCTCCCCCTCCTCTCTCAGATTGATGCTTACACACCTTTGATTCTTCCACTGTATTCTTCACATTAGGTTTTGTCTCCAAGCTCCAAGCATTCTATTATTCACTAATTAGCAGCATTAATAATCCTCAGTTAGGCATATAGCGCTGAGTGCATGTAGAATTCTGCCTATTCATTGAAAGGGTGTGTGTGTGTGTGTGTGTGTCTGTGTGTGTTTGTGTGTGTGTTTGTGTTTGTGTGTGTGTGTGTGTGTGTGTGTCGACGAGCGTCATTGTGACACCCTGTCCTCTAGTTCTCTTTTGGCTTTCCACCCAACACCAAGTGCCTAATGAGGGAGTGAAAGGCCACGGGCAGATGAGGCAGGGGATGCATATAAGTGTGTATATGTGTGTGTGTGTGTGTGTGTGTGTGTGTGTGTGTGTGTGTAATTAAAGAGCAATGCCAGCAGGGGGGACCTGTATTAGAAAGGGTCACAAGAGCGAGCAGCAGGCCATCGCCAACCTTTGGTCATTAACTACCGACACCGCCAATAAAGGCACGTGTGTGTGTGTGTGTGTGTGTGTGTGTGTGTGTGTTTAGGGGGTATGCATCAGCAGGCCAGCTACTAAATTACTTTACATCAATAAGTGTTTCACTCAGTTTGTGTCACTTTTGTTTAGCTTATACCTTAGCTCCAACAACATTCTTGTCGTTATTATTTTGATTACCCAATAATATACAGTATTGATAATATATTGATTATTTGTAAGTGTTAGCATTTCAGATGCGGAAACCAGAACATGTTTGGCATCGTTTCTTGATAAATAATGATCAATTATCAAACTAGTTGTCCAGCTAATTGTTTCACCTCTGAGTCAAACTAACATTGCGATGTATCAAAGAGGCATGTGAATGACTTTGTGTAAATGTACAAGATGATAGTTTAAGGAGAATTTGGGTTCATTACAACCTGGGTCTTTTGATTATGATGATGATGATGGTTGTAGTCAGTAAGCTCTGGGAAAATGGAAACACTGTTGCAGAAAAGCATGAAATGATTGGTCAGATGATCACAGGGGTTGTTAACGAGCTAAAAGGTCAGCCAGCTCTACGGCAAGTACAGTAGTTTGAAGTTAAAACAGGGAGTTGGGTTTGTATACTGCAACTGTTTTTCTTGTTTTTATTTATTTATTACGAGTTGCTTTGTCTGTCATGTGGTATGGATTCCTCCCTTCATTCTGTCAGCTGCCATCCCGCCCACAGAGAGTCACCACATCAATATCATGTTTACAGGCGGCAGAATTGTCTGTGTCGCTGCATTTGTTTGTTTCATCTCAGAGCAGGTTTTCCTAAGGTGTCTGTCTGTGTGCATATATGTGTGCACAAATGTGTGTGTCGTCTTTCCTGTCAGGCAGTATGTGTGAATTGCCATAGGTTGATTGGTTAACCTGAGAGGCAGCAGCAGGAGTAATGGCAGGTGCTTCAGGGCAGCAGGGGGAGCGCCGGGCGATGTCCCCCAGCCACAGCGCCTTCCCTCTGGGCTTCCAGCTCCAAGCGGTGCCTGGGTAGCTGGGAGGCAGCTCCTGGGGCCCTGATTCTGGGACGAGATACTAGGGAGACAGAGGTGGTGCAAGGAGGAGGGTTATGTGTATGTGTATGTGTATGATTGTGTTTGTGTGTGCTCTGTTGGGGGATCCCAAGCAAATTTGTTTACCGGTAATTAATTCACCTGATTGACATAACAGCTGCCGGAGCTATGGGAAGGCAACAGCGTGTGTGTGTGTGTGTGTCTATGTGTCTGTGTGCGTGCATGTGAGAGAGAGTATATTTGGCTGCATACCTGCTGTGGAGGGCAATTCCATGTTGCAGGTTTGAGAGTCTGATTCCTGGCAGAGACGCCCGGCAGCTCTCCGTCTTCCATCGATTAGACCCGTCTGTCGGCCAGCAGCCCTGCTTACACACTTCTATCTCCCCGCTAATCTTTATAGAGTTGACTTCAGTGACAGAGTTATTGGAGCACTTGAAGCTGAGGGGAGAGGAGGAGAAGGAGGCTGTGACAGAAGGACAAATGAGGGAGTTGGTAGGAAAGGGTGATGGGGATGACAGTTGCAGGCGGTGTGGAGAGGAATTCCTGGTTTGGTTACGGAGATTACAGAGATGCACGAGATGAAACCAGCTATTTGTCTGCAAATCAGTCTGCTAGCTACAGAAACTACATGTATGGACACACAATGGAGTGTTCATTCCTGCGCAAGCACTTCCAAATATACACATTCATGTTTGTGCCTGCACAGACAGCAGTTTTAACTGAGGTATCTTTCTTCGCAGCAGGTGTTCTTCACATTAACAGCTTCAACCTGATTCTTTTTTTTTTTTAGCAGCATTTACTTTGTTTATGGAGCAGACAGAAAATGAGGGGGGGGAGAAAGAATGTGGCAGTTATAAACAGAAGAATGAGACAGACATAGAGAGCCCTGATATGTATAATATAAGCTCTTAGAAGAGTTGACTGGACTGTGTGTGTCTGCGTGTGAACATATTGTTTTCAGAGCCTTAAGGTGCCAGTATTGACATTTCTATATGTTTGTGAACACGTTACACTGTTTCTGTATGTATTTTAGATATGTAGAGTGTGTGTGGGGGTTGCTGAACACTGTATGGTTAGTCCAGGCAACTAAGGCTGAGCTCTTCGATCTGAAAGAAACAAAGGCTTGCACACACACACATTCTCAGACACTCGCACGCGCACTAACAGGTTGGTATCAGTGTTGTTGTGGCCAGCAGGTAGCAATGTTTTGGCCCGCTTGTCCGGACCCAGATAACAGCAGATCCATTACCCCCTGGAAGCCGAGGTCTGATCACCGGGCTGATAGAGCCGCTCACTCACTGTCTGTGGGCCATCTAGCCAACCAGCCAGTCAGCCTCCACGAGGAGCTAAATAGGATCACAACCAGGAGCAAAAGGAGCGCAGACCCCTTCTGTTGGAGGCAATGATCAAATACATGCCAGATGATAACTACATTTTTTTCTTTTTACATTTACACAGAAGGAAAAAAAAGTATATGTATTTTTGCCTAGAGTTTGAATATGATCGAGTTTAGCCTGCTTAAATATAACATAAAAGACTCAAAAGACTCAAATATAAAATAAAAGATATATACTTTATTTTGTCCGGGCTCTGACATACAAACATTGTAAACTACATATATAACACTGTCAAATGTGCCCCTTGTTATTTCCTTTTTAATATTCATTACATGAAAAAGTATTTTGCGTCATGCCTAGAACTGTCTGATTTTCAGTTACAGACAGCATGGAAGCAAATTCATGTGTGTGTCATTTAAATAATTATTCTTTGTCCTAACTAAAGTTGTGGCTGCTGTTAACAAACTTTACCTTTTGCATCTCCTGTTTTGGCTAAGATAAGATACTTTTTTATTGAAGCAGACAGTTTTGAAAAAGAAAACATTAGTCTAATAAAGAATTTATGTTTCCTTCAAAAGCTAGACTATTCTTTAAAATATGAACTCAAATAGCCACAATGGGAGCCACACAACACAGAACGCTCGGGGAGACAATCAATGGACAGAGAGCTTTAGATTT
>JABXJD010000091.1:870000-1335000 GCA_013375575.1 Percina caprodes | reverse complement strand
GTCTATGATTGTGCGGTAGCTAACAGATTTTTCCAAAAATTAAAAAGCAATATTCACTTGTTTAAAGCTTATGTGGATCCTCTGTGATCTCCTCTGGACTTGTGGTTTATATGAGCAGTTTGCTGATCTACTTTTCATTTTTAACACATGGTTACTAGGTAACTAAAACTACTTGGATAAGTTTAGGGAAAGACTTTGGTCATGGTTTGACTGTTTAAGAGACAAGATGCAAACCGCAGTCTGTGGTGTCAAAGTCTAATATTTTGACCTTTTGAAAAGTGTAACTTTGTCAAGCTACTTCTACGTTTGCTTCTCAGATCATCATTATTCACACTATAAGTCACTTTTTGTCAGGAAAATAGAACTATAGGTTGCTCTAAGTGTTTGTGCATACAACGGATGTGTTTAACTTAATAATCTTCAACAGTTTTAGAGCCTCCTGTAACACATGAACCGCTCCGCATTCTAACTTTTTTTGGTTTCCTCCTCCTATTACGCCGGCCATGTGTGAATGTCGAGTTCTGACAAAGCAGTCATGACCAAACACCGCCTGTCAGCCTCACTGCCTCAGAAGAAAACCAGAGCAGCGAGTGATACATCTGTCTTCTCCTCGATGTTGAAAATCATTATAATTGAGAGCAAAGATGAAGGAAATATTGCCAGAAATATATTTGGAGGCCATATTCCAACTGGGGTGGCATGCAGGACTAAAGGCGGTCCTGTATAAATCAAGATTATGGTACTGATTTACATTTGTGACGTTATTCATCACTATGAAGTAGGACCTAAACACTGATAGAAATTTAACAAAGTCCACCAAAGCATTGGGGCCAGGCTGGGTAATGGTCCTCAATACTTTTACTCAATGAGATGTGTCTGTAATGCTGAGTATAAAAAGTGTTGAGAGCTGGCAAGGAGAGCTTGATCAGAGTTTTATTGTTGTAACAATTTCTTTAATTGGATATTTCCTGATCTAAAGATAAATATAGAGAATATAGAAATAAGAGGTTTGGCATTCATTTAAAAAGAGAAGAGTAGTAGTAGAAAAACATGGCATCTTTTGTATCAAAACTTTGGTTTGTGGCCTTGACCAACTGACACTTTGCTTGTTTGAAAACCATGATGTCTCTCTCTCATGGATGGGCCAAATTCTCTGGGCGGGCAAAGCAGAGAAAGGGGAGGTAACCTTGCCCCTTATGAGGTCATAAGGGGCAAGATTCCAGATCGGCCCATCTGAGCTTTCATTTTCTCAAAGGCAGAGCAGGATACCCAGGGCTCGGTTTATACCTTTTGCCATTTCTAGCCACTGGGGGACCATAGGTTGCCTGGGGGAACTCATATTAATGTTAAAAAACCTCATAAAGTGACATTTCCATGCCATGGGACCTTTAAATGTGAAACAGGTGCAGGAATATTTTTGTTACATCAGAGTTTTTGTAAATGTACAATTTGCACATTTTCACATAGTTTTTGTTGGTCAATAGATCAGTTTGAACATTTCTTAGGCGGAATGGACTAGTAGAGAAAAAGGGGGGGGGGGCAATAAGAGAAGATCTAAAAATAGTTTGTCTCCTTTGTTTTAGAAAAAAGAAACAGGAGCTGTGCATTTGTATGACTCTTTCCTGTTCATAACCCTACTCCCTCACATCTTTAAGTTCAGCTAGTTCTTAAATGGTTCTATTGATTTGGCTGTCTGTTGCGGTCAGATGGCGCATCGTTCAAACTACTTCACTAGGAGCACTTTAAATCCTTAATGTCCCCCCTAAAACTATCAAGATCAAGATAGTTGTGTGTCCATCAAATAATTTATCACTGTAACTAAAAAATCATATCTTCATCAGTTATCTGTAATTGTGCAATTTGTGTCCAGAAATTCAGTGAGTGTAATCAGGGTTGGAAGTTCGGCGCCCCATCATTTCTGCATGCCATATCTCTCTTTCCATTATTTTCAGAGTTCACAGGATTATTTTAACACCTTGCTGTTTGCCGTTCACTGCCTGCTGCATCATCAAACATGGCTACTTAAGAGTAAGCTGTTGTTTCTTGTGTTTGTTTTTTTCAGAGTGCGGCCGCTGCTCCCAGTCCAGTGATGGGCAACATGCCGCCCAATGATGGCATGCCAGGAGGACCCATGCCCCCGGGCTTCTTTCAAGTAAGAAAAAAGAACTCTCGCTGACTTCACCCCTCACCCACCCCCAGCTTCACCCATCACACAACCCCCAACAGACCCTCTGCCCCTCCCATAGCCATCGCTAAGCCTATCCTTCTGTCTCCTCCTCCTTTTTTTAGTCTCTTTAGCTGTCCTAATCCCTGTCCAGATGTGTTCCCTTCTCTATCTCTCTGCCTCTGTCCCATATGTCCACGCTTGTGTTGTTAACTCCTGGTGCTCTGTGTGAAGCTGTAGATACTACTAACTGACTTCTAAAAAGCTTTTTTGATGCGCCTAAGTATGAAATTTTGCTTTAGTGAGCAAGTGATAGACTAGATAGAAGTGCTAGAAGATTTATTTATTTTTGGTAAAGGAGAGGATAGGAGGCTATTTTCTCTGATTTGTGGTACTTGTGTTACTAATTCCTCCTGTCATCACTGTTCTCTGAAGGCTGTCTGACGAGGTCACACACATTCTGTCGCTCTGTGTTTCCATCCCTCTCTCTTTTCTCTCAAACGCAAACATGCAAACACGCAAGCCTTATTTGACACTTTCACACATATTGAACTAGTAACACTTTTAAAGTTTAAAATATCTGCATTTGCAAAGATATTCGCCACAGTGGGAGAGGTGAAAAGAAAACTGCTGAACTACTTGAGTTACATCTCAAAGTTTCAATCTAGAATATCAGTATCAAGACAAGATGCTTAAGTGAAAAGGTAGTTTCTGTCACATCGGTCCAGTCCAAGTTTTTTTTTTTTTTTCATGAAAGTAAAGGAATAATTCTTGCTGTGTTATCAATGGTCAGGACATGCTGAAGGTCTTTTGATTGTACAATGTGTCTTATAATCAAAAGATTAATCAAGTTTAATCCCTGTAACAGCCATTCATCCTGCTCAGGTGTCCTTGAGCAAGACTCTAGACCTGTGACACTTTTCTGTCTCTGGATAAGAGCCTTTAAAGAAATAGTTCAACATGCAGGGAAATGTGCTTGTTCGCTTTTTTTGCCAAGAGTTAGATGAGAACATTGATATCACTCTGTATGTTAAAGATGAACAGGTAGTAAGTTAAAGGAGCTCTAAGCGATGTTGGGTGACGTTACTTCTTGTTAAAGTTAGAAGTATTGTCAAACAAAATGAGACTAGCTCGCCCCTCCCTCCTCATCCCGTCCCCTCTCTTCTGTGCTTCCACGCACTAACCCCCCAACCTCCACCCTCAAATCCTTCTTGTTGGTTATTGGCTGGAACGCTGCAACACTGGTTGTGTATGCTTCATGGTGCAGGTGGGCACAGTTTCTTTTTGTTGCCGTTTGTAGACCCTGGGCTGTCTAGAGACTGTGTTTTTTTACAGTGTGTTCCGGGGACAGGCAGCTCGCGGATATCGAGGAGATGTTTGCTGTATGTGACAACAAATGTTCTAGCCTAAAACATGCGTGACATCACTTAGAGCACCTTTAAGCTTATCACAAAGACTGGAAACGGGCTCTGCCAAAGTTAACAAAATATGGCCACTAGCATCTCTAAAGCTCACTAATTAATTGTTACCACATTGTGGTCATTTTATTTCTTCTTGAGCTAAGCTAACCAGTTGAGATACACTCTGTTGATTTATGATATTTTGCAGGTAGGCCGAGTTAGCTGGCTGGCTGGCTGCCTGTTGCCAGGCTGCCTGTTACAGGCTGCTGGCTGTAGCTTCATGTTTACCATGTTTAGTTTAGTTGTAGTTCTAATAACTGAATACGCATTTGGTCAAAGTCTGTTTTAGTTACTTAAAACAAAATGTGCAGTATTCCATAATGCTCTGCATGTTGTTAATGGTTAGGCATGTTTTACAACATGTGCTCTTATGGGACGTTTAGTATGCCTGATGCGTAAATACATACAGTGTGGACCTGTATAGCCTATGTGTTGTCTTGTGCCGTTTGATTGGCAGCATGTGGTGTGCGTGCGTGCGTGCGTGCGTGCGTGCGTGCGTGCGTGTGTGCGCAGTGGTCGTGGAGAATGTTAATGATGTATGAGCAGTGAGCAGGCCAGGGAGAAAACTATCTGATGGCATTGCATGAGTGACATTGCTTTCCATAAATAGACTCTGTGTGCATGGCGGACAGACAGACAGACAGACCGGATGGGCAGAGAAGGCAGGGTTAAGAGAGACGGGATGGATGGTTTCTTTCCAACGCTGCAATATTCACTCTCTTCTCTTTGCCTAGCTCAGCTAATCTGAGCAACAAAGCAGGCAAATGTAAAGAAAACAGAAAATAAAAGTGTGAACAGACCCTGCAAGAAAAACAGAGACAAAATGTTCCCCCACCTCTCTAAACTTTACATCAGATTTCTGTAAATCAAGCAGACAGTGTTGCCAGAACAGCAGCGTATTTCAATGTGTTGGAGCGTGTTCATATGGCATCTTTCAACTTCAGCTATATAGCTGAAACCACACACACTGCTAAGGTAGCTGACATTCACTCCCTGGTGAACTAATGGCTGCGGTCTCCTCTGAAAATGCAGGCTACTGAGTTTTCTGCAGTTCATTTATTCATTCAGGTGAAGGGGAAGCAGATTTTCATTATCTTTTTCTCACACATATTGTTGAGATTTCACTCATATTTTCCCTCATTGCTCTCCTTTACACTGGAGGAAAGGTCAGCCGTTTGACAGTGTGAAATGTCCACTTTTGTAGAAGACTCTAATATGTTTTTGATGTGAACAGTGATTTTGCATTGTGAATGGGTTGTATCTACTAAAACTGAATTTTCTCTGTGCTTTAGTCATTTTCATCTCCGGGTCTGCTTCCTCCTGCTACCTTCTTTCTCTCCTCTCTCCTTTGTACGCCTGGCATCCTTCTCCATGACATTTCCCCACTCTTTCCATTCGCCTTGTCTTTGAAACTATTATTTTCTCGCTCACACACACACACACACACACACACACACACACACACACACACAGCTTCAGTGACACATGCTTACTCACCAACTCTGTGTGTGAACTGTTTGCTTGCTGTGTGTGTGTGTGTGTGTGTGTGTGTGTGTGTGTGTGTGTGTGTGTGTTGCAGAAATGTTTCCCAGTTGCACTAGTGCGGTAATTAACATGGGGCAGAGGGATGAGGGGCAAAGGAGGGACAGTGTAGGAAAGTGGAGGAGGAGGGTGTCCACTGCCATGCTTCCCTAATCTGTAGCTCACAGGACAAGCTGGGCATCGGACTCCTGCAGAGAGAAAAAGCTAGATGAAAAGAGACATGCTTTATGTAGGAGGACAGAGGATAGAGGAGAAAAAGAAAAAAGTGGGAGAGAAATGCTGTGTTGGTGTGAGGATCTCTATACATTTAGTACATAATCCTACTCTCAGCGAAAGTCCGTTTGCTGCTGCATCATGGCCCTCTGGGGAGGACAAGCAAAGGGGGAGATGACGGGGGGAGGAGAAAGAGGGAGGAGAGGCTGCGAGAAGAGAGAGATAAGGACAGGGAGGAGGTGGAGGAGGAGGAATAGAAAGACAGTAGAGGAGAAAAGAGGACACTGAGATGACTGGAAAGTCTTTCAAAAATATTTGAATTGGCCTTCAGAGATGAGTGATCCCAAAAGTGACAGGTTACAACGATAGTGGACAGTTGACGGATCCATCGCCCATGTGCTGCTCCGTAGGTAGAAATGAAAAATATCAGGGAAATGTTTACTGTACATTTTTTTAGGTGCTACATGCATCCAGCACATGGAGAAACATTAAATAAGGAGAAAAGGAGAGAACATCTGGAAGGAACCAGCATAAATAATAAATAAAGCAAATTAAATTCAAAAAATGTGCTCTTTAGAGATTCATCTGGTCCACCTGTCAAATAATGCCCCAAAAATTCCTCTTTGTTGACCTTATTCTCGGGTCTACACGTGGTACAACAAGTACTTGAAAACTTAATGGGCTCCATTAAGTCTGTGAACCAGTTAGAGGTGGGGTGAAGGGGGCACTAAACTGGAATTGCCCCTTTTGCCAAAATGGAACCCAAAGTCAAAGGCAGTGTGTTTTACTGTAGGTAATTGCGGCTCTTCAGGGAGAACACCAAAAAGCACAACAAGAGGATTAGGTTTGATTACACATTCAACAGAAAGCAACCCAGGTATCAAAGACAATTTTAAGAACCTGTTCAAAGCGGGGACATGGCAGCCACATGGTGAATTAGAGAGACATCTGCTCTCAGTAATTTCTTTATCAAAGATAAGATTGATCTCAGCTTTCATCCTGGTCAGTTGTCATACAAATATGCAGATAAAAAAAGTGGATGATATAGACTGTTGGGGTAGATCCTGAGTGACTAAGGGAGAGGCGGATAATTATAAGGTTGTTTTTTTTTGTCACACAAATATCGCCCAAACTGTTTGAATGTTTAGAACATTTTCTACAATGTCTAAAATGGCATTGTGAATAGAAGATTCAAAAAGACAGATGCAAAAGGACCCAGATGAGAGTGTGCAGACATTTCCTTTCAACCTGAACTAAAGACATTGAGGAGAGGGACCGCATTTGACTCTTGTCGGCTCCGCTTATCCTTGAGAGGACGGCGGCATACATGATACCTAACAATTCTCCTTAAATAACAGACACTTAAAAATGAGTGGCAGTCATCAGCAAAACGTTACTTCTGTCCATTGTCTGCCTGTAGCTACTGTTAGACAGTCACTGCAGTTAAACAGGGATTTCTATGTAGCCTTTGTCTCCTACTGTGCATGCTTCATCAAAAGCACGTTGTTGATACGGTATGTTTTATGTGTTTACGGAATTGTGAGAATTACAGTACCTAAGAACGAACACACACACTTCCCTGTGTGTCGGTGAAACTTCTGCTATGAGCTCTGAATGTTGCTCTCAGCTAATCAGGGGAGCACAGATATATATATATATATATATATATATGTATATATATATATATATATATATATATATATATATATATATATATATATATATATATATATATATATATCATTTGGTCTCATCCTAACATGTTTAAATGGCTGTCCTCTGGGAGAAAACACCCCTGATAGCGTGTTCCCATCTCTGAGCTGACGTGTTGCCACGCTATATACAATGAGCTAGCAGGAGACCTACTGCTGCCACTGCCGCTCTCTCAGGAATGTTAGCAAGGAATGACAATGAGTGTGCACTCTGTGTGTGTGTGTGTGTGTGTGTGTGTGTGTGTGTGGGGTGCTGTTCCTCCTGGCTTTGTTTGTTGTGTTCAGTGATGCAGGGTGCTTTGTGTTCTCACTCAGTGTGTGTGTGTGTGTGTGTGTGTGTGTGTGTGTGTCCAGTAGATTGACGGCAGTTACACACTGCCCTCTAGTGTTAGCAGCCTTAAACAGGAAAAGAAGATTCAGATGACTGGTACTCTTCCATCTCTCTCTCTCTCTCTCTCTCTCTCTCTCTCTCTCTCTCTCTCTCTCTCTCTTTCTGCATGTGTGTATGTGTTAGTGGTCCATCAGGGGCAGCGGTGTGGGTCTTCCTTAAGCTGAAATGACTAGTGGGGAGGCGAGGGGGTTGTGTTGATGGGTTTGTGGTACTGTGCCAAGCTGTTATCTCCTTAGCCGGGTAGAAAATGATTTTATTAATTGCTTCATTTAACGCTCCCTGTGTACCCCCTCCTTCTTCCCCTCTCCTACACATATAACACAAACAACACCACACAAACGCACACACACACACCCACCCACCCACACACACACACACACACACACACACACTCCAACCCAAGCTACTTTTCAAACTCGCTGTGACAGTTGAAATGTTCTCTCTCTCCCTCTCTCTGCAGGGACCTGTAGAGAGAACAGTACGGCCATAAAGGCCATATGCTGCCCCATTCAGATGTAATAGCAGGAAGGCCCAAGGAGGCCCAGCCAGAGGAGCTATGCCCCATTATGGCACATTATAGAGAGGAACAAGAGGGGAGCTCTGTGTGTGTGTGTGTGTGTGTGTGTGTGTGTGTGTGTGTGTGTGTGTGTGTGTGTGTGTGTGTGTGTGTGTGTGTGTGTGTGTGTGTGTGTGTGGAAAAAAAAAAACACCTACAGTGCAGGGACGAAAATGTGTTCACACAGCCACATTATGGGGACTCAAAAAGTTGGTTAAAATAAAGTATTAAATTATAGGATTAGGGTTGAGGTTAGGGTTACAGTAAGGGTTGGGGTTGGGGTTGGGGTTAGGGGCATGTAGTGGCAATGGTTACGGTTAGGGTAAGGAAAAAGAAAAGAAAATGAATGCAATTCAATGCAGAGTCCTCCTAGGGTGTGTGTGTGTGTGTGTGTGTGTGTGTGTGTGTGTGTGTGTGTGGAGGAGGAGGAGGAGGAGAAACAGACTGCTGCAGCTGGATCAGTGCAGCCAGACCCCGCAGGGGTGTCTTGTTAGACACAGACACACTAACACATACACTCAGACCTGGCACATCAACAACAATAACCTCTGAGGTCAGACAGAGCTAGCGTTGCATTAGCCCCAGTGTGAACCTGCTGAGAGACAAAGCAAGCCAGTACAGCTGGTGTTAACCACCCAAAACATACACACACAGAGTGGCAGAACAACCACCGTGGCACCGGTACAAACTTTTCATTCCAACACATCCAAAGCACACAGTATGTACAATTAATTAAACATTTCCGGATTGTTGAATACATTATTTATTATTATTATTAATTATTATTATTATTATTATTATAATTATTATTATTATAATAAGTGGCTGTATTGAAGATTTGACTGCTTCATAGATGAGCCGGTCTCATGACAATGAGATGAATAGAATCAGCAAGGAAAGTAAACTGCCATGTCTCAGAAGGATAGGAAGCACCTGTCTTGAGAGCCCTGCAGCGGCTGCTGCTGCTGCTGAGCTCAACATATGTGCCTATTTAGAAAGGGTTGTGAGTCCATGAATAAGTGCTTCTGCTTATGAGCAGTATTGTTTTCACGTGTATGTACGAGCTCATTTCTCCTGCCAAAATCTGAGCTCTTAGACGGTGTGCCTGGCAGCGCAGCAGCACTGTATCTGTGCCTGTGGGAACGCACTTGTTTCAAGCTGTCAGTCAGGCATGTTTATTTTCCCACTGTAACAGCGCCCACAGGTTCCTGGTGCTCAGCTCTGTCGGCACTCTACCGTGCCAGCCATGCCAACAGAGCACTCACAGCGGGAGGGCAGCACAGTGGGCAGGGTGGGAAAGTGAGGGAGCAACAGAAGGGGGAGGAAACAGGGACAGGAAGGAAAGATTTAAAGGAACAAGCTGACTTATTGGGACTTTAGCTTCTTCACCGTATCCCCCAGAGTTAGATGAGTCCATACATACCCTTCTCATCTCTGTGAGTGTAGTAACTGTCTGGCGTACTCACCGCTAGCCTAGCTAACCACGGAGGCTGGAGGTAACCGGCTCCAACTAGCTACTGCTCCCAATAAGTTACAAAGTAACGCCAACATGTTCCTATTTGCATGCTGTGATTTGTATAGTCACAGCATGTACAAATAACAAGGTCACATGAGACACAGTCATCTTCTAACCGTACACAAACTGGGAGCTATATTCTCAGAAGGCGAAGCAATTCAACTTCTGCTACTTGGGCAGAGTGATTTGCTCTAAGCACACTCCCAAGTAGCAGTGCTTCGCCTTCTGAGAATATAGTTCCCAGTTTGTATACGGTTAGAAAATGACTGTGTCTCATGTGACCTTGTTATTTGTATTTGTACATGCTGTGACTATACAAATCACAAAGTGTAAATAGGAACATGTTGTTGTTATTTTGTCACTTATTGGGAGCAGTAGGCTAGTTGGAGCCGGTTACCTCCAGCATCTGTGGTAAGCTAGGCTGAAGAAGCTGAAGTCCAAATAAGTCGGCGTGTTCCTTTTTAAAGGGAGTGTGTGTGAGGTTACAGAAAGAGATGCAGGTGTCTGTGCAGCTGCCTCCTGTGTGTGTGTGTGCGAGTGTGTGTGTGTGTGTGTGTGCGCGCGCTGTCGGTCAACAGAAAATTACACCAACAAAGTACTGACAGTAATTGTAGAAAATGGTTAATTGTTTGCTCATTTTTCTCCAAGCAGAACATCCATTTTAAACATTTATACAGGTGGATTTAAGTAATTTGTTAAGACAGAATAATTATCATTTTCTGATTCCAGCTATATGAGGTATTTTAGCTTTTTGAGCTCATATTATGAGACAAAATTAGCAATTTGCTAAGTTGTGGAAGCATCTAATGTTGTTTTGACATTTTATAAGTTAACAATTACTCAGAAAGTAATCACTGGATTAATCAAGTCTATTCTATTTATTTATAAAGCACATATAAAAATGAATAGGAAATGTAAAATCGGTAAAGGAAAAATCATCCCAGCCTTAATGTGTGTAAATGCATCTATATCTGCATATTTGCATGAAAAAGTGAATCCAAATTGTGTAAACATGTCATCCACTGTGTGTGTGTGTGTGTGTGTGTGTGTGTGTGTGTGTGTGTGTGTGTGTGTGTGTGTGTGTGTGTGTCAGGTTATATTGCACATGGGGTAATCCCCTAATCCTTTTCACTGTGATGTTAGACACACACTTGTTGAAGTTACACCCCTCAGCCACCTTCACATACTGTACATGCACACACACATATATTCAAGCCAGCACACACTCAGCACCTGAGAAGAAGATCCTGCTTTCACCTGTGAAAAAAGGGAGATCTTATATTCGCACTCATCACCGCTCAGTTGCACCACACAAACAAACACACACACACACACACACACACACACACACACACACACACACACCTGTAATGTTACCTGATAGCAGAGTGCTTGACGGAGAGTAGTAGATAAGCCTGGTCTGGCAGTGAGTGGTCCTCTCTCTCCGTATTGATGTCCAGGTAGAAACAGTTTTCTGTCAGATGAGGCTACTGTAGGTAGGTAGGTAGAAACAACAAGGTCAAAGTTCACTCACTCCTCTGATACTGTATTCACTTTAATGTACTTAACACTGTGCTTGTTGTTGAAAGATGAGATCAATTTAAAACAGTTAATTTACTCTCAAAATGCAAACTGAAACTGCAGTTCCCATACCAGGGATTGAGTTTTAAATCCAGAGCTGATTTAAGAGACAGTCATTACAGTTATTTTCAACCTGGGATTCATTATTTCTATGGTTTGCCATAATGATGTTTGGTTGAGTTAAGCGAGCACCAAGATAAAGCTTGCTTTGGAACCTTGACTGTGTAATGGCCAGCAGCACCTTTGTCAAACTGGACCAAGCGTCATCATGGCAACATTTAGAGAGAAAAATAAGACAGTGTTTAAAAAAATCCTAATTATCCTTTGGCATCACAACATTATTGTGATTGAATGTTGATTAAAGTCCACCTCGTGAATTGATCTCACCTCATCCTGGCAATTAACAATTCCTGTAGATGAAAATCAATGTGGCCCTCTTCAAATGTCAGTGACAAATGTTGTTACATGCATTCTTGTTGATGTAACATAATAGATATGATAGCTGTGCTGTTATTATATATACTTCAATTGGATATGCTGTAATTATTCTCTGACAGGCGAATTCACAAAGGGATTGCACGGCTTTTGCAGCTGCTAAACCTGCACAAATAAGACAAAATGAAACCATGTAATTCTCAAAACACCCACAAATGGTGAAATGCACCCTTGACTGCGCTGTCAGGCAAATAGCACCCTGGTGCTTCTGTGCTAAATGCATGTTCTTAAATGAGGTAATATGCAGACATTTGGCGCAACATTGGTCCTTTTTCTATGCAAATTAGCCTGTAGCTCGCTGTCTGCATTTATTTATTTTTCTCTCAGCCATTGTTCTGACGACATTTATACTTTGCCACATGGATAATTGCAATCGGAAAAATTTTACCGGGACATACACAATATGAGAACTAAACTTTTTTTTTTTTAAATGGTCAGTCCACCACAATTGCAGAAAAAATAATAATAATTTCTCTTCTGCTTATAATACTTTTTATAGAAAAAATAGCCGGTATGAAAACTGGTGACAGAATAAATTGATATTGACTGTGTGTATGTATGTTTCTGTTTTGTAAGCATCCCAAAGGAAATTCAAATTCTATTCACTAAACTTCCATTGTATTGGGGTGGAAGCAACAATCTCCTAACAGATATCTTTAAATCTGGTCAAATAAAACCCATGTTTTAAGATATTATCTCTTCATGGCTAAATAAAACTAGAGCAAAGTGAGAAAATATGTATTTTGGGTGAATGGACCCTTTTAATGTTATATCACATTGTCCTTTTCTATTAATAACAGTGTTTGGTCTGAGGAGAGACTTATAGCAAGTTTGTTCAACATCATTTTTTTCTCCCCAAGTAGGTTTGAATATCACAAAAAAACAGCACTTTATTGACATCTTTTTGAATTTTCTTCACCAGGGTCCTCCAGGGTCTCAGCCTTCCCCTCACACGCAGCCTCCCCCACACAACCCCAGTAATCCCATGATGGGACCTCACGGACAGGTAAGACGGAAACATTTACACTCCTTACTCAGCTGCTGTGTCATAGTTTGCTCGCTCGCTCGCTCACTCGCTCACTCACTCGCTCACTCGCTCACTCGCTCACTTGCTCACTTGCTCACTTGCTCACTTGCTCACTTGCTCACTTGCTCACTTGCTCACTTGCTCACTCGCTACACAACAACAGTGTACAAACAGCACAAAGGTCCCTTGTTGTGCTAGCAGACAGGACAGGCAGCATCCACGATGGTGGGTTGAATTAATAATTTAGCTGTGTTGGCCCAGCTGTAAGGAGCGGAGGTGCATCTGGAGGCCCTTCTCTCTCGCTCAGCCCAGCACTCACCACCCCATAGTCCATCAATAGACCATTAATATTGCAGCACAGCCTGACACGATGCAACTATTTGTGCACAAACCCACCAAAACAACATGAGGAGAGGAGAGGAGAGGAGAGGAGAGGAGAGGAGAGGAGAGGAGAGGAGAGGAGAGGAGAGGAGAGGAGAGGAGAGGGAAAATTGTAGGATGTCAGTCCTCACCTCCAGGGTTAACTAGAATAACACACACATACACACACAAACACACATACAGAACGCAATTACCATTGAAAGCCAGTCTACTGTTGTATTTGTGTTGTCTGTGCTTATCTGTGTGTGAAAATGATGATATGAACATTATTCTGCTGCTCATGCTCCGTGACCAAAACACACAGCTCTCACCCAATCGGCATTCAAATCAGCATGTTTCCCCTTGATACTAAAACAGTTTGAGTAATTCTTATCATCTGACACTAAAATATGGCTCACTGGATGTAGTTGCAGCAGCGTCCTCTCATAGGTAATTCTGAAAACCATCTGTCTGGGGTGCTTTACATTATTCACTATGCTGGCTCTGTATGTGCGTCTCAGCCAGCCAGCTCTTGTCCCCTCTCTGGTGAAAACATCTGTGTGGATGCTGTCTTCATTTTCTGTTATGAATCACACTATCTAGGCTGCATTCTTTGTAGCACTGGTGTTTGGTAATACAGACACAGTGAGAAAAATGTCCAGGACATGTGCATCTGCACAAAACAGGCAAACATGAAGATGTAGAACACCTCTTCTTCTACTTGTACGACTTTATCCTCTCATCCAATTATGTCATGTTCCTGTTCTTTTCTTCTTCACCTCCTTCTCTCCTTATATTGCTCTTCCAGTTCAGGTTTCTATCCTACATGTTTTCTTCCTCCTTCTTCCTATCGTATGTGTCCTTCTTTACCTTTATCCTAATGCGTTTTACCACCTGAGGTCTTACTTTACAAAACTTGATGACGAGCCCCTCCTTCTTGGTAAATGTAACACAACTACTACGGAACATTATTCATCAACACAATAGCCCCCCCTGCTGACTAGGAAAGATAACACTTTGAAATTGGACAGGTAAGATACAGAGAGTCAGGTGTACTTTGTTTTTAATCCCTCCTTTCACTACCTACAAGTACGATTGTTATTTAGGTGTGTGTGTGTGTGTGTGTGTGTGTGTGTGTGTGTGTGTGTGTGTGTGTGTGTGTGTGTGTTTGGTAGCCTTTTTTTGTCTAATCCGTTTTTTCTGAAAACATTTCTGCTTCTAAAAGGCAGATTTGCTAAGAAAAAGTAGGAGCTGATGTTTAATTTTGCCTAATTGTAACATAATATTAGGGTTATTAGTAGTCTGTATAGATCTGTACTTAATTAGTCCAACAGCATCTTAAAAGAAGAGAGAAGTAAAAAATTAACAAAAACAAATTTACAATTTGAAATGATGACCACCACACAAACTGTGGGGCAACATGTATGAATATGCGGTTATTAATCTTGAGTTTGAAGTTGAATTTGACATTCACGGAGCTGATGATACAACAGTACACTGAGACACACTGTCTGTGGTGGTGGTTTGTGTATTTTATAATTCATCCATTGTTCATCTCCGTTCATGTCATTAGAAAACTGTTTTATTACTTCTGCTCCATTCATTTTACAAACCTTCATGTGGCTCAGGTAGCCATGTGGGCAACGTGTGTATGTGACGTTAGTCTGATGGGGGTTATTGTTATAGGAAGTGAGGCTCTCCGTGTGTAGAAAAGTACCGTACCGACACACTGATGCGCATAGTTTTCGATGGGTAGTCAGTGTTTTATGTTCGCTGCAAATACGAACTAAATCACCTGATTAATGCAACATAATCACAACGTCTCCCGGCCATTTCCCCCCGCAGAAAGCTGCTACCAGCCAGGCTAAATCTAATGTAGTTAGCCTAAAGAAACAAGCAGAAAGCTGCTACCAGCCAGGCTAAGGCTAATGTAGTTAGCCTAAAGAAACAAGCAGAAAGCTGCTACCAGCCAGGCTAAAGCTAATGTTAGTTAGCCTAAAGAAACAAGCAGAAAGCTGCTACCAGCCAGACTAAAGCTAATGTAGTTAGCCTAAAGAAACAAGCAGAAAGCTGCTACCAGCCAGGCTAAAGCTAATGTTAGTTAGCCTAAAGAAACAAGCAGAAAGCTGCTACCAGCCAGGCTAAAGCTAATGTAGTTAGCCTAAAGAAACAAGCAGAAAGCTGCTACCAGTCAGGCTAAAACTAATGTAGTTAGCCTAAAGAAACAAGCAGAAAGCTGCTACCAGCCAGGCTTAAGCTAATGTAGTTAGCCTAAAGAAACAAGCAGAAAGCTGCTACCAACCAGGCTAAAGCTAATGTAGTTAGCCTAAAGAAACAAGCAGAAAGCTGCTACCAACCAGGCTAAAGCTAATATAGTTAGCCTAAAGAAACAAGGAGAAAGATGCTACCAACCAGGCTAAAGCTAATGTAGTTAGCCTAAAGAAACAAGCAGAAAGCTGCTACCAACCAGGCTAAAGCTAATATAGTTAGCCTAAAGAAATAAGCAGAAAGCTGCTACCAACCAGGCTAAAGCTAATATAGTTAGCCTAAAGAAATAAGGTGTCCGTCTGTCCCAACTAACGTTACGCTTCGGAGCCGCAACACTAGAAACACAGAGTGTGTTGTTCTTATCAATTTATCAAACTAACGAGCTGGCCCCGCTAGTCGACCACAACCTGTTAATTGTCATTAGCCTGGATTGATTATTATATGAATACAATGGTGTCATGCGAGTCAACCAGCGTATTTCTACTTTATTTCCTCTCCAAAACCACTTCAGAGGAGTAACGTTAGTCACAGCGCTTACTTGCTTTGGTGTTTGTAAAGCATTAAAGTTCAACAAAGAATGGTTCACATTAGAAAAGATCCTTTTTCATTTTTATCTTCCATGTAGATGCACTCCCTTACAAAATCACCACAGTAGATGAGAATGATTTATTATTTCCAATTAGAGCTATTTATGTCATCTTTTAAAAAAATGTCTTTTTTCATATCGCAATATATATTGCAGGGGAAAAAAATATTGCAATGTCGTGCAGGCCTAATTGGAGTATTAAACTTTATTTCACTTAAGATTAGCAAAGGTTGCAAACTTATTTGGGATATTTTAAGACTCACCGATCAAGACTTATAACAAGCATTCCACTCCCAGTCACCCTGAAAATAAAGTAAATATTGTCCTTCTCATGTCCTTCCTGCAGCCATTCATGTCTCCACGGTACCCGGGAGGCCCAAGGCCCGCCCTCCGCATGCCAAATCAGCCTCCTGGGAGCATCCCCGGGTCACAGCCTCTCCTACCAAACAGCCTGGACCCCACTAGACCTCAAGGTATTGACAAACATGTGGTGTTATTTTAGGGAGGCTGCACTTTGCAGAGTAATCTAATATTGGCTTCTGAATAAGAACGCTTTCTCCTCATTTATGGAATTATTATTGATCCAAACAGCGCTGCCATTCTAACAAGCTGCACTCTCTGTGTTTCCCCACAGGACATCCAAACATGGGAGGTCCAATGAGAATGAATCCCCCTCGAGGCATGGGAGGCATGGGCCCACAGGTACGTGCCAGTGATATTACTCATACACTCACACAGAATAAAACACAAAGAATTGTGCTAATAAAGTCATGACAGTGGATGGTATCTTTCAACACCACCAGCCCACTGCGCCCCCACTCTGCAGCTGCCACACAGCCACATTGGTGCCTAGTTTCTGAGCAAACCCAATGTTTGGTTGCCCTTCATTAAGGGCTATAATGTCAGACCAGCAGCCTATAAACGGCATGCAGATAATCCTTCTTTGCTGAAGAAAAATCTTTTGTTCTGCCAGCCTCGTAACTTTGCTTTTAAATGTCAGAAGCGCTCTGATGATTAGCATGAGACCTACCTAGAGAAACAAATGGAGGCGAAGTACTGCTCTGAGCAAGCAGCCTCCAACATATTCTGACCAAAAATGGTGCCAATATTGGCACTCTTGGTTTTCCTTTTATCACTTTTAATTTTGGTCGATGTGATTTAGTGTAATACATAAGATGCTTAAACAACAGTGTCCTTTGAATTACCGTTACCAGACAGCTGCTTCATTCTGCACCCAACTGCCTCCCGCTCCAACACCACCTCACAAAAAAGACACATACACACACGTACAAGTACACATACTCTCCCTGTGCCCCTCGGCCCCTTTCTGTGCCACCCTGGCTCGGTGACTTTGGCAGTGAGCGTACCAGCAGCTGGTGTGGCATCTGCTCGACAAGTGTAATCGTCTGCTGAACAAAACTCTTCCTCTGAGTGGAGCTGCTCTCTGGCCTGCCCCCTACTCTCTCACTCTCTCTATGTCTGTCTCATTGACACACACACACATACACACATACACACAACCCACACACACACACACACACACACACACACACACATACACACACAGAGTGCCAGCCAAACCCACCTGCTGGGCAGCCATGAAAACATACACACAACACACAGAGGGGGAGCAGGGACACATAGAGACACATACACGTACAGTCGTGTGTAAGTCCTCACTCGCTCAGTCAGCACACACACACACACACACACACACACACACACACACCACTTTCACACACAGCCCATACATCACGTAATTAAACACCAGTTAGGGGGAGACATAGTGGTCGCTGACCTTCATTAAGCTTCAAACTGTTAGACAAAGCAGGTGGGAGACATCGTGCTGACTGTGTGCACCTCTCTCTCTCTGTGCAGAACTACGGTGGAGGGATGAGGCCTCCTCCAAACTCCATGGGGCCAGGGATGCCGGGCATGAACATGTTAGTAGATTGGAAAAGACGTTTTTAAATGTTTGTGAATTCTGCTGCCAGAGAAAAGACGGATTTAAAAGGAAATTTCAATCTAAGACTAGGATTTTGTATTTAGTTTTTACCATTGTTGCAGTTATACGTTTTCTCACCAAGTCAATTACTGAGATGTGGGGACAAAATCCCTCACTGCATTAACCAAAAAACTGTGTACACACAACTAGGATATCAAACTAACACACTTGCTGCAGCATTTGGTTTTGTTCTCTCCTCCAAATACTGCTTGTGTTTCTGCCCTTTATTAATTTGTCTTCTGATCCCAGCAAAACATATGTGAGAAAAGAAAGGTACTATCACCAATTGGTTGTGAAAATCTTAACTCTTCCTTTAATAAAACCCAAGTAAGCTGAATTGACTGAAATATCACATCTTTGAAATAAGAAATATCACAATGTAAAAACCTCCTTGGTTTACTTACAAAATGCTTTATTGACAGATTATATTTATATATATAGGAATTACTGTATTAGGAATGGTTGTGAATGTGTGCCTTCTGCAGTTAAAGTGATGTGTTACAACACTTACAATGTACATTTTATAATGTATGTTAACTTGTGAAATGTGAGTAGTGACAAGCATCTCCTGCAACTTTGCTATGTACCAGAATTATTCTATTAAATATCTTTCTCTCTGTTTGGTTCTCCAGGGGTCCCGGTGGAAGAGGTCCATGGCCGAACCCCAACACCAACTCAGTGAGTCACACTCTCTTACATTACATCTTCATCTCTTACATGACTGAGTGTGTTTACAATAACTGTGGCTCATGTTTTGTTTCACCTCGGCTCTATTCTCTCCACAGATAGCTTATTCATCTTCATCTCCAGGCAACTATGTGGTAAGTGTCCCGACATGGACTCGTGTTCGACCACGGGCCATAAATTAACTGTCATGCAATGATATCTAACAGGCACTCTGCCATCTAGATGCACTCAGCACTCATTTCTCTTCTCCTCTCTTGCTTCTTCGCCCCTTAGGGCCCTCCAGGGGGAGGCGGCCCACCAGGAACTCCCATCATGCCTAGCCCCGGAGGTGAGTGATACATTTCTGTTTCCCTTCTGATGTCTACTTCACTGAAAAAGAGCTCTGTCTAAGAAACATCAAACCTGTTCTCTGTCAGATACACATCTCTCTTTGGGAGAGACAGGTGGCAATAGCACTCTAAATACTTAATGAATTTAGCCTTTAGGAATAATTTTGTAATTGTAAAACACGGTTTAAAAAAAAATAAAAAGGTAAAGTATTGGACTTAGCCTAATTTGGATACACATGATGACACATGCATGATTTTGGTCAGCTATCACATTTGCTGTAACCACTTTCCAGTTTAGGCACATTCTGGAAAATATTTGCGTGTTGTTTGCTGTTTTCTGTCATTGTCAAGACAGTTCTATAAAAGGGAAGCAGAGGCATGTCAGTGTGCAATCAAACGAGTGATCCATCTCAGCTCTGAGCCATCAATCTAGCGTCTCTGTCGAGGATTAGCTGAGAACAAAACCCTGTGGGCTGATATCCTGTGGATGTTCTGTTTCTGTTGGCCTGTAGAGAGATTCTTTTTGTGTCCACTATTAATTATTTATATACATACCTCTATTGTGAAACGTTGCCGGGGCAACCTTTTGCACAAAATGCTCCTGCTCACACGTACACCGGGAGGGGAAAACATATTTCCACTGCAGTCGCCAAGACTGTGTGCGCACACACACACACACACACACACACTTACACACAAACCTCCCACAAAAATGCACACCTCCCACTCAATATTGCCTCCCCCTCCTCCAGTCACGACGACACAAGCTAGATGCAGGGATACTAACAGGCAAGATCTCTTCACCACTTTGCACATACTGTATCCATCTCCACCCCTGTATTTCAATCTGTTATTCTGATTTTTTTTCCTGCTTTTCTCGATCTTCCGCTCACAACTTTCTGCCTGCGATGTCAGATCAAGGTCACCTTATCCCTCTGAATCTTTTCAGGACACACAGACACACGAGGAACGACACACAGCATGTACTGGTTGTTGTTAAGTTGCCACGGTGTCCCTATAAAAACTTGGTCTCATCTCCTGATTATTGGAATTAGAGATAATGGGGTTCTTTGATTGTACATTGCAGGGATCAGTGTGGAGATTGATAGACAGACAGAGTCACTGACATTATGTACTGGCACTTAAAGAACCATAACTGGTGGTCTTTGTCCTGTACAGCAGAAATAGGAGCATGTCAGGGCTGTAGCTTAATGTATTGGTAGAATTGTTCTCAGTTAAAGACAGCACTACTCCAGTCGGTTCTGGACAGCTCAGCTTGTTATTTTCCAATTTCTTAACCTATTACATACCCCTAACCCACCGTGTGTTCTGACATTTTTTAGGACAATTGGATATGAAAACAGACAGAGATTACAGTGCTAAGGCTTATCTGCAAGTATTTCTATGACTCTAGGAGGAACAAGCTGCTTTACAGCATCCTGATTTGAAATATCCAACTGCTCTTTATTCATAGATTCGACAAACTCAAGTGAAAACATATACACAATGATGAACCCTATTGGCCCTGGTGGAAATAGACCTAATGTAAGTCATGTCATTTTGTTAAATTTTGAATTACAGTTTAACATTTCACCCAAGATGTATTTGTATTGTTCTGTTTAATCTACCCAAGAGCAAGATCAATGAACTTTGTATGTTTCTTTCTAGTTCCCAATGGGACCGGGTCCTGACGGGCCCATGAGTGGAATGAGTGCTATGGAGCAGCATCATATGAACGGATCACTAGGTGAGTAGTCAAAGATAGTTTAAAGAAGGGATCTTCAACACGGGGTCCAGGGCCCCTAGGGGGTCTTCAGAGTCAATGCAGGGGGGCCTCCAAATTTGTGTTCATTTTTGAAAGTTTTTTAAAAAAATGAAAAAGTCTTAACATGAATCCAACATATTATTAGCAAATATAAACCCCCGCTGCTTACTGGCCTATAGTCATGGTAGTCACTAAGGTAGCTATCCACCGATACAGTTCATCCTAAGGATTCCCTGTCACAAGTATATTTAACATTAAACAATTATCAAGCTATTTTATTAGCTTGGTATTCTATCCAAAAAAGGTTTTAGGTCGCCCCACATGTTGTTGTAGGCCCAGTTTAATATGAAGCTTAATTTTATACAATTTATGTAGTAGGGGGTGCTCCATCTCTCTTTCAGTTGAAGACCCCTGGTTTACAGTGTATGCAGCATGTACTTGGTATAAGATCCAGAGTATAGTGAGTGAAACCTGTTACTCTCTAGGAACCTTTAGAAGTGAGACTCTGCCCTCTTATGGCTGGGAGAGGAAGTGGTCTCCCTCCTCCTGGTATTGATCACAGCTAAAACCGATTAGTGGGTCAGTGAGTAGGCCAATTGATCCTGTAGATGGGTGAGATGTGATCAGTGAAGCCAGTGAGTTGGTGCTCATCTGTATCTGAAACAAATAGCTTAATTAAAGGTGAGAGGGCAGGTTGTTCCTACTCCTGAACGCTGAGGATCAGTTAACAGTTACCTCGTAATGATTCAAGTTTCTCCTTTTTTCATTTCTGATCACAGGCTCTGGTGACATGGATGGGTTGCCAAAGGTAAGACTGACAAACTTTCTGTCTATTGATCCATCTGTAAGAATGATGTATTCTTACTGTTTTTTTTTTTTTATTATTATTTGTGTTGTAGAATTCTCCCAACAACATGGCAGGCATGAACAATCCTCCCGGCACTCCGCGGGACGACGGCGAGATGGCAGGCAACTTTTTAAACCCATTCCAAAGTGAAAGTGTGAGTACCAAAGGAGATAACACACCTCTTAAGCTGGGAACACACTGGCAGACTAGATACAATCCCATTCAACTGTGACAAGGCAAAGAATCCCATTTGTGTTCAGATTACAGTGATATCTGCACAAATATCCACTGGTAACTTGATCAAACAGCAGTATCACATCTGGATTTGGCCTGTTACCAAAAATGTATTTGATACAGTTGTGATTGCTCTAGCTGGTCTGAGACTCAGTTACGGGGTCCAAGATATAAATGGGGCTGGTTTCACAAAAATAGACTTTGACTATGGCTTAGATCAAACTAATAGTCAGACTTCGGATACATGTCTAAATATTGACTGTCTTGACTGACATCAAACTAGGACTGCTCAATTATGGCAAAAATCATAATCACAATTATTTGGGTCAATATTGAATTGATTTAACACAATTACTCATTAATTTTTGGAAAGATGTTGCATTTATTGAAGTTAAAAAACAGTGACACAGGGCGCCAGGGTAGTTCACCTGGTAGAGTGCGTGCCCATATACAGAGGCTCAGACTTCAACACAGCAGCCACAGGTTCAGTTTCGACCGGCGACCCTTTACTCTAGTCCTTCCCCCTCTCTCTCCTCTTTCATGTCTAAGTGGTCCTGTCAAAATTAAAGGCCTAATTCAACAAAAAAATCTTTAAAAATAAAACGGTGAAAAAGTTAAACAAATCAACTGTGAAAACATCTGGAACTGTGAAATTTCCCTTAGTACTTTTCATTCAGAGCAATGATAAAATAGTGCGTAGTGAGTTTACTTGCAAAACGTAATGTGCAAAATAATTGTTTTTCTTGATTACATAGTTTTTGTGATTTTTAGGAGCCAACATTGTAATAGCGATTTAAAGTCGGTGAATTGCACAGCCCTACATCAAACTAAAGAAAACATGGCTGACTGAGCAACCACATCAAACCACACAGCTCCGTTCACTCTAGCAGAAAATGTTCGCCTCCAACAGTTATGAGGACATTTTACAGAGAAAATTTAACAATGAGTGGAACACTAAACTTCTGAGAAATCTCAGCCCAGTGCAGACATGTGGCACAGCTGAGATGCTGTGGCTTCCTAACGCAACATAGCTCAATCAGTGCTTTGCTAACTCATCAGTCAGAGAGTTTCCTTGGATAGACGAAAATGTTTTAGGATGTCCTCACTGCGGTATATTGGGTTACAGAGGTTTGTAAAACCTATTTCCCTTCTCATTACTCGCCCAATAACGCTTTACAAACCACAAATTATGAGCCACGTTTCCCTTTTTTGGGGTCATTTGGTGCCACTGGTCAGCAGGCATCACTGATTGTTACCATGGAAACACGAGTCTTATATCAACCAGACTGTCTAACTCGCAAAATTAAGCCTTACGCTACAGACAAGCGGCGGAGTACCTGGCTCTAATTCAGACCAGTAATCACTCCTTTATGTTGTACTCAGTTTCCCAGCTTTACTCAACACACACAAACACACAGCATGCACACACGCAAGCATGGGAAACAACCACATCATATGTTTTCTCTGACGCATGGAGAGATTGTCATATAGTGATGGATGTAAGACTGACAACTACATTTTACTACAGTATCTTCACTGTGTTCTGAAATTCCCTAACATTTTCTCCTTGGGCTGGACTCTGCTTTGCTTGCTGCTTGTTTACTGACTAAGAAAGGGTTAATGGTTATGTGTAATGTATGCTGCAAGAGGCTGGTGTTCTGGACATGGCATTAGTTTAGTTAGTTGTATTGCTTTTATTTGGAACTGGGTAGAATAATAAGTTTAATATAGTTTTGGCTTATCTTTTTTTCCCCCCTCTGTCTTTTTTCTCTCTTTACAGTATTCACCCAACATGACGATGAGTGTGTGATTTTTTTTATTTTTTATTTTATCTTTTATTTTATTTCTTTTTCATCTCCCCTTATCCCAACCTCCCTCTTTCATCTGCCCTGGTGCGTCTTGCATTACCCTCCTCCCTCCTTCACTTCCTACCTCCTCCTGGTGGACGGTGTGCTGTGCCACACAGCCCCTGGGGATGCACCTGGAAAGCAGGACCCCCCTCAAGGCCCCTCATCCCAACGCCTGTAAAATGGGTTTAAGAACATGAAAAGGCCTCCAAGCAACAGGAAGGGTCTCTTCTCCGCTTCTTCTTCGCATGCCGGGCCTCCATACAGGCTCTAGGACAGTAAGAGCCCAAAACTGCTCCAAGCCTGTCTCTCCAAAAACCCAAAACCTGCCCTCATGGGTGGCATTCAAGCCCAAACAAGATGCCCCCCACAGCATCTACCACCACTCCATTAGATCATGCTGATTATAATTTATGAGGGCACACAGTTGTTGACTGACATGGGCCGAAAACCCTCATTCAAAAACTCCTGTGTCAGGAATGATAATTAAAAAAAAGAACTGATAATGTTATTTTCGGGCAAAAATGGTTTTCATTTAATGCTTGTATTTTTTGTTGTTGATGGTAATATTATTGTTATAATTTTCACAATTGATATTATTCTACTAACGTAGTTATGATTTCCTGTAAAGGGCACATTTTTATCTCAGCAGCAGCATCAACAACGACAGAATAAGCACACCCTCGAAAAAATGCACAATAATTTTCTGTTTACATGATTTTAGGTTATTTGATGTTTGTCTTGTTTTTTTTCGTCACAGCCGGTCTCACGTCACAAACCTCTCCTCAAAACTTCTTCTGAACTTGTAGCTCCAGTCTTTGCCCTCTAACTGTTTGTTGCACCATTTGCATAAACATTCAAAGTCTTCACCTTTTAATGAAGTAGTTTGTGCGGTGTTAGTATCTCAGCTAAAACTATCCATACAGATTAAACAGGGGCTTTCTCAAAGCACTGCTGTTTTTTGGTACAAATTGTCTGCTGATGCACCTGAATGATCATCTGGCTCTCTTATAAGCACCCCTTCTCACAGTTTCCCATGTTTTTGCTGCATGGGAATGGCTCTGAGGGTGCCAGTTCTCATTCAGTCATAGACAGAACGAGAGAGCACCGCTTCTCTGGATTTGGTCTTGTCTGTAAATACAACATATTTAGCTTGTATTGTGGTTGTTTTTATTATTTGTTATTTACAATTTGTCTGTGAATCCTAAAATGTGGTTCCTTCCCCTGCGTCACTTTGTTTGATTTCAACTTCACTGTGGACTCCAAGTGGCACTGTTTTCCTCCCAGGATTCATTCTGGTGTCTCCTTTTTGGACTGAGAGAAATTGTGGGACCTCAGATACACTCGGGGGGAGCCTGCTTTTTTTTGTTTGAAGTTTGGGTTCAACTCACAGATCCTGTATGATCCACTTTCTTAACCCAGACAAGAGAGGCTAAATAATAATGTCTCCTTGGAGCTCCCATCAACCCTCAGTGAGTCCCATACGTACGGGATAATGGATCCGGAGTACTGGGAGGCTGCAGCAGTGCTGATGATGGGAGCAGAGTGATGAACCTTGGGGTTAACAGACCATGCAGCCAAATCGGTCTAAAGAAGAGGAAGAATAATGGGACACTTTTGTAAAATGGATATATTTCCATTTTTGTGGTTTGTTTTTAGCAGATTGTTTTTATTTTAAATGTATCCAACTGAGAAAATGGAAGCCCATAGAATCTGCACACAAAGAGAAGCATAGTTTCATATTACGCTATTTAATTTGTTTCTTTCTCTATGTTCTGTACTCTTGGCCTGATCAACTCAATTACTGTTCCAAAGGGATACATTACCTTTCATGGCATCACACTGCAGCACTTCAACATGGCTGTGTTCAAACCAACAATAACTAAACAACAATTGGAGCCTCTACAGGTGATGGTGACATACTTATCAATTTTCTGATATTAATGTGAACAGAGTGTACCTATTCAATAGGGACATCTTCAGGATTTGGCTATCAGCGGCCTGGGAAACACTCTCCAGTGTTTCTCCAATGTAGTGACACACACCTCCATCCTTTCCTCCAATCCCATCCCTCCCTCACCCCCCAAAACACCCTCCCCCCTTCTTTAATTTCCTTTTTTGTAAATACTGTATAATGCATTTTGATATCATTGACATGTTTTGATATGTCAGTCACTACCAATGAATACAGCTAAAAGTAAATTATAAATAAATCTGTCCATGTTTTTCATAGAGAAGGGATGCGCTGACTATTTGGCTCATGTGGCTAAATTTCCATAAAAATGTATAGAATACAGTGACACAATAAATGCAGACTGTATGCTAAATACTTTTGAGTGGAGGATAGGACAGAGAGAGGACAGGACAGATAGAAGCAAAACAAGTTGTGGGGTCCTCACTCTGCCCTCGTCACCTTATTTGTTTCAGTTCAATGTTACTATTGGCTTTGAATAATCATTTGAATGATTTTTTCCAAAGGGCACCTTCTCACAAGAAACATGTGGCCACTAATTGCAGTTTTTAATATGAAGGATTTTTATCAATCAATTTAAGGACTTTAAAAAGGCAAAAATACTTAAGAGAACCTCATTTTAAATTACGAATAGATCAAAAAGCAACTGTGTGCTTTGCTATTCGCTCCTGTTATACCGTTGTATAGATCGAAGCTCTCTCACTGATCCTCTCTCAGTCCTCTGTGTATATCGATCGTTGGCCATCTCTGTACTTCTATTGTGATGTATAATACTGTACCATTAGGAATATTTGCTGGTCGGGTGGGGTGGTTATGTTGAGTCGGGGAGGGGTGGGGATTCAAGGGAAGGAGTTATAAATGATTCTCTTCTACCATTCATGGTCCTTTCTGATGACACGGCAGTATTCGATATGAAGCAGTCTGTCTCTTGGGTTTGCTTTGTATTTTCATGGTAGGGTAGTTCAGAATCTTGTCTTAGGGACTTAGGTGTCTTGTGTAGGTAATAAAGATGTTCTTTGTATGTTTCTTTATATTGTAAAGTTTCTTTAGACTGAAAGAAAAACAGATAATTTGCTTATCAAAAAAGAAAAAATGCATCAATAATAAATGTCATTTGATTTTTCCTTGTTGTTTCAATCTCTTCCTCTAAGCTCCCATTGAGCTTTCAGCCGTTATCTTATGCACAAAGAGAAGTTACATTGAAGGAAGCGCGTAGGAAAGGATAATTTAAGCCTTGTTTGTGAATCATGTTAATCTTTGAAAAACACCATTTTGTTTTACAGTTGTAAAGTTAAATTATTATTGTCTATAAGCTACAGTATATAGGATGACTTAAATTACTTCTCAATTCAATACTGCTCTGATTTAATGAACCTGCATGATATTTAAGGCACATTTTATTTCTGGCAAAGACACAGAGGTTAACTTGTCACTGTTCTATAATCTATGCATTGTTGTTTTTTACCTTAAGCTCTGCACACATCTTTCAAAAAGATATATTGTTTATTTTTGCCACCAACATTGAATTTGCACACAGCTTGTCAGAGCTCCAAATAGCCTAAGCAAGACACCACAGAAGTATTAACTACAAAGTCCTGCTGTGTACATACAGCTACATCAATTGCAGTAATGCCATTCATGTGAGATAACAAGAATGTAATGCTGATGACATGGTAATGGTTCTACTTACGTGCTTTAAAAGAAAAATATACAGTTATATTTTTAAACAATTTCTGAATTATAAATAGCATGTCATGAATCCACAGCGGATCACTATCAGACAAATTCATTTTGTTTTATATGCTTTAAAAGATTACTTGATACAGAGGTGGACACGTTAGTTTAAAATTAATACGTTATTATGAATAACGGCAGTCTTTGGGGTGCCTATGAGGTTAAATAAAAAGCATGGATGTAGATGTAAACTATGAACGGGCCCTATAGAAGTACATGAGCTCAAGGTTAACAGGAAGCAGCTTGTTGGGATGAACTAGTGACCGCAACGAAGTCAGCTTGATGTTGTATATTCAGCAACACCAGAGCAACAGATACGTGTCCCACTGGTTTCTTGTTACCCAACAGCAAACTGACTTCATCATTGGAAACTGAAGGAGATTGAGCAGGACCAAAACAAGTCTATGCATATAGCTAGCTATTGTTTGAAGGTAATGTGCAGTTTATTTTAATAAACGGATTTATCACATATGACGCTCTAACTGATCTGAAGTCGATGACAGCAGGGGTTTATTGCAAGACAGGATAAAAACTGTCATGTAATGTTTAACGGTACTAACATTAGCTAGCTACCTAGCGAGATTACAGCTAGCTAAATGCTAGTTTGCTATTGTCAACTTCCTCGGCAGCATTAACGTCACTGCTGCTAGCCGCTTTATGAGATAGCTAGCTGCTGTAGGATAACTTGTCAGAAACTTCTGGAAACGTGAGGCTAGCTTGGCTAAAGTTACTGTTAGCTAATCAAAATATAACGTTACTGATGTAGCAGTTAACAGGTGAGTTGTAGCTAATTGTGACCATGTTGTAAATGTGTTAGTTGATTATAATAATACGCGAATCAGTCCTGGATGGTCTTGGATGGCAGTCGTTTTATGTTTGATGCCGTCTTAGCACGATCACTTAGTTAAGCGGATGTATCTTTAAGCGTGGGTTTTATTTGTATTGTGGTTTGGGGACAAACAGTTGACAACTCGAAAAGTTGCTAACCTTCTTTCTCATAGTATCCTACCAATGACTGAAAAAGAGGAGACCATGGAAGCTTCTGATAGCCACGACAGTGCGCCATCAGTGAAGAAGAATGAACGAACTTCGTTGCTGGACAGCGGGGAAGACTTTGTGGTTTTAGATGAAGAAGACATTGACGACGACCCCCCTCCTCTGGAAGATGCCGGGGGCGGGAAGAGGAAAAACACAGATGAGTCTGGGAAAAATGCTGACACAGAATCAGACCCTCCAGGTCAAGTGGAAGAATGGCTGGATGTATTAGGTATGGAACAAATGCCCCATGGTAGTAACATGTAAGAATGGAACAGTATATATTCCTGTAGAAATTGTTTTAGTAGTAAATAAGTTAGTATTGACGACCAGCCCCCTAAACGTGTTGTGATCCCCAATGATCAATGTTGTAACTAACTGAAATGAATATGCTTTTTGTCTCCAGGTAATGACCAGCTAAAGAAAAAAGTCCTGGGGGCAGGGGAAGGGCGAGACAGTCGGCCACAGAAAGGACAAAATGTAAAGATTCATCTTAAAACATACCTGAAGGACGGAACACTTGTAGAGGAGCAGCCTTACCTTGCTTTCACTCTTGGAGATGGGGACGTCATCCAGGTAACAATTCGACATACAGTACTTCTCAAAATGGGAAAGACAAAATAGAGTGATTTCTCAATCTCACAACAGGTTATGCATACTTTGCTTTATCCTACTGGCAGTGGTTAGTGTTGTTGTGAGTATCTTACTGTGATGTGATTTTTATTTTTATTTTTCTTCTTTCAGGCTCTGGATCTTACAGTGCAGCTCATGGAAATAGGAGAGAAGGCCCTCATCCAGGCTGATGCAAAATATGCATATGGTTCCCGGGGGAGGTAGGGGCGTGCTGCAACTGCTAAAGGCTGCGTAAACTGTAGTTTTCATGCAAACAAAAAAGTACAATCATGCTAAATCTACTATTTATTCACAAACTAATTTGAACAAAATGGGACTTACTTTCATTTTCTATGGGATGTGACATTAAAAATTCCTTGTGTGTAATCAAGTGATTGATTTCTCTTATTTCTGTAACCCCTAAACTTGGCATTTCTCTATCTTTCCAGTCTTGAACCAGAGGTCCCCCCCAATGCTGAGCTGTCCCTAGAAGTGGAACTGCTGGAAGCTATCGATGCCCCAGACCTGGAGCTGCTGCCCCCTGCAGAAAGGATTGCCCTGGCCATCCAAAAGAGAGAGAGAGGCAATGTTCATTATCAGCGTGCAGACTATGCTTTTGCTGTGAATTCATACAGCATTGCCCTGCAGATAACAGAGTCTAGTTCTAAAGGTGAGCTGTATGCCAGGGAGTGAAGTCGGGGCTATTGGTGTGTTCCATTTACCTCAGAACTCGGAAGCCGAAACTGTTGAATGTGTTCATTTACTAGTCGGATTTTCGTTGTTTTTGTTAGCTCTAGCCAGACAGAAGATGGACAGCACTGTCTGTGCGACTGAATTAGTGAGACACAAATGAGACAGAAGTGCTTATAACTGAATGTCACTACATCGTACAACTGTTGATGCACAGAACAGCCATGTTGGATTTTTAACTCAGAGTATTATGTGGTTGTCTGAATTTTGAGCTTGTTATAAATCCAAGGTCAGGGGGGCGTGTTTCCAACTTTGATCTCAGGAAATCTGACTTCATAGTACAAATAAAACGTACTATTAGGGAAAAGGTTTGCTGTCACTTAGCATTGTGCTTTGGGGTATCTACTGGCGTTTTTCCACTGCATGGTATCTAGTCAACTCGTCTTTTTTGGTTTTCCATTACAAAAAAAGTCCCTGGTAATTTATTTTTTTATAAAAGTACCACCTCAGTCGAGGTTCCAAGCGAGCTGAGGCAATACCAAAAGGTGACGTGAAAACCTGCAGACTACTGATTGGTCGGAGAGAATTGTCACTAATCACTGCGTCATTACTAGTGACAGACGGGGACGGGGGGGTGTCCTGAACAAACCTGCCATGTTTAAAAAGTTTAGCCAGCGCTGTTTTTTTTTTGCTGCCTCCAGCTTCTTTTGAAACTAAGTTTGCCTTCTGGCTGTGGCCACATAACGAGAATCGAAAGCAACACACCTTCGACGTTCTGTGTGTGTGTCGCGTTAGGTCACGGCAGTTTCCTGCTATGACGACCAGCCACGTCTCGCCTCACGCATGAGGTGGTACTAATCTGCAATGGAAAAGGGAGGACGGGACACCACGGTCGAGTCGAGCAGGTACCATTAATGGAAAAATGCCATAACAGGTGGGGGAGCATGGCACTCAAAGAGTTGATGCTTGCTTTGATCATGCATTTTTGGATTTACCCGCAAAACAAGAGATGCCTTTTTCTCAACGTGTAAACACTAAGCTGGCCCTTCTTAGATGGTGATGGACAGGGAATACATTTAACTAATGTTCAGTCATTTTAATGATGCACAGATTTTTTATTTTTTTTACTGGTTTTTAACCGTTTGTTTATCTTGTGGTTTCTTTTGCTGCAGTTGACATAAGTCCTGAGGAGGAGAATGAGCTGATGGACGTAAGGGTGAAGTGTTTAAACAACATGGCTGCTTCTCAGCTGAAACTGGACCACTACAATGCAGCACTTAAATCTTGTCTCTCAGCACTAGAACACCAGCCAAACAACATAAAAGCACTTTTCCGTATGGGAAAGGTACACATTGCTTTTTTTTCCTTTCGCTTTCTCTATTTGTCTGTGATCAGTTGTTTTGTTAAACTTGTATGTTTTTACTCAAGGTACTAGCCTTGCAGGGTGAATACACAGAAGCCATTCAAACTTTGAGGAAGGCGCTGAAGTTGGAACCAAGCAACAAGGTACGTTTGGCTTCCTCACGTTAGTTTTTGATAAAACACAGCTTTTAGTATGGAGAAACGGCAGTTCATTCCTATGACCAGTAGATTGCGCCATTGGATGAAATATCAAATCACTGAGTTTGGACTGCAAAGTCAGGACTGCTGATTCATCATTTCACAGGATCTGTTTTCATGTGGTTGCCTTAAATAGGATTTGCCCTGCACCCCAGCCATATCTAACACCTAGCCACTGTTCCTGTTCTCTTGCTTATACAGTTCTTTGGCTACACACAGCCAGGACAGAACTCAGCTCAGTGTGTGGGCTTCTTGGATTCGCTGTGAGCTGCAGTAGCATGGTACTCATGCCCAGAATCCCCCACTTGAGTCCTACACCAATCTGTCAAACAGCACATGGAATGGCCGCCATTTAAACTTTTCATATAGCACGCTGAGTGTAAATATAATGTACTATTACATTCTGTAATAGTAAATCTTAGGTGGATTGCTGTGGGTAGTCTGGAATCTTTTCATATCTGAAATTAAAAAAAGATGCATGTTTTAGATTGCGCTTTCAGGCCATATTTGTCAATACATAGCATGTTTTCAATGATGTCTCTGTGTTGAAACATATTTGTAAACTGGTGCGAGATTTATATTGACATGGATTTGCCTCTTATTGCTATAATAATGAAAAGACTTCTTAAACGACCTTATGTTCTACCAGAAAGAACAGTGGGTGTGCTTTACAATACCAAAACGTTCCCATTATAATCAACGAGGCGATCTTAAACAAAAGCAAGCGTCATGTAGTGAAAGAAGACGCTAAATCTCTCTCTTTGCCGAGCTTTGACCAACATGCTGTCTGCATATTTTGCACTGGTGTCAGCTGTTCACACCCCCTATCTCCAACTCAAATTGATTAAAGAAGATTTTGTTCGTCCGTGGTTTGTTTACTTTTTGACATGACATTTAGGCTTGACAGTTCCAGTTTGGATAGAATGTAACATGTCCTTGCCCTGGGGACATGTCAGTGTCCTGTCATTTTTGTGGGTGGCTGATTGCGCAATAATGTTGCCAACTGCTCAAACATTGTTCTGTAAATGGATCTGCTTACTTTTAGCATTAGATAGGAGTAGACAAATCCTCCGACTAGAGACTTGTACAGACCCTTACACTGACTCTGTACTCCCCACATATGTCTTAAAAGGTAGACTGTCGTCAAATATCACTATTACGTGAACATTGCTGTATACTCTTATGTAATGGCAATCAATCATATGGCTTTCTAAAGTGCATTAACAATGCATGAACATTTTGGTTGTCTTTGAAAGCATTTGTTTGCTAAGTCACTCACCAGTTTTCAGAGCAGTGAAGTGACTCAGATCTGAGACAATGTTGGAACAATAATTGAACCCATATCCTGTTTAATTGATGCTTCATCCATCCATCATGATCACCGTTAAAAATGATCTTTTTGAATAGCCTTCAAGTCATGTCTCATGCTTTCCAGACCACTTGTGGTGTCAGTTGATGTAAGGGTTTTGTTGTCCTGACACATTCCCGTTAACAAGGAAATCGGTCTTGGGTTGTTCTAAAGTGGCACGACTTTGTTCCCCTCATGTTAGAATAGGTGGGTTGGTAGAGTAAGGAGGGGGGATGGTGAACTTGAGTTTGCAACACCTATTTGGCTTGTCTCCTCTGCATAGACAATCCATGCAGAGCTCTCCAAGCTGGTGAAGAAGAATTCTGAGCAGAGAGGAGCAGAGCAGGCCATGTATAAGAAGATGCTGGGTAACCCTGCTAGTAGTGGCAGCAGTTCACAGAAACATCGGGCCAAGTCTTCATGGGTGAGCATCGTTCCCTGACAAAGCAAATCTGTTTAAATGTTGAATGTTTAGGGTTAGAATACAGCTTGAATTTCTGTCCATCGTCACATGATGCTCATGCACTTACATAAGTTTTGTTAAAAGTGGAAGGTATGTGATCATCAAAAGAGCCTCTGTGGTAATACACAAGGAATGTCAGTTTTGTATTCATATTTTAAGTCCGATGAATATGTTGCTTTGAGCTTTTGACTGTCATGATGTAACTCAACCTACTAAACATCCCTTCTCTACTCTTTCACACCTTTTTGTTTCCTTAGGGTCTTAGCTGGAAGTGGCTTTTCGGTGCCACTGCAGTAGCCATTGGCGGTGTAGCATTATCCGTTGTCATAGCTGCTAGAAATTGAACCAAACCTGTGATGAGCCTGACCAAGCCCCTGCAACATGAGCCTGAACATAGAAGCACATCTGGCAGTGACTTCTCACCTTTTGTCAAAGTGGGGGTGGAAATGTCGGTCAGTTGCCTCTTCACTGTCACTCTCCTTTCTCTGCTATGTTTGAGAACTATATGTGACAAATAATCAAACATCAAGATTTGCATATGGGAACTGTATTTCCAACCTTCTAAACATGTAGGTTTATGCACATCTGTCTCGTTGCCAGACGCTGTTTTCTTTTGCTGCCATTGTTTTTGTCTTTGGTAGTTAATGTTGCAAATTGATTATTAGAGAATCTAAATGTTTAAAAAAAAATTACCGTAGATTCAGATAGGAGCTATTTAAGAATATTTTTCCCACTTATGATATAATCTTGATATGGTTCTATGTAATGCTATAGTTTCAAAGCTTCTGATTGTACAGTTAAATGAATATGTCCTATCCAAGAGAGAATATGTGATTTCACTTTATTTTAATTATGGTACAATGTTTCATGTCGACTAATAATGCAGATGCTCTATTATTTGAAGTCCACACGTTGGCAAAGTATCTTGCTTGTGTGCTAGCTCTCACCCCCTTTCTATAGACTCAACTCGCTAAGTGACCAGAAAAATAGAAACACAATGTCATGCAATACAATAGAAAAGTCAGTTTTTAAGTTGAGACTGTTGAGTCAGTTGTATTGCGTGTATTGAGGCTGGGGTTTGTTGTGACATCAAATTGAAAAGTGTTCCTAAAATTGTATCCACCTCATTAAAAAAATATCAGAAACACTTCACAAAATAATGCAGTTATATAAAAATATAGTCAACAGCATTGAACAAAAATAACATGAATCAACATCAATGCTGGGGAGCTCAATTTTCTTGTTCACTTGTGTATACATACATTAAAGCAGCAGCTAAAGTAGATTAACTGTTTTCAACTTGTGTTAAATTACTAATTTCTTGTTAATAAAGCTGCAGTTACATGGTACATGGAGTTTCTAAGTGATGTGGCTATGAATAATAAAGGAGAATTTATTTTTTAGTCAGCTATACCTCATTTTTTGATGATTAAGACCAAATGTTGAAGGATAACCCTTCAAGTACAATGTTGGGTGTGTGTATTTGTTTTTGTCCCTTACATTTTATAGCCTGTGAAGCTTTCCTTAAATTATGATGTTTTGGTTGTTAATTTCCACTGTCTTTGATCATTGCTTTGATTTAATACAGTTAATGTGACATCGCTGAATCTGTGGCTTCTTCAGAGTAGATGGTAGACCTACAGAGCCAAAAGTTGCATAAACTCTTTAGTTGGTGAATTATTAAGTGGTTGTGAAAGTTCCCCGCATTCCATATATTTGTTAATTTTATATTCATCATAATAAAAAATGTCTTATCAAACTACAGTTTCCTTTTTGTATGATATTGCAATTTCTGCCAGTGGAAGCATTAGTGATGATGACAAGGTGTTCAGTGATTTTTTACTATTTCCAGTTCTGGACTGATTTCATGTAGTGTTCCTGGTTAATGGTCACAGGCTGATCTGTGGCATCTATCCCTTTATATAACTGGCTTAGGAGGATTGAGAAATACCAATGCTGATCGGTAATGTCTCTACTAGACAAATTTACCTGAATATTCATGCAGTCATATTGGGTGAGCAACTGTATTTTAAGACAAACAAGATAATTTAAATATTCAGTATTTACAGTCATCGTATTGTATTTGTTTACAGCTGGATATTCCCAAATTTTTGGGATATTCCAAAGCTGGTATTTAATTTTTTTTCTCAGGCATTGACGTTTCGCTGACGCAATCAGATGACCAATCGTTTCCCACTTCCTACGCGTCACTGAGTGTGCAATGCCCATTCTTAAATGCTGGGTACAATGTATTTTGTTTCTCACACATTAATAACTATAACATAGAATTACAAAAATACAACTAAAATGAGTCAAGCGATGATCTGAATTAGTTGTAAATTTATTCAAAGTCGATATTATAGTATTAATAGCAGGGACTAAACAATAGTTGTCCGAAATATGACATCATAATATGTACGCTATAGTGTAAATGTAGTTAAGTTATATTACACGTGACTATATAGGGCTTCGTTACTGCTCAGGGACCTGTTCATTGAATATTCATTGAAAAGCAACGGGAGTTCTCGGTTTACGACGGAGTGCGTCTGTGCGCGTGGTGGGAACGGTAGCAAGATGGCGGCGCTGAAGGAGGAGCAGTGCTACGGACTGTCCTGTGGAAGAGTGAGCAACGGTAGCAATGTATCCGTATTTCACGTTAAACTCACTGACAGCGCATTGCGAGCGTTTGAAGGCTATCAGAGCAGCAAGGTAAATTGTCATTTTCGGTTCTGTGACATTTTGGTTTACGTTTGAAGTCTGTCCGGGCGGCTGTGACAGACAGTGTGAGGTCAGTCCTCACTGTCTGCTGCTGCTTTCATGCTGCGATACACAGCCACAGCAGGCTGGTTGAGGCTGGCCAGTTTGTCTTATTAAGTGTCTAGTTTAGCGATCAATATCTCTTGACTGGTCAGGCTGACTGGAGATGTTCGACGTTTTGTAGCTAACGCTACACCAAGACCGACTGTTGAACACCGTGCTCGGTCATTTAACAAGCTCTCTGCTCAGAAACGTTACTGCTGGAGACTGAGTAACGTTAGTTATTTCATTGAGTATTTGTTGAAGTGGCAGTTTTAGCTTGGTGCTGTTGATAATTTGCCTTACCAGAAAGTCTAACGTTTTTAAGAATGTCAACTAAAAACAGAGAAACTTCTGCTGCGTGTAAAGATGTTTCCAGAAAGTTTTAGTAAATCTAGCAAACCTTTCTAGCTAAACTAGCCAGCAGCTACCCACACGTAACGCTAACGTTCCCGTTGGATGTATAAACTCTGTTTTCTTGATTATGCTACTTTCTTGGGGGCTAACTCCAAGAAAGTGGTAACTCCAAGAAAGCGTTGCGTCGGCTGAGTAGTTAATGGCAACATGGTGAGTAATTTGGAAAAGTACCCAGTATTCACGCGAAAGATGGCCATCTCCTTTCCCAACCCCCTCACTGCCATTAAAAGCTCATGTTCACTTGACAGCATTAGAAGTGCGTCAAAGTTATTCAGCACGGCAGTTAACACATTTTCTTGTCAGCAGTAGTTTTAAAATCAATGAGAGGTTGATTTCAAGGATTGGTGTCTGAAATGGCTCTTCTGCTTTTTGCTTGTGTTATTGTGGAGAGATCTAGCTATGCGTCTGATGTTGGCCATCTAACGTTTCGGCTTCTATAAATATTTGACAGGGAAAGCCTGGCAGGTCAGGATGAAAGGGCGTTACAATATCTCCAGCTTCAGTATCTCTGTGTACAGCAGGACTGCAACTGATTAGTCGGAACAATAACATTGTAAGACCTAATTGGGTGAAAACGAGTTGTAGGAATATTGTTGATTAAACCAGGGATCTTCAATGAGTCAATGCAGGTGGCCTCGAAATGATTGACTTATTTATTTTTAAATGTTAACATGAATCTGACATTGTTATCAAATATCAATTCCCTTGATAGGCTAACTGGCCTATAGGTAAGGTAGCCATCCACAGATGCAGTTCATCCTAAGGAGAGTGCCACATGTATGTGTAACTTATAAAATCATGCTGATTGCTGACAATTATTTTAATGGCTTAGTATTCTATGCACTAAAAAGGTATGTATAAAGACTTTAGGCCGCCCTACACTTTATTGTAGGCCCAGTTTAATATGCAACTTCATTTTATATAATATATGTAGTAGGGGGTCTCTGCTCGCTCTCTCGCTCTCTCTCTTGACTTAAAAAATGTTGAAGACCCCTGTATTAAACCAATGTGTAACACACAGAATACATTGGGGCAATCTCTAAACTCTTCAAGATAGTGTAATTGTAGCTACACTGGCAACTAATTTAATCTGTGTTGAGGGCCCTTTTTGTTTTTTAGATATGTAGTCCATTTGGATGATGACTTGATTAGAAAATGCACCGTCGCACAAACTAGGTATTATTTATGCAAAGTAGTTCTACTTTCTGTCAGCTTCCACGGCTAATATCAAGGTAAAATTGGATTCTTATTTTGGCTAAGACACAGAAAAGCATATATAGTCACACACGATTTACCCCAGCCTTTCTATCATAGTGCTTGTGATTCAGAATAAGTTGTCATAAGGAGGCATGACAGTACGTGCAATTTATCTCACGCGTCTTCGGCTCTATGGAGTTGATATTGGCAGGGGTTTCTTTGAAGAGTAGAACACCGCTTCATATTTTTAGCAGCATTGTTGCACGTCCACAACGTTGTTCGATTTTCTTATTTTTTTTTTTTTTTTAATTCAAAATGTTAGTAATACACGTTTTTTAAGAATTGATTGGTAAACACAAGAATTCTGTCTGCTGGGCTTATTGTTGGAGCAGTTGGCTGATACATGGATGACGAAACAGGCAAGTTGGAGTCATGTTTTACAGTTAAGATGCACCTTTTATTGACAATTGCCTCTTGTACAGACCTGTAGACTCGCTACTTAAGCTGTATTGCTCATTGTATGCGTACCTTATCACCTTTTCTCTGTTATTTGCGTTAATCCCCTTACTCATAGTTTAAACAGCTCTAGACTCTTGAATAATTCTAATGTTGACAATGGTATAGCTGTGGGTGTTTTAGTTTGTGGTGACGGTTCAAAGCCGTAGGGTGAGACAAGCATATACTGCACCAGTTTTGTGGATGTTACACCTTAACTGCCACAAATGTTTGCATCACATTTTGGCTATTTGTACATAGGCAATGTTCTGTGGCCAACAGTTTGGGAGATGGGATCTCAAATTTGGCACTTTAGACTGAGTCTATTTAGTTAACTACATGCTATGTATTAATACAGACACATATGAAAATACAGTGTACTTTATCATCTCATCTATCAATGAGGATTACACAGGCACATAAGCACTGTGGCGGTTGACCGCTTTTGTTGCGGCCCACTCTCTTCACACGCTCACAGATGAGCGTACACCCAAGCAGGATTGATTGATCAAACACCAAATATTTTGTACTTTAAAAAAAAAAGTTTCTAAAATCGTTTCAGTGGTTCATTATTAACTCTTTAGAATTAGACATAAGAATAATGGTAATGGCAACAGTAATGGACAATTTCACTTCCCGTCTGTAGAGGGACCGAAGAGGAAAAGTGCTTTGGTGCCTAATGGAAAGGTGCTGGTTGACATGCAACTAATGCTAGGTCTCTACCGTTAACTAGCTAATTCTTAGTGGGTAACATAAGGTTACAACATCGTTTAACACGCTCGGTGTTATCTTTTAGTATGATTGTATTGACAATGGTTAACAACTCTGGGCTAACCCACAAATTCATCAGTAATGTTAACTGTATAGGTAGAATACTAATCTAATGGTAATTTAGATTACAGCAGTCATCTCTCCTTGTGCTGCAAGGCTTCAGTCGGTATGAGAGCTGGCAACATCCTCGGCCTGGGGACACGTTCACAGTCAGCCCCCAGCCAGCTAGCAACCAGCTCGATCAGCACCGGTGCTAAGGACACTAACAGCACTTTACTGAACCGTCGGGAAACAGACCCAGGCACTCAAGTCAGAACAGCGGCCACTTGTAATGTTAGACCTCCATTAGCGTTGGAGGTGTCCCCCTTCAATTCAATCCAAATTCAAACTATATGCAAAGTTATTTAGACCAATTTAGGTCAGCTACTCCTGTGCCTTGGTAGAGAGAGTTAGCTTGTTTCTCTTACAGTGGCCCCTGTTGGGGTTTAAATGTCATTTAATGATTTAAAAAATAAAATAATTTTAACACCTACTGCACCATCAAGCAATCTTGAGCTTAAATTGCTTTCTGGTATCTTTTAGCGGAGCTGAGCTCCTCCTGCTTCCTCATAATTCAAACACTGGCTGGCACCCAACAGCAGGGGTGAGCTGGGAACTTGGTAGAGGAAGAGAGCAGAATAACATGCCTTTTCAATATAAAAGTTGTGGTGTGATTTTTAAAAAAAAAAAAAAAAAAAATTTTGATTTAGCTATTGTTTGACTGGAAAATGTGTCAACATTGGCAGGCACCTGCTATTATAAGGAAGCTAAAATCCAAATCCAGGCTGGTCCAGGCATAATCGCTTTGATAAAGAGTAGTAGTAGTAGCAACTAGCATCAAACATGTATACAGCTGGAACAGTTAAACTCTTGTGTCATTGCATCGTCACGTCATCCCTCTACATTGCAGGAGAATAAGATGCAAAGCTAATTTAGTTAAGCTTTAGTTTCTGTAAGTGCATTGTGCAACAGCAGTCATCAAGTACCAATAGTACAGTGTGTTATTGACTGCTTCCTGTATGAGACGTGACTGTCAGCTGGTTCCTCTGTTAGTCCATCTGAGGACAGTGAACTCAAGCTCCTGCTGTGGGACTGGCAGCCCAGAGACGTACTTTTTATTTTTATTTTTTTTATACCAGCTGCGACATGAGCGACAAAATGAGTAAGGCTACTTGAGCGTCACCAAGCTGAAGGTTATTGAGAGTAAAGGAAAAAAAGTGTAATTATGTCTCTGGGTAACTGTTACAGCACGTGTTTAAACCATTTAATTCAGTAGTACTCATCTTCCTTATTGCGTGTTTCAGAATTTACAACATAGCCCACAGAAATAAAAGCTCAAACATTGAACTAAAATACTAAGCCAAAATGAAAATTCATTGGCAGGCCAGGAAAGCTTGCATATGAAGTGAAAATAAATCATGTGTGCTAGCTCTGCGGGATTACACTGGTGAGAGATGAGTCGTCCCAGTTAAATCTTGGCCAAGTCACTCCTTTTTGTCTTGGTGGTGAGTGAATGAATGTATTGCTGACTATAAAATGGGACACACATAGTAGTGTTTCGTCTTGGGTTTGGCTGTTAATTCTGTGTTAGATTTAAAGGTCAAGCCCTGTAATGACTATAATGATGCAGTTCATGATGTATCACTTGTTTCAGTATTTTTGACAATAAGCTGTTAAAATAAAACCTGATGGTTTGGTGATGGCCAAGATACCGGCTGTGGTAGGTAGACAAGGCAACACTAAACCTGTCACGCCTGTCAAATTCTGTTTTACACCAGAATAGAGAATTGTTGAGTTGCTAATGAGTGATTTACACACGTTACACTTTGGTTTCTTCACCAGATAAATGTGTTTGATTCCTGGAATGTGTCTGTTTACATGGATCAATGTTTGATCCATTTAAATGAGTTTATAAAATTTTTTGTTGTGCAGATCATCAGTGCTCAGTTAGGTACTTGTGTCGACACGCTATAGGCTTCACTATGGAGGTCAGTTTACACCCCCTCAGTTGTGTTCTTGTGCTTTGCTGCAATCCACCTCCTGTCTCGACCCCCTATGGGAGTGGTATGGGAAGTAATGGAGACCGGGAGGGGATTTTGTTGCTCGACGCTGATCAGTCTGTGCCAGTGCTTTGGTTATTTCAGGAATGCTGACTCCCCCGTTTCAGCAGATCATGGGACGCTGCAAGAGATGACCATAACCACTAAGGCCAAATATGACTCTAAATGTCACGGTGTTTGTTTGTCCTGTGGCAGGGTTTGCCACAAGTGACCATGTCAACTTGATGTCACTGCACACAGGACAGACTCTCTGACCTGCCGTGTCGTTTCCAATCAGCCAGTCAATGCAGCAGGCTTCCTGGAAAACTTGGAAAAATTCTGAAATTAGTAGAATCCTTGAAAGAGAGCATTTTGTTTGTTAGGTTTAATTTTTACAGTGATCTTGTGTGGATAACCTTCTACGTAATGTAACAGAACGGCAAAACTATTTTCTGTTGATGTAATGTAGCTGTATGCATGACGTTTTGATTTCCATCATGTATGTTTCTTCCTTTTTTCTTTTTTTTTTTTTTCCCCCCGTGTTTCATCTCTCACTTCATGCATGCCAGATTGCTGAAATTATGTTTTGATTAGAGTTTGAATCTCATGGCTCTCTAATGACCAATAGAAGTTGACCAATACACATTGTTGTGTAATATACAGGTAAAAGCCAGTAAATTAGAATATTTTGAAAAACTTGATTTATTTCAGTAATTGCATTCAAAAGGTGTAACTTGTACATTATATTTATTCATTGCACACAGACTGATGCATTCAAATGTTTATTTCATTTAATTTTGATGATTTGAAGTGGCAACAAATGAAAATCCAAAATTCCGTGTGTCACAAAATTAGAATATTGTGTAAGGGTTAAATTTTGAAGACACCTGGTGCCACAAAGTAATCAGCTGATTAACTCAAAACACCTGCAAAGGGCTTTAAATGGTCTCTCAGTCCAGTTCTGAAGCCTACACAAACATGGGGAAGACTTCAGATTTGACAGCTGTCCAAAAGGCGACCATCGACACATTGCACAAGGAGGGAAAGACACAAAAGGTTATTGCTGAAGAGGCTGGCTGTTCTCAGAGCTCTGTGTCCAAACACATTAATAGAGAGGCAAAGGGAAGGAAAAACTGTGGTCAGAAAAAGTGTACAAGCGATAGGGATCACCGCGCCCTAGTCAAGATTGTGAAAAAAAAGATTCACAAGGAGTGGACAGCTGCTGGAGTCAGTGCTTCAAGATCCACCACCAAGAGACGCTTGAAAGACATGGGTTTCAACTGCCGCATACCTCGTGTCAAGCCACTGTTGACCAAGAAACAGCGAAAAGCGTCTCACCTGGGCTAAGGAAAAAAGAGCTGGACTGCTGCTGAGTGGTCCAAAGTCATGTTTTCTGACGAAAGCAAATTTTGCATTTCCTTTGGAAATCGAGGTCCCAGAGTCTGGAGGAAGACAGGAGAGGCACAGGATCCACGTTGCCTGAAGTCTAGTGTAAAGTTTCCACCATCAGTGATGGTTTGGGGTGCCATGTCATCTGCTGGTGTCGGTCCACTCTGTTTCCTGAGATCCAGGGTCAACGCAGCCGTCTACCAGCAAGTTTTAGAGCACTTCATGCTTCCTGCTGCTGACCTGCTCTATGGAGATGGAGATTTCAGGTTCCAACAGGACTTGGCGCCTGCATACAGCGCAAAATCTACCCGTGCCTGGTTTACGGACCATGGTATTTCTGTTCTAAATTGGCCAGCCAACTCCCCTGACCTTAGCCCCATAGAAAATCTGTGGGGTATTGTGAAAAGGAAGATGCAGAATGCCAGACCCAAAACGCAGAAGAGTTGAAGGCCACTATCAGAGCAACCTGGGCTCTCATAACACCTGAGCAGTGCCAGAAACTCATCGACTCCATGCCACGCCGCATTAATGCAGTAATTGAGGCAAAAGGAGCTCCAACCAAGTATTGAGTATTGTACATGCTCATATTTTTCATTTTCATACTTTTCAGTTGGCCAACATTTCTAAAAACTCCCTTTTTTGTATTAGCCTTAAGTAATATTCTAATTTTGTGACACACGGAATTTTGGATTTTCCTTTGTTGCCACTTCAAATCATCAAAATTAAATGAAATAAACATTTGAATGCATCAGTCTGTGTGCAATGAATAAATATAATGTACAAGTTACACCTTTTGAATGCAATTACTGAAATAAATCAAGTTTTTCAAAATATTCTAATTTACTGGCTTTTACCTGTATAGGCTACATAGAGCTGGGCAATATATCAATATCGAGATATGAGACTAGATATCGTGTTAGATTTTGGATATTGTAATATAATATAGCATAAGTGGTGTCTTTTCTTGGTTTTAAAGGCTGAATTACAGTAAAGCGATGTCATTTTGTGAACTTACCCGTTGTAACTGTTCTATTATTTGCCTTTACCTACTTTGTCATTATAGATTGACATCAAGATTATGCATAAAAAAATCCCATAAATAAGTAAATATTTTGTGAATGCACCATTAGTCAACACTACAATATTGTTGCGGTATCGAGGTATTTGGTAAAAAAATATCGTGATATTTGATTTTCTCCATATTGCTCAGCCCTAATGCTAAATATTATTACTAAACAGTGTTTTCAGATTCTATGGACATAAGTTTTGCAAGTATATAGCTTTTATCACTTTAAGGATGTTATATTGCTCAGTAGGGGAGTAGCAATAATGAATAAATGCCCAGACCTACTGTCTGAAAGGTTGCTGAGTCAATTCAGCAAACTTGAATTAGGCCAAACCTTGAAGGAATCTCTGCTAAGTCGATGTCTGCTTCTCAGTACATGAAAAGACTGATTATGAAAGGAGATTCCTCCTATTTTCTAATGCAATTCAATCTCTCCTTTTGTAGTTGTTGTCAGACACTTAATTTTACACGGTAATCACATTAAGAAAACTAAATTTCTCATGTCCAGATTTTGGGAAAACATACCATACACCTATAGAGGACAGCTATAACCCGTCAGTTGTAGCTTAATTTAGTAGGACATCTTGATAGCATGGCATGCTGCAAAAAAGGCAAAGTCCTGCACATAAATATTTAGGGAGCAGTACTAAGGTAATGAGCCAGAGATACCATTGACTCTGCTCTTTTTTTTTTTTTTTTCTCAGTTTCAATAAGAACAACCTTGTTTACCTTCTCAGTGTCCGTCTTTACTAGTGTTTGATGCTTTTCTTAATGTCAGATACCATTAATATAAACTAATAAATAGATTGTTGGAATGTTAAATAGAATTACAAAAAAAACATCAGGATACGTCTACAATACCTCAGTGAGTTTAAGATTGTTTCAGAAGAAGTAACAGGACGTTATGTAGGATTTATGAATGTATGTTAGCAACAGGAGGCTAATTCAGAAGGGTGCTATTTTATGTGTGAGTTAATATTGCATATCTGTTCATGTGTGCTGAAAGAGTTATGTTTCTGTTTATTGAATGTGTTATTCAGTGCAAATATAACCGAGAATGTAGTTAAATCTCAGTAATGATGGTATATTAGGTTATTACTGTCGCTCTGTTAAAGGCAAACACAGAGCACGGACATCTGATTGAGTACAGATGGCACCGTAGTTAAGTGAAAGTGGGTCAAGTGTAATTTACCAACAGGCGGCAGCATTGCCATGTAATGTCTATTTACAGAGGGCATTTAATGTCTAATCGTTTCTATGTTAACTGTTAGCTTGTACTAGTAGAAAAAGATACCGTAAAATAGCGTGCTTACCCCACCCACGACGACGATATCCTCATCCATCGCAATGTTTTACTGTAAACCTCGTCAACTGCCAGTTATGGGGACATCGCCCACCACTATGGTGCACACCAACACATGAAATTTGCATTCCCATTTCAAGCACCAGGTCAAAGGTAACTCAGACAGCATTCCTTAGATGGCGAACAATAACAGCTTTAAAGGTTGTTTATTTTTCAAGCAGTAAAGAGCAAGTTAGAGTAAATACACCAATAAGTAGGTCCAATTAAGCTAGTGTGTTTCTTCAAACACTCATTTGACGCTCATGTGTCAAAGATATTTTAAAGGAGTAGACTAGTACACCATGTTTTTACACCAAACATATTCACCAATAATGCAAGCACATTGGGAATTAAAAGTAGGAACACCAGTACCATTTCAGCCTTGTAGAGTGGCACAAAGTGCTCTTTCCACCTCTGAAATTCTAGACAGGTGGACTATCTCATCAGTGTGCCAGTGATGCACACTGACAATTTGGGTGCCACAGCCATCCCCATAGGGATTTAGACATGGCTATTCCTGTGTACATCTACAACAAAACAAAGAAATCATTTGGCACTGAAACCTGAGAGACAAGAGGAGAAAGTTCTTCCCTAAATTCAAAACCCAACTGACAGGTTATTGTCTTGTCATGTATTGTTAATGGGCCAGGGGTCCATTTGTCAACGTTGCGTACACACAAAACAAGGCGGAAAATGCTTACTCCGCTTTCCACGCAAAGGTTGTGATTTATAAAGGAAAAAAAAAAAACTTGACTAGACACGGTGCGGTCTTCCCTATACGCACATTTTCATAGACAATGGGAATTGGCGACGCAGATGGTGAGATGGTGAACTGAAATCAGACTGCACAAAGTACATGTGGGAATAATGATTACTCGTAATATTTTCAAACATCGATGCCTCACACGCATTCTTTCACTCTATATCATACCTGTTATCATAAAGATTAAATACAGCAGTGTTATTGTGTAAAAATTTGTTCATAATGTCTAATTAGATTAAGGGAGGAGGAGGAGATGGCCCGACTCCATGAAATGCAGGATAGCGTCAAATAGGGCTGCACGATTATGGCCAAAATGATAATCATGATTATTTTGATCATTATTGAGATAAAAATTAATTATCACAATTATTTGTTTTTAACCAAAACAAATGTTATTGTCCCACTGGCTAATTATAACTGCTTTCACATCCATGTTGTGCTACAGTCCTGCTAATGTACAAATATCTGCATCAAGTTACATGATGTAACTGTGAAAAGTTTGAGGCAACCCCATCTCCACATGGTAGTTGCATGCCGTGAGTGCATGGAAGAAGGGCTACTGCTTTAGGTAGGCTATATGAAACCGTGCTGTGTAGCCTGTGGCTCTTAGCAGCATAAAGAACATAACTCTGACCGTTTACATAGAATAAAGTAACATTTAGATGTGGATTCATACAGGCTAGCCCAAAGTCAGTGGACTATAACACAGTTAGAAAGACATAATATTAAACAGTAGCCTATAGTGTAATGAGAGTGATTTAAAATGCCAAAACCTGTCATACCTGTTTAAGCAACTGGTAAGTAGTTGGGATATTATAAAACTACTTAATAAAAAATCTTAGTTTATATAAATGTATGCATTCAGTGTTTTTTACAATCCTTTTCTGTGTTTTTTGCGACCACGTTACTACCCTTTGTTTTTTTTGGGGGGCTTTCGGGTGTGCACGGGCGTCAAAATTCAACAGCTGCACTGTGAGGACTCGCCAAGTAGACCAAATATGATTCACATCCAAATAATTGAATAGGTGAACTCACCACCACCAGAAAAACATGTTTGCGTGTGAAAGCAACTCACCCAGTCTGCTTCGCTCCCTACTGAACTCAGTCACTCGTATCAGTGTCATTAATAATCTGTAAATTCACAGTTGGCAGGAATTGCTTCTACAGTTTGGTCAAAGTTGAGACATCAGAAAAGTGTAAAGCTTGCCAACGTTGGTGTCATTGGAAATGACATTTTGTTTCCTTTTTAAGATAGTTTATAGCCTTATGACCTACTGCTATCTGTTGTGGAATTTTCCTCACATTACTGTCCTCAGTGACTGTCTACATCTAGAAACTAAGTTTCGTGGAACAACATGGAACAACTCTGACTGGCTCATGGAGGAACGTGATCAGACTGGTTAAAGATGCGGCAGATTGGCTTTGAAGAAAAAATAAAATTCACGTAATCACTAAGGCTTGTTTGGATATAATATCTAGTTCTGTTAAATCTTATATAAGTCTGGTAGCCATCCCAGAGTTTTTGGACGGTATCATTAATATAGGTAGTCTATAGATTAGTCTATTGCTACACTCCGAGAACAGGCTGAAATTATGATTACATTTGCAGCAGTTCCTGAACGTCTGAGAAGTTTTTTTGCTTTTTCTATGCCAGTTGTCATGATTCGGCGTAACAAAAAAACTTTAACATACTTATCAACATTCATGAGGTGCTTTGCATTGCCTATTTATGGTTACAAATGGGCATGTACAGGACGGGATAAGAGGCTGATTCATTTATGCACACTAGTCGGTAATCTGTGTCTTTTGGGCGTACGTACACTTTTAGTAAGGATCCTACACACAGTTTTATAAATGGGACCCCTGTTGAAAGCCTTGGCCTTGTTTTCAGGGGGATTAAAGCAAAGCTGGCAAATTTTATACCCAATAAAACTTGCTGGTCTAGTGTTAGATATAATTTGTGGGGCTGACGTTGGGACATGAAGCGTACATGCTGATTAAAAGGAGCTTTTCATGTGACATTGTGACTCTATAAGTTATAGATTCTAACAGTATATAGTTAAATGAAAGCCAGGCACACAATTTCTTTTGCCGAGGTCCATGTTGCTGTCATTTTTTTTTTTATCAACATTTGTTTTAATACTACAAGGAAATGTAAATCACAACAGGAGTTGTCCAGGGCACTTTACAGCTAGAGTAGGTCTCCACCACACTCTAGGATTTACAAAGACCCAACAATTTCCCCCTTGAACAACATTGTCATCAGTTCAGTTTTATCACAGGCTGCTTGGCTGCAAGTCCATCCTATGTCCAGCTGATCCCTATTCTTTTGCTGGTTGGCAGCCTGTGAGAACATCCACAGCCTTGTCATCGACCCGTGGTCAGGACCCGTACTCTGTCCCTAAGGTTAGCTCTGTGGAACATTCTGGGCTCAGGTCCCACAGAATAGTGACATGTCAGCAGCCCATTCAAATGAACAGGCTGAGGGTAGCACTATGGGATGGGGGAGGGGGAAGAGGGTGGGAGTGCTAAAACGGGTGCTGTGGTAAACATTGCAGAGGTATACCAGAAAGCATGGCTCCATGAAAGGTCTGGTGCTCCTACATAGGCTCTGAGTGTTCAGAGCTCAGGGCAAAGTTAAACAATATTAAACTGTCGGCGAGGTAAATAAGATTGTGGACCCCCTTTTGCCTGCTACAGCTTTTGACCGCAATCACAAAGCACAGGGGAGACACTTTGTTTCTCCTACAATGCGTCTAGAGTTGGTACTTGCTCTGAAGTTAATCCCTCACTCGCTCTAGGGATATTTGGTGTTATTTTAAACAAACTGGAAACACTGATGTAAAGAAGATTAGATTAATTTAGTTATTAATCTAAGGTGCTAGAACGTCGTCCTGGATCGAGAGAGAGAGCTCAATTTTACACAAAATTATTAACTGCAAGACTGTGTGTGTTCGTGTTTTAGAATAATAGCGTGTTTTTAGAAAAAGTGAATAATGCTCAATCCTTTAAAATAGCTTTTAATTCCATAATATCAATGTATTGGGAACACTGCACATTCAATTCCAAATAAAAACATGACCAAAATTTATCAAGGTTGTTATACCTTTACAGAATATGAAGAAAAAGGAATATTAGGCTGTTCAAAAAATAGCAGTATTTTGCATTTTTCTTTACAAACTCAAACATTTACTATATAAACTGAAAAATGTCTTGAGGGTTGGCTTTACTTGGAATCACTGCACTAATATTTAGTTGCATGACTATTATTTCTGAGAACTGCTTCACATCTGTGTTGCATGGAGTCAACCAACTTCTGGCATTCAGGTATTCCAACGCAGGACAATTGAACTACATTCCACAATACCTCTGCATTACTGGGGTTTGCCTCAGAAACAGCATTTTTGATGTCACCCCACAAGTTATCTATGGGATTGTGGTCCGGGGATTGGGCTGGCCACTCCATAACATCTATCTTGTTCATCTGGAACCAAGACTTTGATTGCTTACTGCTGTGTTTTGGGTCATTATTTTGTTTTAAAGACCCATTTCAAAGGCATTTGTTGCATAATTTCTCCTTTGGCCAGTCAATGTGTCCTTTGGCAAATTTCAACCTTTTCAGTACATGTCTTTTTTTCAGCAGTGGGACTTTGCGGGGGCTTCTAACTGATAGCTTTGCTTCACATGCTTCTTCTGATGTAACAGTACTCACAGGTAACTCTTCTTTGACTTTTCTGGAGCTGATCACTGGTTGTGCCTTTGCCATTTTGGCTATTCTTCGATCCATTCAAATGGTAGTTGACCGTTTTTTCCCACGTATTTCAGGCTTTGGATGCCCTTTCAAGGCATTTGAAATCATTTTGGCTGAGCAGCCTATACTTTTCTGCACCTCTTTGTATGTTTATTGTATAACCAGCATGCACAACATTTGCTTCCTTTCTTCCTTAAATATCGGCCGTAATTGACACCTGTTTCTTCACAGAATCAATCACCTCACTAATTGAACGCAACACTGTTATTATTTTGAACATGCCCCTTTCAATTACAGATTCAGGTAAACAGAATGAGCAGCATGCATGTCCTGACTGTTGGTGGTTTTCTATGACATAGTGTATTATATACAGTATATCTATCTCTATTTATTTTAAAAAACATAACACACACACCATCTTTTTTCTTACTTTCTCAAGGGGGCGCAACATTTGTTATTGGCAAAATGTGTCAAACCATTCTGAATTAAGTAGTGTGGTGCTGCGAGATGTCTCCTTGTTGATAGCATTTACCAAAATAAATAAATAAAAATATTCAGCACTATGAGTTCTAGCATCCTATAAACAGTTTCTGGTGTCACAAAAACTCTTGGAAATACAGTTTAGGTTGACTTTACAAAGACAAATAGTTTTGGCTTGGCACTTTCTGTGTGTGTGGTGCTCACTGTTGCTGCTTTGTTTTAGCATTAGCACATTAGTACGGCAGAAACTTCCCACCAAAAGAATCCTGCTGTATCGCTTGTCTTTCTGTATCTTAGGAAATAAAAGTGCTTCTGTCTTTGATTTGCTTCATTTGAAATGGAGAAACTGAAAATCTAATGATAAACCGATACCAAAGGGTAGCTGATTGTAATTTATTATATTAAAAAGGCTATTACCTTGCAAAAGTGTTTTCATGTTTGTTGTTTTACAGCTTTCAGTGGCACTGCATTTAGTTATTGTACATTAAAATGTTCCACTTAATGGGTACATTAAGTACCCATTTTTTTACCCAACACTTTTTAGAAAAATTTAATTTAAGCATTTCTTGTAGGTGCAAGAAATCTTAATACATTTTAAGTAATGTATTTGTGAACAGAAAGTAACCACTGAACCAGAACTTGCCTTGGATTTTGATGAATGACAATAGCAAATGGTTCTTGGTGGTAAACTCATCCAAGTATACACAGTACTAAAATGTGGGAGTATTTGTTTTCCTGACATAAAATCGGCTAATGCCAGTTTGAAATTGTAATATCAGCTTTGAATAGAAAATGCTATTAATTTTGTGGTTTCTCTGTTTTTCACATTTCCTTAATGTGTTAATCGCTTTCATGTTGGAGCTTGTATAGTAAAAGTACGTGCTGCTCTTTCCACTTGTTGAAAACAAAAGATTTAACCATTTATGAACTGATATTGCAGTACTTGGTGTATGCCTAATGTAATGCTTTCAGCAATTATTTGTACTTCTGTTGTCTTAATTTTCTTATTCAGTGCTCATGCTTAAATATGTATATTAATGTCAACCTAAAAGATCTTGTCTGGAAATTTGCCTGAATGACTTTGTTTTGTTTACCACGGGGATCATTTCTCAAAGCTGTTATTTGTCTTTTTATAGGTCTTGTCATCACGGCCATTGATCAGATTTAATGGAAACCAAGGGGTAAGAACATATTTTTCTCTTTCTCTCTGTCACTCTGTTCCAATCAATGCATAAAGTTTTGTTTTGTTTACAGATAATGGAAATAATAGAAAGTGACTTTTTCATATGGCATTATCACAGTTGGCCACATAAATCACCACAGCTGCTTTCAGAATTCACAAAAATTTCTTTCAAGAAAACATTTTGATGCTCAAACTCTGACACACAAACCTGTATTTAATGATGTGCTTTTTGCCATTTGTGTCTATGTTAACAATGCTTGATCTTAATACACTACTCTTACTGGGACCTGATCAGGCAAATGTTTCCCAGCCTCTCTTGCTACTGGCCACATTATTTGGGTTATTTTGCTTTGGCTCCTAAATGTGCCAAAAGGCCAACTGGGACACTCAAAATGCTCTGAAACCTCTTTTAAAATGTCACATTCGCTGCCTTGTTTTTCATAACTTCTCACTTGTTATGTCAGTATATCTTTCCCATGTAACAATGTTCATGTTTCTTTGCGTAGTAGGAACTTTTGGTTGATGAAACTTGATCTCTTAGATCGTGTCGAGTGATTTGAGGGACTGATGCTTTTCAAATTATCTCTTCGAAATTGTATCAGATCAAAGATCTCGGTTGCTGATAACTTGTTTGCGGTCCCGTCTTGTGTCAACCATTTGCACCATAGGACTCCAGACTGCGACCAAATTGTCGCACTTTGCGACCAAAATTTTACAGTGTTATTTTAAGTGGCTAATTTGTGGAGGGGGAGGGTCATAGAGATAATCAAGCGCGCGTAAATGTCTGTAGGAAGGAGATAGATATCACAACCTGCTACACGCATCTGAACAATGAGCAAGCAAATTATTGACTCGTTATTCCGACCTGCGGCTAGTGTGCTAGTGCCAGAGTCTACAGTGTCACAGTCGGAGGTTTGTGTGGTGAAAAAGGTCCGAACCCACCATTTTCAGGGAAGACTGGTTGCGAGAATTCAGCTGGTTGATGTACTGTAAGGAGACAAACTCCATGAACTGCAAATGTTGCAGGCGCTACCCCAAAACTGCAGGGAACACGAAGTTTGCTGACAGTGCAGGCACTTCGCAGTTGAAACACAATACGCATAGAGTATGCTTGAGGCTGTTAATAAAAAAAAAAAAAAAAATGAAATGTTAATAAAAAAGCAACACCACTGCCGGTTGCTTTTAGAAGACAAGAGGCTGTAAATCAGAGTGCAGATGAGGCAGAGATGATGTTGAAATTTAACACGGCCGACTTCGTTACTGAGGAACTCCCCTTCACCAAATTCAAAAGCCAGCTCAACCTTCCAAGGAAGAATGCCCCTAATGTTAACATACATTTGTTAAGTATTGTTTATAACCGTAAAATTACAGAATGGTTACTAAGCACTTTGTTACTAACCACTTTTTTATTCTGCATGTATGGTATATTTCTTTTTAATATTAGTTCAGTCATGACAGCGATGGTGCTGTCGGCTTACCTTCTATGTTGCATCTTTAAAAGTGCACAATAAAATGTGTCACTGAATTTGAAACCGCACAGTATAGATCCTGCATCTATTCTCAAACTATTTATTAGTAATACAGTGGAAATTAGTAGAAATGTGAGTATTTGGTTAACATGTTGATTTACGGTGTGTGCCCCTAAATTTTCAGTTGGGAGCCAATGTGCTCCTAGTGAAAAAAAGTTAGTTTCGAGTAGGGCTGTAACGATATGGAAAAGAGAACCGAAATCGAGACACTAAGCTCCACGAACCTTTGCCGCGTAGTGTGAATTGCGACACCCTTCCAACTCCCAGAGTTATCTTTCTCGTCCAGATTAGGTGCTACCACATCTTTAAATTACTAGTAGTCCTTTTGGTGCCTTATTCCTGTTAATTTATGTTTTTATTTTTTTTCTGGTAAATTTAACTAACTGGACAGACGGCTAAAAGCAAAAGGGGGGGTTGCACCGTTAACGGAGGTATAACGTAGCACCAGAGTTGAGCGTTGACCAGGATGGTTGCTACCTGGCTGGGGGCTGGCTGGGGCTGTAATGATAGTGGATGGTTGTTACCTGGCTGGGGGATGACTGTGGATGTGTCCCCTGGACCGGGGCTGTAATGATAGTGGATGGTTGTTACCTGGCTGGGGGATGACTGTGGATGTGTCCCCGGGGCTGTTGTCAGCTCTCATCCCGACTTAAGCCTTGCAGCGCCAGGAGACTGAGGCAGAAGACAGAGGTAGGACAGAGGTATGCTAGCTAGTTAAATTAATAAAGTCGTCTATCTATACAGTTAACGTTACTGATGAATTGTGGGTTAGCCGAGAGTTGTTAACTGTGGTCAAAACAACCATACTAAAAATAAATGAGCATGTTGAACAGTGTCATACTCTTACGTTACCCACTAAGAATTACATTAGCTACTTGCTTGTCAACCAGCACCTTTACACTAGGCACCAAAGCACTTTTTATCTTCGTTCCTCCTACAGGTTGGGAGCAGAATTGTCCATTACTGTTACCATTATGCTTATGTCTCCATTCCAACAAGTTAATAAACCACTGAAACGATTTTTTAAACATTATTTTAAGGTACAAAAGAATTTTGTGTTAAATCGATCAATATTTACAATCTCTGTATAACTGTTACAAAAAAAAATTTTGTATTATGTTTACTGGGGACAACGCAAAGCCGGCTTGAGACGGACCAGACTGAAAGCTGTAGGTGTTTGTACCTGCTAATATTCACCACTGCACCAAAGCTAACGCTACCTCTGCCTGCCTTGCCTCTGACGTGCAATAGTCAATAAATGCAAAAAGATATGCCAAGTGAAGGAAAGAAACAAGAATTGTTTTTATGTCCTAAAATAAGTTTAAAAAAAATTGTGCCTCAGTTTTGCAATTGGTACCTCCTGGTTGTTTATAATGATCACAAAACTCACACTAGGTTGACAGTACTTTTATATCGGCAATTAACTGTCCCCATTAAGACGATAAACATCCTCATGCTCACAAACATTCTCTGCACAAGCCACTGCTTCCTGCACAGCAAAAGGCAGTGTATGCACGAGAGAGAGCCTGGCCAACACACACACACACACACACACACATATATGCTGCTCAACCAACTGCCCAGTACATTGTAATTTCTGCATCTATTATTAGTAATACAGTGAAAACTTTCAACCCTACTCCGTAGTCTGCACCCTTTGTCTTATGTGAACTGTTTGAAATTAAGTTATCTTAAGTCATTAAATGTTATATAAAACAGTTGGCAGTTTAGAGAACTGCAGGTTGATTGTGTGTCCTTGGTATAGACTTGTAATTAATTATTAACCAATGACTGCCTACTACACTCGTCAGCATCTAAACTTCTGCAAATGTCTACATTTCCTGAGGGGGACCATTGTATTGTTTACCCAAAAGTGCTTCCTCATGAAGCACTAGAGCTGCTGCATCCCCATGTCTCAGAGATGACTTTGGAAAAATTATTACTCAATAACATGATGGCTAAAACTGTTTAAAAAAAAAAAAAAAAAAGTTAGTGCAACATAGGTGAAGTAGCTTCTTCTTTTTTTCTCTCTGTTTTTGTTGTTGTTTGGTTACGCAGCAAAGACATGGAAGTTAGCCCAATGCTGAATGACTCCCCCCCACCCCCAATACAGTGTGCAAATTCACACTCAATGAAAAGATTAAGTTGGGAATGCAGGAGTTGGTAACTACAACAGTGGCTTGTTTACTTTGTGATCAACAGGTACATAAGCTATTTACCCCTAAAGTTGTCATGATTCTGTACATGCTGCAGTGAAATACACACAATTTAAGGCTAGAAGTGTTGTAATCCACTGCATGCTTTCTAAACTCATCGATACACCCCAGGTAGCAGAAGCTTAGTAAATTTATTCAACTCATTGTTTGGTGTGCATGTGGTCTTAAAGAATTTGTCTGTAAGACATTTTATGATTTTTCTAAATATTTTTTTTTGAGGATTTTTGGCCTTTTATTTTATACAGCACAGCTGGAGACATGAAAGGGAGACAGGGGGAATGACATGCGGCAAAGGGCCGGAGTGGAACCCGGGCTTGCTGTGTTGAAACCTCTATTTATAGGCACCCGCTCTACCAACTAAGCTATCTGGGCACCCACATTTTATGATTATTGGTGTAGCTCACGTCTATGTATTTTTTGTTAGGGTCTATCATTTCTACATTTACAATAGTCATTATTTAGGCACTCTCTAGGAGTCTTGATACATTTGATTCTGCAGTTAATATTTTTGTGTAAATTTAGGAACCATGCAGTTCAGAACACATCCTGCATAGAGCCAGACTCTCTCTCTCTTTCATAGTTACTATAGTGATGCTTTATCACCAAGTAAAATCAAATGTTCTAATTATCAATTTTAACATCTCTTTCTTTTCAGCAGTAATTGTAATGTGTTGAGAGCACATGCATACAGGCATATGTGAAGTCATGTTTTTCAATTGCAGATTAGATGGTAGACCTGGTGTTATCTGGTGATTTTGGCTGAAGAAGTAAAGGAAGGCATGCATTTCACTGATGCAGCAAAGAGCAAACTCCACCATGGAGGACAATCTGTTACTGTTGAGATCAGAATGCTAGTCAGGAGTGTGAAAGTGGCTAAATTACAGAGCAGATGGCCTGGCTGTCACGATGAGATCCCATATCCATTCACTCATATTCATTCATCTGGTACAGCTCTCTCTGAGCTCTGACAAAGTGAGCACATGCATAACAAGATTCTTTCATCATTTAGACCGGAAAACATTTCAAGACTAAAAACAGACAGAAAATGCAAGGGTTTTTTCCGGACTGTATAAAACATGCTTTCTGTCATTAAGTACTGCATGTATTTCTGAGTGTGGGCCAGCATTGTCATGATGTGATTTTGTGATGTATCCACCAGCACCATGGACTCTAGTCAACACTTATCCACAGCTGTGTCGCCCATTTATTTTCATCTTTAGCCTGACGACGCCGGCTCAAAGTGGAACTTTTAAGTGCCAGCTAAAAAATTTTTTTTAACCAGATTTCTTTTTTCAAATTCATATTCTGAACCTATGTAAACAAATTTGCGCTGGCATAATAGTAGGCTTTTCTTTTTCTTCTTTCCGAAATAAATTTGGGATTATAAATGTTAACTGCTGTTGATTAGTTTTTGTTATGGAGGAGCAGAAGAGTCAACAGGTAGCAGAGATGGCAAAAGTACTCAATTCCCATACTTAAGTAGAAGTACAGATACTTAAAAGCAAAGCTACCTGGACCACAAGAATGGCATGCTGAAAAACTTCAGTGGACATGGTAAACACACTATATGCCATTGCCTACATATTTAATGGATGGTCTGCCAATAGGCTTAAAACATCACATATTATGTATGATTATTGTGACAGAGACTGGGACTCCAGGATAATAAGATTCTGACTGAGCAGCAAGATATGAATTAAGTTGTGATTCTGTGAGAATTCAGATCGTGTGAGAGAGTGAGTGAGTGTGAGAGAGAGAGAAAAAAGTGACTTTTGGAAAGAAATAAAGGATAAAATATGAATTACTAAACGGACAATTAAGAAGAGTTCCCCAGCACATTGGCCAGGATTCATTCTTGATGCCCACTATCTCAAACATCTCTCTCAGATAAGGCCGAGGATGATTGGGAATGTCCTGCTGCTTGTCTGTCGAATTGCTGTGATCTCTGTTTTCTTCATTTTCAATTATGTCGCCAGCTATACTACTACTATGTGCTAACGTTGGCGCCATCAAGCCGCAATGATTTGCCGCGAATGAATGCAGAATCTGTTGAGTCGTCTTAGTGGTGCGTCAAATGCAACGTACAGTATATTCCTATCCAATTAGATTGAATATGGTATTGATGATGCAAACAATAATAACGGTAACTCCAGTGAAATGATTTGACACTGGTTAGTGAGGACTAGATTAGGACTGTATTTAAAGCTGATTCTGGTTTCCAACTTGGCCCCAGGTGTGTCTGTTAAAACACGGATGGAGACAACTTCACTCTGTTGATGCAACGTGCAACCTAGCTAACAGATGAAGAACACAAACAACCAAATCACTAGCTAACTTACTTTAAATGTGCAAGAACTATAGACTAATATAACAGCTTAAATAAACAACATAAGTCATGCGACAGTTCTCAAGGGCACACGATCTCAACTGATTATCCTCCGGACAGCTAGTCTTTCTTTTCTTTCACTTTCTTCTCCGTGTGGCGTGTGCCCTCTCACGGTGTGAGACACGTGCCTGCGCAGTACTCCGACATGATGACCTCTTGTACAAAACTAAAGTAACAAGCCAATTTTGTAAAATGTAAGGAGTAGAAAGTACCGATATTTGTGTTTAAAATGTAAGGAGTAAAAGGTCGCCACAAAAAAATAAAGTAAAAAATCTGAAATCTACTTGAGTACAGCAACGAAGTATTTGTACTTTGTTACTTACCATCTTTGGCTTGTAGTTACAATCTTTACGGGGGTTATACTTTTTAACTGAAAAAAATGAGGCAACTTGAGCAAATTAATCTTTGATCTCATCTTTGTGTGTCAGGCCTCTATCTCTAGCTGTTCCCTGTTACAGAAATAGTGCACTATATAATGTGTATGCCATTTTGTAGTGGTGTTCGAATTCTCTGCGGTTAATTTCATACACTATATAGTCCACTATAAAATACCCACAATGCACTGCTAATTTGAGTGTACATTCGATGTTCTTTACATTTTACTCCCTTATACCACAATGCAACGCAGCCACGTTTGGCTGGAGGAGGAGAAGAAGAAGCAGAAGTCACAGCAAAAACTGAACACCTGTTTGAAACCCACTTCCAACCTTAAAAAAATGAAAAAGAGGATTATTACTTGCAAGACTTTGTTTCATTGTCAGTCCCTGTTGTTCACCCAGTGATTTGAAGTGTGCTCTCTTCCTTTTTTCCATTGCTCTGTTTTGTCTTGGTTTTGTGGCAACAGCAGCCTAAAGCTTATGAAGCTTTGATAAACACTTCAACTAATGCTGTTGCATGCACGGTTTTTAATTTGCAAGTTAAACAGATTTTAACATAGGGGTTTTTAGTTCTTCCTAAGGGGTGGGATCCTCAAACACAAATGCGTGGATGTAAAATTTCAAGCATCAAAATTGAACACACAATACATCTTATACATCACATCCAAACTTACCTTTTATATACATATAACTTTGTCATTAAATAGCTTGCAGCAACAGCCATTCTCAAAGTGCACACATACTGTTGTGTAGTCTAAATGCATAGTAAAAAAATAACCACTCACTAAAGACAAAGTGTCAGCTTTCACCGCTCAATGGTGTTTTTTACTCCAGCGTCACCTTCCAGGCAGCTAACCTTAACCCTAAATATAACCATTGCTGCCTGGAAGGAGATGGGGGTGGGGGGGGGAGAAAAACACCAAACACCGCTTTCACCTGATGACCTATTTTCATTAGAAACTATACTTTTTCATGGATGAGTACAAATAATTGTATGCACGTTGTGGTTTGTTACGATTTGGTCTCTGGGGGCAACAGCCAATATTTTTTTTGGGTTCCGGTGTAGCCAGCGGATAACTGATATCCAGCTCATTGGTTACAGTTTTAGATCCAGTTGACATTTAGGCTATCTCTATAAACAGATATCTGCATATAATGAAGATAAATCATTTTAAAAAAAAATAAATTAACAGACAATAGCCGATGGGTTCTGAGACTGTGTGTGTGTGTGTGTGTGTGTGTGTGTTATTTTATACTGAATCACTATGGATAACTGAGTGCACAGGTCTTCCAGGAGGGCAAATATAGGACACTGTATTTATTTATAGTCGGCCACCTGCAGCCTTCACACGTGTTGGGACATTTGGTAAACAGAACTGAGCTGCCTACAGTCTGACCACATATCAGTCCCAGCACTGACAAAGAAGCCAGGCTGAGCATCTATTCTAGGTTAGGTTAGGTCAGTGGCAATGAGCTGCTCACTGGTCAAGTGGATCTTTTACTGGGGATCCAAAACCATCTAATACATCCATCTTTAGTTACCATGGCTCAGTCTGATGCACAGTCACTTGAATTCATGCTCTTGAAAAAAGAGCTGAGCAGGTCGTCCGCCTGCTACGTTCTCCTGGAAACCTTACCTGGCTGGCCTTGTCATTAGTCTTAAACTACTTTCAACTGGTGTTTTCTATTCAGGACTTGTCAAACGCATGCATGTGAATACACATCCTAATGATAGGGTGAGGTGGAATCAGGTTTTTTTTGTGTGTTGCCCTCTCTCTTTCACATTTCTCTCCAAGAAGATTACTAACATGCCTTATTTCAACTGCATTGACATGTTAACCATTTTCACTCCAAAAATGTATTTTATCAGCATCTGCATCCCTGTAGTCACTTGTATAATTATTTGCTAGAGCTGCATTATTAATTTTAAGCACAATCACGATTTTTGGCTGATCGAGCGATATTTTAAATGCGTCATTTCATAGAACGCTCCGTTTTTTTTTATTTTTTATTTTTTTTCAAAACCAATCTACCGCTCAGTAAACCACAGCCTGATCATGAGCCAGTTAGCGTTGTTCCCTGCACCACACAGCTTAGTTTCTAGATGGAGACAGACACAGAGGACGGAGTAACGTCAGGAAAATTCAACAGAAAGAAGTCGGTTATACGTCGGTCTCAAGGTTTACCAGTTTACTAGTAAACGCAACATTTTACATCCCGTCTGTGTTGTTTTTCAGACAACAGCAGTGATCGGTGCTAGTTAGTGTTTGTTAGCTTACAGGGCTCAAGGGCACGAGTAATTTTCCTCTAGGTCGCACCGGTGCACCTAACGTCCTCGCATCCACTGCCTCTCCACAAAGTTGTTTATATGGTTTAATTTTGTGTTACATGACCCATTTCTTCTGTAAAGCTGTGCCTGTGTTGGATCTCTCCTCTTACACTCCGCGCAGCCCCGCCCCACAGCAGCGATGGTCCACACTTCTGACATTTGTCTACAGTTTTAATTATTAAAACATCTGTATATTGTTAAGCATGAGAGGCAAACCTGTATTTGTACCAGTGTTTCCGCTGGTAAGTCTGCTATCGCGGCCGCCACGGCGAGTTATTGAATGCAACTAACTTCAGTTTGTAGAATAATAGCGTGTGAGACGGAGGCTGCTGGACCTGGGCCAGAGATGTGACCCATGGCCAGAATATCATAGTTCATAAAAATGCAGCGCAGTGACGATACAGACATTTCATACAAACGATGTGTGTAACTCCGCTGAACCGCCATTCAACCCGTGCTGGACCCATTCATAATGAGTCAACCGTCTCTCTTTGAGTACGTCCATGGCACTCCCCCTCTCTCCGTAGCTCTTTTAATCAGTTATTGTTGAAAACAAGTGAATGAGCATTCTCAGATACATTTAAAAAAAAAAAAAAAAATTCTAAGCTTTATATTTCAGAAAGCTAATTTTCATTTACATGCAAAGTGCATAACGGCGTCGCAGACCAGAGGCTACAGAAATGCCAATCAATCATAGTTCTACTGCTATACTACTATACTATAAGTAGTTTACCTGTGGTACCTCCAATCTCACGTTGGGAACACAATTAGGATCCTCCTTCGGTGCACAGACTATCCTAGTAGAAATAAGCTGGAGGAAGACAAGGCGGTGGATTTTAGCTGCATTTTGTGAGGTTTTCTTTCTTTTCTTTTTTTTTTTTTAAGCTGGCAAGGAAATGTCTGGTGCTTACTTACAGCTTTGCCTAGTCAGAGCCAGGTTTTTAAGAAAAAGAGCACTGGTATTTGTTAATAATACTGAATACATCAAAAACAAAAATAGTGTCTAAGTCTACGGATTCTAACGCTATGAGGCCTTGTTCTGACACCAAATAATTAAGAACAGGGATAGCTCATGTTGTTGTTTTTTCTTCTTTGTCTTCAACAGAAAATTTCAATACCACGGTCAGAAAATTCCTGTGAACTGCAAACATTTACTTTCTACCTGTCCCATGTGGGCAGAGATAACCCCCAGGGCAGCTTTGACTGCATCCAGCAGTACATCACCAGGTAAAAGCAATCACTCATCGCACACAATTCTACTCCTCTTTTATCAAACTAGTGCAGTGCCCGTTTGGAGCGTATGCCTGTTCGTAATGGGCCAATTTCTTGGTTCCCAGTATTTATTCATTTATTTTTCTTTATTGTGTAAAGTACCACAACAGTGACAGAAAATAGTTATAAAACACCTAGAACCACAAAATAAAACACAATCCGTATTTACCAAAAAAATAAATAAAAAGGGTAAATGTGCTGTGGTGGCCGCAAGAGAGAAAGACCTGTAGAAGTGTCTTCTACAAAAAGTCACTAGATTTGTCACTTTTTTTTTTTTTTTTGAAAAGTTGCTAAGGGTGTCTGTAAAGTTACTAAATCTAGCTACAAAGGGGGATCAAAGAGAGCTGAAAAGTCTGGAAATAATTAGATTTGATGCGCAAGTTAGTCTTATGGTGGGAACCCACTGTTGGATGGAAATAGAAAAATTATAGCTGTGCCCTCAGGGGTGTAGCTCTCATCTGGGCAGGAATACACAGTGAATGGGTAGATCACTGCAAATAGTGAGAGATTTAAGGTAAATGCTGAGAATTAACTTGTAGGGGTATGTCCTAAAATATAACATTGGTTTAACATATAACAATTCCTGTTTATTGCAAATAGCTGTCAAACTAATCATGTAGCACCTTTTTAAAATAAGTAGAGATTCCCATCCAATCTTTTCCATTCTCTTTCAATTGAAGCTTCTGGTCACTTTATCCCCATCTTCCTCTCTCATTATCTCCTCTTTGTTTTGGCAGTGAAGGGAGCATTCAGCTGGATTGTTTGGGTGGTATCCAGGACAAGATTACAGTATGTGCCACAGATGACTCCTACCAGAAGGCCAGGGAAAATATGGCCCAGGTCGAGGAAGAGACTCGCAGTAGGAGTGCCATCGTCATCAAGCCTGGGGGAAGATATGTAGGTGAGGAAACATGGGACTTGAAAAGACCAGTATTTAATTACTCGGCTTTTGGTTGAGGGGAAAAGAGGTATTTCCATTTAAAAGGTGATGGGAGTTAACAGGCATCGAGAGACTGGAAGAATTTCTGTACCCTGCAAACGGCCAAATGGCACATGTGTTTGTGTAGCTTTTCTTTCCTGGTGAATGGGTTCCCATTGCACCAGACAGGTTGTTTGGGTCTGGGGCTGAATGGCAGAGGGCCAGCACACTGCCAGCACGCCTCATCTGTAACCAGGACTTTATTGAATTTGATGGTGGTTGCTTCCTCAATGGTTAGCTAATGCGCCACATGCATTGCACGCTGATCCTCTTTCTCTCTAAACCTACATACGGTATGTGATTTTAAATGCACACTGGCAGAAATATCCCTGGGCAATACGCATCAACTTTCTGACTTCTTGATTTGGTCTCTGACCGGCACAATGAACCACATTGTGCTACAGCCACAGTAGAAAACCACAGCAGTCCTGCCACAGTGCGTGCAAAAAAAGTGCAAGCCTATTCACAGTTCAGCAGTGAGTCAAAAATTGTGTAGTCCGTGTGTGCTGTGGAGCAAAACAGTGTTTTGGACTCAGTAGCAGGCAACACAAGATTCAGCTTGAATCACCTGGAAAAAGTACTGTGGGAGACGGTGATGATAGCTGATGTTTGTAATGAAAGGTTAGTTTGGGTGGATGGTGGCAGCAGTAAAGATCGGTACACGATACATCTTTTGTGAGTCACCTGCAAGCTCCCTCGGCCATTATCAGTCGCTGAGATAAAAAGATGTTGACAGACATGAATATATTTCTGGCTGAGTTTATATTTTTTGTTCTTAAAACAAACAAGTATTGGCTGCCAGCCAACAAGTCACTTAGTTTCACTGCTAGATTGTTGTACTAAATTCCTTGTATAATTTTTAAATTGTAAACCGTCTTTTCTTTAGAATGACCACCCTAAAAAAGTATTTGGTAAGATAAATTAATAAAATGGTCAATTATGAAATCGAAAAAAATTGGCTTCTGTGTTAAAGGAAAATATTGTGATCATACAGACAATACTATTCCTTATCCAACTTTTCTGATGTCAACTTTCTAATGCCCGTAACTTCTCCACACCTCAGGTAAGAAGGTGCAGATCCGGAAACCGGCACCTGGCCTCTCAGACGTCGCCCCGTTGCGGAGGACATCTCGGCCTGTCATCATCTCTAGCAATACGCTAAAGAAGGGCACAGCTCAGCACAGGCCGCTCCGGGAGCGCCTCACACACCTGCTGGCCCTCAAGCCTTACAAGAAGCCTGAGCTGATCCTGAGGTTGCAGAAAGATGGCCTCTTGCCATTAGACAAGGACTCCCTGGATAGCCACCTGCAACAGGTTACTCACACACACACACACACACACACACACACACACACACACACACACACACACACACACACACACACACACACACACACATCTTTTCCCCTCCGCAAGTAGACTTACCCATGCCTCTTTTTCATTTCCTAGGTGGCGAACCTGAATGGGAAAGACAACACCTTCACATTGAAGGACTTTTTGTATAAGGAGATTCAGAAGGACTGGCCAGGCTACACAGAAGGAGACCAGCAGCTTCTTAAGAGAATCATGTTCAAGTACGTCAGATGTGGGTCACTCTCACTTTAAACCCACCCAGCACCCTATTCTGATGATGCTTCTCATCAGCTATAAATCACTGATAAATATATACCAGTCTAGTCCACTGTTGTATAAATGGTCAGTTCTTTGTTTTTTTTGCAATGTTTGTGAGAGAGCCTGAGGTCCCTTATCTTCTGATCAGCAATAGCCGATATTGTAGCATGAAAAGAAACCGCTTTTCTGTGTGCGCAACTTTGGTACATTAGATTTACTTCCATTTGCTTTAGCTGGGTAGACTATGCTCAAGTTTTACGGATTTGTGACGCTGCAAGTCACCTTGTTTTGTTGTTGTGTTGACACTGTGGCGAGGGTGAGGCCACAGGGTGATGGCTCTGGTATGTAAGGATTGTAGAGTTGCCAAGCTTTGTAGAGAAATGGCCTTCCAAAGGACTGACAACTATGTGTGCAAACATTTCCCTTTTTTTAATATCTTGGTACATAACCAATGGAGATTATGCTTTATATATAATGCTGCCTTGGATTGAATTGTGTGCAAATTATGTAATACATGAGGTATGGTTGTGTAAATCCAACCTGTGCTATTTGTTAAACTGGCAGGTGTGTTTCTGTGTGTCCACATGATGTTTTCTGTGTGCTCTACTGAATTTTGTCTAAGTGTTGTATTTGTTGACAGCATGAGCTGCTGGCCCTCTTCCCAGTGGAAAAATCTGGTTTCTGAGGATCTGGGACACTAAGGAAAAGCAAGCTCCAAGCAAGCTATATATAGACCAGGCAGCATTGCTCCAATCCTCAGTTTGTGTTTATGTAGTAGACTCAAGAATAGCTCCTATTCTCCATGATAAGCTTAGTATTACCTGCGGGTAAATGCTTAAGGCAGCTAAAGTGTTTGCTTTGTGAGACTGCTACAGACTTATGGTATGTTTCATGTTGTATTGGGTTTTTTGGTATTTTATTCTTATCTACATATATAGAAAACTAAAATTCCCAAACTAAAATTCCCAAAGTTAGCATTTATTTATTACTATGTACTTGGATTTAAGATATTTCTGGCCACTCAGTATAATTTCTGTGTATGCATGCATGCTTGTATTTTGTCGGCATATTAACACACACTTGCTCCCTATCCGTGTGTATCACTTTTAACTATACTTTGAGCTCTGTTTGTGAGTGTATCAGCTGACTAATATCCTCCCACCTAATACCACTTCGCCCTCCCAAGCTCCTCCAGAGTTTTGAGCTAATGCAGTCAGTCACGCAGGAGTAGCACAGCAACACAACCGGAACGCACATGATGCAACAGTGTTCCAGCACATGCTGATTCGAGTGTGAGGTGGCGCCCGTCCAAGGTTCAGCCATATCGTTAGGCTCTCTCTCTCTCTCTCTCTCTCTCTCTCTCTCTCTCTCTCTCTCTCTCTCTCTCTCTCTCTCTCTCTCTCTCTATATATAAATAAAACTAGGGTGGGGAATTGACTACACTTGGTGTACCCAACTGCCCCCTTTTGATAATGTCATCAGCTGTGACAGCAGCATCTTATTTGATGGCACCAATCTTTTGTTTTGACACTTCTGCTGTTTGACAGATTATTCTGGTACATAATTGAGGTCAGAGTTTAGTGCATCATAATCAATCCGAGGCTCTGTTCACACGTGGCACTAAGTTGGTTCTTTTACTCATAATACAGGTGTAAAGAACACAGAGTGACTCAAGCCTCTCGTGGAAGGATCGAGTAGTATGAAAACCAGTAGTGCAGTACGTCCCTGATCCCATCAAATGACCATGCGGTCAACTTTGTACTGTGCATGTTGTCTGGTAAACCTCCCAAACAACATCCATACCCAAAGTGGGCTGCAGTACCATATTCTGTCTCTCTAGCTTTCTTTGCGTCAATGTAGAGTGTCATGCCACTTCCTCACTCTTGTAAATTCTGTAGAGCAGAAAATACAGCAGAATTGGACTATTAAACTGGTATGAAGCTGGTAAACAGATTTAATATTAAAGTTTCTTTTCCTGTCCATTTTTGAACATGAAGTGTGTGTGTGTGTGTGTGTGTGTGTGTGTGTGTGTGTGTGTGTGTGTGTGTGTGTGTGTGTGTGTGTGTGTGTGTGTGTGTGTGTGTGTGTGTGTGTGTGTGTGTGTGTGTGTGTGTGTGTGTGTGTGTGTGTGTGTGTGTGTGTGTGTGTGTGTGTGTGTGTGTGTGTGTGTGTGTGTGTGTGTGTGTGTGTGTGTGTGGTTATGGTAAAGTGCTGCTTTGTCAAGTAGGCCCTTATTTGCTCTGTTGTCATGGCTACACTCTCAGCTTCACAAATCAACTGTTGTAACTGTGGCTGTGTTGTTTTTAAATGTCCTCATACATCTGTAGAATTGGCTTGTCACGGGGGAAATGGCAGCTATGTAGTTTGTAGTTTTGCTTGAGTATTTTCAAGCTCAAAGGGCTTTTCTTCTATTTGTTGGTCAAACCAATAAGCAACATTTTCACTGGGTGAACAGTCAAATATACTGTAGTTAAAGGCTCTGATGTTGCTGCATTAGTGCAGATGGAAATGCTGTTTACCTCAACCGGTAGTTGGACAGATGAATTGTGTTCGTGCAGCGCTGGTATGCAGTTTACAGTTTAAATTTGGCAGAAATTACATCACACTTTTATTTATTTATTTTTGTGTACATTTGTTCACACATGCATGTGTTCACTCTTAGAAAACAGAGCCAGGCCCAGAACAGCTCTGCCCCTCCTGTGGAGAGCCCGCCCAAAGAGTTGGCCAGCAGCTCGCCATCTCAGGTGAGCTTCCTGTTTGCTCTTCTACCTTTCTCTCACTCCCACACACTTCCTTTATCCCTAAGTTTCCACTCTGCTTTTCTTACGATTTCAACAGTGTTTATTTCAGTTTCTCATTAGTAATTTCAAGACTTACTGAGCTCTCAAACTGCATGTATGCCTTCAGCGTTTCCAGCTGATCCACTAGAAATGGTAGGGAATGTTCCACCTTCTCTCCCCACAGCCTGCTAACTGGGTTGTCCCCGCAGTCTGCTGGTTTCTGCTATTTACCAAGGAGGGGTTTTCTAAATCCGCTGGATCTCGCCAAACTGACTTCTGTTTCCCCTCTGTCTTTTCAGCCAATTTCATATGCACATAAGTACATGTTTTCTTAACTGCATGAGTACTAAATCTTTGTTATGAAACCAAACACCCAAGCCCACCCCCCCATGATACATTTTGTTTTAGTGAAAGTCACTGCATAATTCAATTTTTCATATTTCTTGTGCTGCTGCTCTGTTTTTAGGTCAGCCCAGACTCCCGAGTTTACCCATTGTTTGCACTTCCATTAGGTAGAGGAAGGAGGAGCTGCTCTGTTTGTATTAATAGCTCTTTCCTCTAAGATTCTTCTCACCTCAGACACCTGGATGTATGGCCCTTCGTTTCCGCTCCCTCCCTCAGTAAACACAGTACACAAACAAACAGTACCCCAGGCTATGAAAAGAGAGCACCACAGCTTGTAAAGCCGTGTGTAAACCTCCAGATAGGTGAGAAATGGATCAGGGAGAGCTGCAAGGCAAACAGGGCGAGACCATGTCCACACAAAAACCGATTAAATGCATAAAATAACTAGCTTTTTCAAAAAGTTTTCAGTTTACACTGTAACACAAAAATAAAAGCTATAATCTCTTCATCTTTTGTTAGGGGGGGGAAAAAATAAAATTGTTCATTATAGCCATTATCTGAAGTGGGACTGTGGATCTCTCTCTCTCTCTCTCTCTCTCTCTCTCTCTCTCTCTCTCTCTCTCACAGAGAATCCATGCATTCTTTTGCCATTCAGCAGTGTTTTCATATAGCAGTTTTTTTTTTAGACCCAACACACAGTGATTGGGTCAGCCCCTCCCAAAAATACATTAGTGTGGGCTGGGTCAAACAGGGCCTGTAATTATAGTCTGTAATTAAATCCCTGGCAAAATTTTTAAAAAAGACACCACAGTCATCCTGTTCTCCGTGATGCTCTTTCTTATTCCTCAGTGTTGCTTTCTCAATCCATATGCGTGTACTAGATCCTCTTCTCTGTATACTCCCTTGTCATCCTCTCTTCCAACCATTTTTGTTTGCTCAGACCATGATTGCATTTTTTTTCTTACTCTCTCTAAGGTGAATTGAATTCATATCGAACCCCATTTCAGGTTCTGCTGTTAAAACTATTTTCTTTGCCAGAAACGGCCCCCTGCGGACTTCATCGACCCTCTTGCCAACAAAAAGCCCAGGATATCGCATCTCGCCAGCAAAGCTGCAACAGCCACAGTTAATGGCAAGCTCAGCTCCTCCAACGGGAGAGGGGAGGCAGGTGGAGTGCAGGCAGGTGAAGCGCAGGCAGGAGTCGCGGTTTCTATGTCAGACGGCGGCATGACATCCAGCTCCCAGCAGCTCCCTGTGTTGGACATCCCTCGTCCTTTTGAAGCACTTTCAGATGTCAGCAATGACTCCAGCCACAACGGGAGAGATTGTGACTCTCAGGAAACAGCAGTGTCCGAGCGGCTCAGCCAACCTCCTTCGTTGTTCTCGGGCTCAACGATGCTCACCGCGCCCGGCATCAGCACATCTCCTGGACACGCAGGTGCCGATGGCCCTCGGGACAAGAGTCCTTCATCCTTCAGCAACAAGTCCAGGAAGAAGTCAAAAAAGCATAAAGACAAGGAGAAGAGCAAAGACAAGGAGAGGGTGAGAGAGAGGGCTCAGGAGAAGGAGAAGAAGAGTCGTGGGGAGCGTGTGCCTGAGCCTAACCGAGCCTGTGGGATGAGCCCAGGAAACCTCACAAGCAACAGTATTCCACACAAAAGCACAGGTGAGATGAACAAAAACACACGCATCACTCCTACCATTCCCCTGCACAAAATGTCTTATTTACTACATTCAGTTTCACAGCTCTTGCATCAGATAACGATTTCTGAATAACAGTAGTACTTAAAATGTGGAGGGACACCAGTTAGTCATAACTATGAGAAGGTGATGTGTCATGTAGCCAGTACGTGACTCACCGATTTAATCAGAGACACCTGCTGTTTAGCTTTATGCCTTCAATAACCTTAAATACACGCCTGTGAGTTCAACTGGCAGATAGTATCTTCAGAGGATGAATGGTGGAAACAATAACTAATAATGATCCTTTTGGGGTGTGGCCTTTCCAGTTGTTTTTTTCCTCTTTCAGGCAGAGACGCTGCAAAGAGACCTTATTCAGATGAATTGCTTTTTTTCTAACTGCATGACTCTGTTTTCAGATCTAAATGGGATGTGCAACAGTACCAGTATTCCTACGTCATCACCTGAGGTGGCAGACTATTTATCGTGAGTATTTACCGCAGTTGTCTCAAACAGTTTTTGACTTTTTTTTAAATCCCCGGGATGAATGAATTTCATTGATTTGTGTTGAAACCTCTCATTAAGTCTCATTGTACCTCTCATTTGAGTGCCAGTGTTGACTTTCTGTGTATACTTTGTTACTTTGTCCCAAATTCCCTTTTCAGTAACTTTCTCTTATTTCCATCCTAGGAAGTACACGGTGATTGGCTCTCCGGAGCAGCGTCAGAGGTATAAAAATGATTTCAACGCAGAGTACAGTGAGTACCGGGGTCTGCATGCTCGGATAGAGGGCATCACCCGGCAGTTCACTGTGCTTGACAATGAGCTGAAACAGCTCCATCAAGGCACAGACAAGTACAAGGTACATTTCCTAAAGCACACACACAAATCTGCTTCTTTTTTAAAAAACTTTTATTCATATCCCTTATCCTTTTTTGTGTTCTCTCCACAGACAATCCACAATCAGATACTTCAAGAGTATCATAAAATAAAAAAGGTAAGTTTAAGTCCTGCTATATTAGATATTGATGGCTTAAAGTATGTTTGTAGATTATCAGATTGTGACTGTCTTTCATATCCCTTGCAGACTAATCCAAACTATAGCCAGGAGAAGAATCGCTGTGAATATCTACACAACAAACTGGCATATATAAAGAGACTTATTGCCGAGTACGATCAACAGCAACTTTAAAAGTAGTTAGTAGACATTGTTTCCCTGTTGTCTCTGGAAACCAAGCAGATAAAGGAAAACTCTGGATTCCGCCTGTGCTAAAAAAAATAAAAATGTTCTCATGGAAGACGCCATGAATGGAGTATTCCCCTCATTGGGGTCAAAGGCTCTAATGAGGGCTAAGCAGGACACACAATCTTTTTCTTTCTTTTCCTTTTTTTTTTCTCTTATTTCTTTTTTGGAAGATGGGGTTGTGCCTAGAGTGGCCAGGCCCGTCTGTGTAGTTACAATGCATTATGATGAATAGGTTCTGTGTGGCTTTGTTTTTCTCAACGGCCCAACCTGCTTATAGTGCACAGAGGTCTGAAAGAGTCAAACATGGAAACTTTTCTACTTTCTTGGGAGATAATCCAAATAATATTTCTTGGAGGAAAGGGGGCACTGAGATGAAAGCTGCAGATTGTATGCCAAATGCAACTCATATGTTTTTGAGTAAAGAAATGATGCATCAGTTTTCCCCACATGCTAAATTGAATGGTTATGACCTTGGAAGTTATTTCTTCGTTTTTTTTTCTTCTTTTTATTTATTTTCGACACTTAAATTGGGGGGAATGAGTCTGTTTTACACTCCTTGATATCAGTACTCAAAAAGCTGTCTCTCTTTTCTGTCCTCACATCTTGAATGTCAGCCAGTATTTTTTTCAGAAGCTGCCTTGCCCGTCTTTTGGCATTAATTATTTTTCTTTCTCTTTTAAAGAGATGCAGATGATATCACTATTGATTAAATCAAGCAGAGGCATCTAAATGCACACAGTCAGACGCAGGTTTGTGTGTATGTTTGAAAGTTTCCAGTCACTGTTGAGCTGTAGATTTTCTTTGAACACTGTCCTCACTCGGCTGTGACGAACTGCTGTGCTTGTTCATCGGTTACAGCAGTGGTCCTTAGTTCTGCTTCATCATAATGTATCAGTCAAAAACTATTTAGCTCTTAATTGGCATTGGTCATGATGGCTTTTGTAGCAATAGAATTATTCAAAGTTATCTGATTGCCAGCTCTGCCCTCATCACACTACAGAAGAGCCTGTATTTGTAAGATGATGGAGGGGGGGGAAATCTGCAGGCTTTTTCTTTTCATCTTTAAAACATGATCAACAGATCCGATATCTCCTAAGTTACATCATTATCCTCTTTTGATTGTTAAAATAGGGTTTCCAGTGTCTTTAAACATACCAAATCTTTTAGTTTTGTCTGCTCACTGTCCCACGTGATAGTCCATCGAGACGACTGTTAAGATGAAGCCATCCTTGACCATCTCCCAGGCGGAGGCCTCTCCAGAGGAGGAAGGCGCTCACCTGCGACCAGTTTTTGCCTTTCCAAATGTGATGTCAGATATTCACGGAGGTTGACCTGAGATCTATTTCCTCGATCAGCCCTCCACTCGTGAGAAGCGTCAAGACGTATCCACTCGACGTATCTGAAGACGATTTAGAACTGCTGTATCGGAACTTAACCTGACGAACAAGCGAGTTGAGTTTAGTCAGCGAATGCGTTTCTTATATCGATCTTTTTATGTGAATATGAAAAATCAGCACTTTTTCTCCTGATCTTGCTGTTACTGGGGGGGGGGGATGTTTTGTCCAAATGACTCTTTGTCCATCCGAGTGCATGCTTTATGAATGTTACAATGGACAGTCTTTGTATCTTTACTTGAAGAAAAAAAAAAACAACTGCCGAGGATATCGAAAGCCAAGCAAAGGCCTAGTCCAACCCAATTTAGTATCTTATCAATTCGACATGGCTCTGACCAGCATGTATACCAAAGTGCTTACCAAGTGGGATGAAACTGAACGCTTTACCAGATGTTGGCAAAGGAATATGTCGTTGTATTCTCCACTTCCTGTTATAATTTTCATTCGTCATGAATCTTCCTTATCACCCAGGAAAACTCATTCAGTGTTTTCTTGGTAGAAGTCAAAGGAGGCTCCTTTGCTCGAGATGGGATTTGCATGACTGGGTTTAAGTGTTTAAATGTTTAAGCCAGGTTTCAGATTATATCACTCTCCTAATGCAAACACTACATTAAGGCCAATGCTCCCACCTCATCACAACGATCCTGCTGGGTCTAGGCTGAGGCTGGATTTGGGACTTGATGTCTGCGGGGACGTAAAGTGTATGGTGAATGTCACGTTACCAGAATCAGCATTGCCCAGTACTGCAACCTTTTAACAAGAATACACAACTCTTCAACTCTCTTACTGTATCTTGTTTTCTCAAAACATTCTGACATGATTACTGTATTACTCCTCTATTACGGTCAAACTCCATTGTGAATGAGTTCATTAGTAAACACATTTTGCTTCGGCGGAGCTGTTTGAAAGTAACGATATGCCAGCACAGGAGTACCGTTATGAGTTGATTGTGCCAAAATGACCTGTTGTATAGGTTTTTCTTTTCTTTTCTCTGAGTATATACATGCTGCTGTATAAGCAAAGAGGAATGTTAGCAATGAAACCCAAAGCACGCTTTTTGAAAACCATAAGGGACTGGGACTGAAATTGATCTTTGTTTCAATAAAATTCTTTAAAATCCTTATTTGTGAAATTCTGAAACCGTTGTTGCTGTCCATTATTGTAATGAAGTTTAATTTTAGTATTCGTTTTTTGGATCTGTTGAATGGACCAACATTTGTTTACAAGTACTGAGGCCTGTAGTTAAGAGGGTGTCCTGTAGATGGCAGCAGATTCACATTTAGGTTCCAAAGCCACCACACGGTGCTGTCACGCCTTGTTTTTGTTAAAATAATAAAAGCAACAAATTCAATAGAAACATTTGGATTCCTCTACTCTCCCCGGTTTGCATCGTTTCTCATGGGAGGTAGTGTAATATATGGTCAGTGACAGCCTCTGGAATCAGTTTGGCAAGGGAAGGATTGAAAAGGGTTAGTTAAACCCCTCCTTTATTATTAAGGGTTTTGGTGTGGTCTGTAGGATTGTGTGTGTGTGTGTTGCCTGTGACTAATGATCATCCTCTTATAACCCGTGACTGTATGTTTACTGCCAAGTCTGTGCCTTGCACTGAAATGTGGAGCCAATAATAATGACCCTGGCATGGCAGCGTGAGCAGAAGATGCTCCAGTTTAGGCAACAGAGAGGACAGGGCTCGCTGTAATCTGACACACTGTGAAAGACACACAGAAATCTACATAGTGGCTGTGTTCCACTTGGCTGGGGTGAGCTGCGCCTGAGCCCCACTATGCTGCCGCTGGCTCCCATCCCCATGTTGGCCTCAGCACTGCTCAGGGAGCTGGAGGGGGGGGGGATGGGGGTCAGAGAGTTCACTGTGGCAAGCTGCCTCAACAACATACAGCAGCGTATATATGTACATGCTTACACACGGCAGAAAGAGACGGAGAGGGCTCCAAGGTTTTAATTGTCAGACCGGGTTTAATTTGTCTGGGATTTCTGCGACGAAATGCAGAGAGGGGTCTACTTCTATTTAGATTCTCTAACAGGGCTTAAATGGGGAAAATGTAGGCCATGATTGAAATAAAGGCCAGTCAATCATTTGTGGTAATTGGAATGTGGGCTTTTCATGATAGATTCAAGTAAAATGGTTAATTTTTCTATGTAACTCACATCTCTACATCCAAAGACAGAATAAGCTAATACAAGCATTATACACACATCTTGATGTGCGGAGAGAAAAACATCTCTGACCCCTGGCAGCTTGCAAACCTGTGACGTTCACACAATATAAATCACACTGGTAACTAATACAGTATGGTGGAGCGTGTTGCCTGTGTGTAGACGGAGCAGTGCAACAATAGGTCAGTTTTTATGTACGTCTGTTGCATTCTGAGTTTAGTTATTGTACTCACAGTAAAGACAATTGAACATACAACATTAGTCGTGGAGGTGAGTGTTGAAAGTGCAGAGTAATAACCAGGTCTGCTGACTTCCAGCCGCATAACTGCAGTCACTTCACTGAGAGGTTGTTTTTTTTTTTTTTTTTTTAGGTGCCAGGAAGGAAAATTCTGATCAATCTCAGTTTCCCCAATCTTATAACTGTCCAGCTTCTGCAGTCTTCCCACAAACTTGGCGTAACTGAGTATAATTCTCTTTTGATGTTTTAGGTTTGTCCTCTTGATTACCTTGTTCCTTCAAAATAGAAATGGGTGGTTAGTCTTGGGTTAGCACTATTGGAATTGGATCAGGGAATATCAGATGAACGTACTAAGGACTGACAAATCAATGTTTCAACCTGTTCAATCTGACCACTGAGTAGACTGCAGAGAGCTCAAATGGGTTCACAAAATATTTAGAGCCCAATTGCACTGCGGTGGATTAATAATGATCACATTTTTAGAGTGAAAACAAATTCGACAAGGTATTTGGTTGTGTTTCCAATAGTATTCTATACTGCTATGCAACACTGTGGGGACACTGACTAAATAAAAGTTTGAATCATGTATTTTTCTTTTGGGGCCAAAACTATTACAAATGTAAATAATACATTTGGTATTTTTTATTTTTTTATTTTAACCCAAACTTATAATAGCCATTATTGAAGGAAAGAATAAAAACTGCATAACAGGTGATTCCAAACTTTTGAACAGTAGCAGATTGACACACTGAATCAGCCAACTTGTGTGTGAATGAGCAGAGGAATATGAGCTGAATATGACTGTCAACATAACATAGCACATTTATTTGTTCATTTATTTACTTGCGTGCATTGAGGAGATGAACAGAAGACACTGAAGTGTGGGCATGACCCAACTGGAAATCAGGAAATGATTACTGATGATTTGATTTGATGGTTCCACTTTTGGTCATTTGCAGCTTTGCAGTACTATGGAGAGAAATGGCCGGAATGGAAACGCTCTTGATAATGCGTACTGATAATAATAACTTTTGTTCTGATCCACAAGGCTTTGCTACAACTGAAAACCACCATCAACAAGTCATTATGCTGTACTTGGTGAAAGGTTTGTCAGGCAAACCACATCATATCTATGGTTGCTTGATTTACTACCTTGCATTAACTTTTTAATTTATATTTTTTAAGATGATTTTTAGGTATTAGATGCCTTTATTTTTACAGGACAGTTGAAGACTTGAAAGGAGAGAGAGAGTATTTTGAATGACATGTAGCGAAGGACAGCAGGTCGGAGTCGAACCTCTATATATGTGCCTGCTATACCAACTGAGCTATTCCGGCCACACACGCTGTTATTTCTAACAAATATCCTGCTGTTCAGCCCACCTGATGGAACATTTATAGTTGTTTAATTTTATGTAAAGGCGTTTGCCTTTTTAAACCCTGTCGTTGAAAGGAATGGGACAAAACTGTACGACTTTTTGTAAATACTCAGTCCTCATTTAGGACTTTAATCAGTTTTGGTCAATCATTGATCCAGATACAGGTCTACCAGCATCATGCTATTCATTAGTGTAGATGTAAAGAGGGCATTCATCATTCTTTCAGCTACAGACACTGCTCGAATGTCAAAAGGTTCAGCTCTTTAAGGACGTGTGCTTCCAATCAACTTTTTTTTTCTACTTCTCATTTCTCATACTTTTTCAGCCTTCTTTTTAACCCTTGTGTTGTCTTCGCATCAAAATTGAAAATCAACACTTTTGACACTTTTTTTATCAATGCTTTGCAACTTTTTCTTACATTTTTGTCCCTTTTTTCAACATTGACTATTTTTTTCAATGTTTGCCACTTTGTTGACTTTAGGTTTACAGTTATTTTTGGAATTTATGGTCAATAAACCTTATTTATAGGAAATTATACCTAATTAGTTAGATAAGCAGAAATTAGGAATTATTTAGACTAAAATTAAAGGAATGTATGTTGATGGATAATCACAGACTGGAATATGTCAACTTTTACTCAATACTATTTCAAAACCACTTCAATTTGTTTTTAAATGCTATAAAATTGAATAAGACACCCAAAAATTAATGAAAGTAGAGATTTGTACTTGCCAAAGAGCGTTGTGTGGAACAATCATGTTATTTTGGGTAGTTAAAAAGAACATTGATATAGGAAAACGAGGACAACATGAGGGTTAAATAATGGAAGTCAATGGGAAACATTTTTAAAGCCTCTTCAAACGCACTCCACTTTGAAGTTCTACAACTTTAGCATACTTTCAGCTACCTAGTTAATTTAACCTATTAATGAGTGACACAACTTTTAACTATCTGTAAGAACTATTAAATTTTAGCTTTTGGAAATCTTTAAGGTTTTTCAATTATCAGTTTTTCTTTGATCTTGTCTTTCATCAATACTGTGTGTGTGTGTGTGTGTGTGTGTGTGTATGCATGCATGCATGCTATAGTTTTTTAGCAATGCATTTCAGAATTTGAGATTTTCAGCAATGCTTTGCAGTTAATTTAAGCTGTCAGCATTCACACACATTTTCTAAAGAAAATGCATTTTCTAGTTTATGTTGAAATGCTTCAATCCGAAAGTATAACTTTCTGCCTTCATCTGAAAGCAAATGATAACAAAAACAATTAAACAATCTATATAAAAACTATTTTAAAGAATTTTGTTAAAATCCTAATTAATATCTGACAACAGCACTAGGAGTAAAGTTTCACTGATACAGGCAGTAACTCCACATAGCCAGACTGCCTGTGCTGTTGCTGTAAGCCACTGTGCAGCCCATATAGCTGACGTTTTTACTCATCACATACAAGTGCAATCAACACTAAAAAGCATGTGTAATCTCAATGTCTAAAAGTGTGTATGTTATGTCCTGATTATGTGCTGGAAACGTGGCTATATTAAAGTGTAAGTCGGCCCATGGGTGCAGTCTGTGTTATGATGAACAATCTTAATAATTCAAAAGTGTACGCTTGTCCGCCTAAATCTATATTTATTAAAGGCTGGTTGGTCTAAGTAATTGTCTTTATTAGGGGGAAAATATTTTTATCATGGCTTTAATAAAGGTTTATAAAAATATTGTTATAGTCCAGCCCACATAATTATTTCTGTTTTAAATTGGAAAAACTCGTGACGTTGACTATGCTCTCACGCACCGTGGGACGTGTGCTAGCTTGTGCTCGTGCGTGTTGCTGGCCCACGCGCTGAGATCACGGTCCCCTCGGTGACGTCTGTGTCCCCTGCTACCGGTGGCCCCCTGCCATATTTATTCATGCCGGGCAAGATGGCGGCGATACGGACGATGTGTTACTGCCAGTGGACATAAACAGGCATTTTATTCAAAATACAAAACCTAGTCGGATACATTTACACACTTAACCGCATTCTGTGGTTATTTACCACGCAACAAGCGTCGACTTATTTTTCATTTTACGCGTTTCAACGTTTCTTTCTTACAAAATGTTCACGTTGTAGCTCGCTCGCTAACCGACCAGCTGGCTAACAGAGAGCTAGCTAAGTTAGCTATCTACCGCAGCCAAGCCGCCTTGAAGTGGAGAATGGGAGAAAAGCTTGAGCTAAAGCTCAAATCACCGGTTGGAGCAGAACCTGCTGGTTATCCGTGGCCATTGCCAGTATACGTAAGTATTAAACCCTAAATCTCACCGGGTAGCTACATATTTAGATTGTGTCTCTGTTTTTGTCTTTGTTAGCTAGCTATTTGCTAACATTGGCTAGCTAAAGGAGCCATTGCACGCTCGTAAGGGGGGGGGGTGTCAAGTCAAACTGGTCGGGTTGGTGACAGACAGTAACAGTCAACTGCAATGCCTGATCAGATATTTAGTTTGTTTTTTAACGTGTGCTGCCATAAGGTATTCCCAAAGACTTTGGTACATTTACGTTACCAGGTAACAAGTATAACCGAGCCAGATGCTGGCATCCAGTAATAAGGTGCTTTGAAATTAGAGCGGCTTGGAGACAGTCTTTCACATCCAGTATTATGTCAGTCCTACCCCTTAGTTTTTGCTCAATGTCTCGGTTATGATCTGTCCTTTTCTCTGCTTAGATCCACCATTTGATACCAAATAACAATCACACTGGACACATAGCGATGTAGAGATTGTATACAAGATGTGTGTGCTTGTGTGAACTCTGAGGTCTGTGTTTCTCGATGCTGCAGGCATGTAGATGGCCGTGTTACCTTACTCTCGAGTGCTTAGTGTTTTTTCTATCTAATGGCATCCCTATGATTGAGACCAGCTGGTTGTGTTTGGTTGTTTTGAGCTCTATACATTCATATCCTCGCCGATCTGTCAGTTCTCAAGTCCATACTAGTCATGCTTACCTAGAAAGAGACCTTTTTCTCTTAGTTTTTAGTATTCCCATGTAGCATGCTTTTGTCAGTGGCTGGTTTCAGTTGACTCATTAAAGACAAACGGAAAGGGAAGCGGTTGTAAGTTCTGTGGTCTTTTCTGTAGTGTATAGTTAACTTTAAATTGTGTTTCTCATTTATGGTAATTGTGGGGAGAAAAATGTTTTTCTCAGAATGTCATAGTGGGGTGTTTCTGTGCATCTCCTCCACCCACACCTTGTTTAGCAGTCAGGTTATTTCAGTTCCAGCATTTAGTTTGTTTGTGGTTGATCACAATGTCAACTGAATGCATTTCAAGACACTGAGTCAGTTACTGTGCTTAGCCGCTCCTCTGTGCTTTGGCTGAGTTGACTCTCCATTTACACCAGGCTACAATCTGATTACACTTACAGTTCCTCCCTCCCAAATGTATTGCCTCACCCATTTCCTTGTGTTGTGGTCTGTAAGGCTAAACACAAGAGCAAGCATGTCAGGAATTTATACTATTGAAAAATATACTGTTGACCTGCATGATAGTTATTTATACTGGGACTAGCTGTCCTGCATTGAATTAGAGACAGCTGATAGTCTTGTATGTGGAATTCTGCAATATGGAGCCTATTCATGCGGTGCTCTCCTTATGTTTTCAAAGGGGAAAGACTTCCTCTCATGTCTTCCTTCCTCTCATGTCCATATGGTCAACTCTACAGGGAGGATAGAATGGACTGCTCTTTTTCAGCAATGTAATAGATTAAAAAACACGTCAGCTCAAGTGTTTTTTCAGTCACATTTAAGCTGCTTGCTGGATCCCACTCCATTATATACCCGCACAGTGCATTAGGATTGCTTATCTCACCCACAGAGCATGGACACAGTGCAGTTTGTGTTGTGATACACAACATGGCTGTTGTACAGGCTGTTGCAATATAAGGCGTGCTTTTACTCTAATCCGCCCCCTAGAATGAAGCCTATAAAAATGCTCTTTCTTTTGTTCTGTGTTTCTCCCTGTCTCTCTCTCCATCTCTCACTAAATTCACACATCTGCGCATCTGTAAATGCTTCCATATGAAGAGCACCTCTGGTGTGGTGCAGCTCTTTGTTCATCTGGTTCTGGGTATGGGCACTTACTAGGCTAAGATGTACTGCTGAACGTCTTTGGTTTGGTTCTTCTCACCTGTACACACATTATTTACAAGGGTGCAATTACAATTAATTACATGTCAAGACATCTCTGGTTAGGAGTATGATCAGATATTGTACACACATTTTCTTTTCACAACATACAAACTGATTAAAAGAGTAAGAGTATCTTGTTTATATACTGATGCTGTGTTAGTTTGCAAGAACTAGTTGTATTTAATGGTAAGTAGGAGTAGTATAAGGGTGTAAGTGGTACGCCTGCATTAGTCATTTGGTCTTGTAGGCTGCTGTGGTACACGTAGTGGAGCAGCGTGTAGCGTAAAAAAACCCTACGCCCATGATGCTCTGTGAGATTGACTGAAGAGGTGGTGTAGAGAGGAGTCGTCGTACATACGTCTGTAGACCCACAGTGGGGAGAGAGGAGGGTCTCCTGTTCTTTTTTGTCTGACTCACATTCAGACAGTGTTTATTTTTAGCAGCAGCCCTGTGCTGGTGTTGCTGTGTGCCGTCTTTGTGTGAGCAGATGACCTCCTCCCTTCAGCATCTCATTCACTCGCTCACACGGTCTCTTTTATATAGTCACACACCTTTTTACACTTTCCATATTTAGTGGAATACAGTGTGTTAAATTTGCTGAAGATGTGTAGATCATGCTGCTTATTAACAACACAGCTAGCTTCATAATATAGCAGAAGCTGAAATGCTGTGCTATTGACCGAAATAGTAGTAGATTTCCTGTGTTACCATGAATATTTAAGTGTGCGCATGCATGTTTGCGCTTTGGCGGAAGTAGTGGCGGGCAGTATTGAGCGGGAAGCCCAGAGCTCCAAGCTCTGAGCTGTTAGCTGCGGTTGCTGTGCCAGGCCTCAAACAGCTGACAAATACCAGGCTTCCCCTCTTCTCTCTTGCCCAGTCACTTTCCTCAGTTTTTAGCTCTACTCACTTTCACTTTCTTTACTTTTACCCTCTAGTCTCTCCTTCTCTTACTTTCCCCTCTTTTCTTTTCCTCCACCAGAGGCTCTTCTTGGCAATGAGCTGGAGCAGTAGACAGAAAGTGGGTCAGTGGGTCAGCTCAGGCAACAGGCTCAGGCTGGCTCTGCTCTGGGTGTAATTTGAGTCCTATTCCTCCCACAGAGCTGCTCAGCACACTCCAGCTAAGATTACTAATAGGCCTGCACGATTCAAGGAAAAATCCGAATCACGATTTTTTTGCTTAGAATTGATGCCACGATTGTTTTTTGACCATGACATCACAAAACAAATTGGCAGTACCAAACCAAGGTTATTATAGTTTTGCATTTTTAATTAGTTTTTAATTTTTATTTAATTTGGACTTTTTGTTTTCAAATTCAGTTTTTAATTAGTTTTTAAAGCGGGTTTGCTAGTTTAGGTTTATTTTTTGAAAATGCTTAGTTTTAGTTTAGTTTTCATTGTTTTTTTAATATGGGTTATTTGTCAGGGGATTCAAAAAGTTTGGAAAAAGTATTGTTTAATAATAACCATAGGCAGTTAAAGAAATAAGATAACTACAAAAACATCATACAATTTTAGAAATATGTATTAACAATGTATTCAACAATAACATCAGTACAAACAATGTACATATAATGATGAGCACACATATTTAAACGGTAACTACAGAATATGTTTGACGTGTTCCAGGAGAAAAACCTAAACAGCCAACAGACTAAAGACATACATCAACAGGTGTCTCAAACTTTGGTTCAAGTAAACTTTTTGAAGTCAGTCGTCTCACACAGTTGTGTATATGGCTGCACAATTAATACAATTTTAATCACGATCACAATTTTGGCTTCCCGCGATCAAATTTGCGTAATCAGGCAATTTTTTTTAATGCATCATTTCATAGAACGCTGAGTTTTTTTGCAAAGCCAATCTACCGCTCCGTAAACCTCTGTCTGATCATGAGCCAGTCAGAGTTGTTCTCTGCATTGCGCAGCTTAGTTTCTAGATGTACACAGTCACAGAGGACGGAGTAACGTGAGGAAAATTCAACAGATAGCAGTCGGTTATGCGTCGGTCTCAAGGTTTACCAGTTTACTAGTAAACGCAACATTTGGTCCCGTCGGTGTTGTTTTTCAGACAACAGCAGTGACCGGTGCTGGTTGGTGTCTGTTAGCTCACAGGGCTCAAGGGCGCGAGTAAGATTTTTCCTCTAGGTTGCATCCACTGCCTCTCCACAAACAAAACAATGTTGTTTATATCAATACGGTTTAATTTTACGTTACATGACCCATTTCTTTTGTAAAGCCGTGCCTGTGTGTCACGCTTCGGACATTTGTCCACAGTTTTAATTATTAACACAGCTATATATTAAGCATGAGAGGCAAACCTGTATTTGTACCAGTGTTTCCGCTGGTAACTCTGCTATCGCGGCCGCCACAGTGAAAACCACAGAAGAAGTTATTGAATGCAACTAACTTCAGTTGGTAGAGTAATAACGTTTGAGACGGAGCCTGCTGGACCCATTCATAATGAGTCAGCCGTCTCTCTGTGAGTACGTCCATCGCACTCCACCTCTCTCCCTAGCTCTTTTAATCAGTTATTGTGACTATAAAATTTGTTTTGGTTAAAATCAACAAATTGTGATAATCATGATCACAATATTGATAAAAAAATAATCGCGATTATCATTTTGGCCATAATTGTGCAGCCCTAGTTGTGTAGACATCCCAGTATTAAATCCACATATTAACCCACGTTCCCTCCCACTATTGGTGTTCCTGCGTATTTACTAACTAGCTATCGGGTCGCCTGTGAATGCACACCTGTAGTGTTCTCTGTCCTGTTGTCCCCGTCATGCTGCTGGCCCTATGTATCCATACATCCATGCCCGTAACATTATCAGGGTTAGCTTCTGTTTTGGGGAAAGGGGACTTTCTCCTTTACGGTAAGGTAAAGAAATTGGTGGGAGGTTTCCCGGTAATAAACTGTCAACATATTTTACCACCTTACACTGCTAGGCACTTGCTTTTATCGGACACAGTCATGATCAAATGATCTTCCGACTTTCGGTACCACCATGAGGCCAGGCCTATGAAAGACATTGACAAAGACAGAAACTAAGGACATTTAATTGATATTAACCAACCCAAACATAGATTTGTTTTGGCACCTATAGGACATTGTGCATCACCACAACCCTGTAAACATAGAGGCTCCAATGAAGAGACTGGAGAGCATTGCAGCGCTTGGAGCGCTTTAAAACCTATTCAGTCCCAAAAAAAAACAAAAACAATTAAACAATTGTAAAATTTAATAACAATCACGGTATTTTCCTTCTTTTGCTTGACTGGGCCTGGCTTATTCTACTGTCAGGAGTACATAGAACATACCATTTTTTTTTTTTTTCCCAATATCATGTTTACTAAAGTTACAGTGGGGAGAACAAGTATGATACACTGCCGATTTTGCAGGTTTTCCTACTTACAAAGCATGTAGAGGTCTGTAATTTTTATCATAGGTAGGCAACACTTCAACTGTGAGAGAAGGAATCTAAAACAAAAATCCAGAAACTCACATAGTATGATTTTTAAATAATTGCATTTCATTGCATGACATAAGTATTTGATACATCAGAAAAGCAGAAATTAATATTTGCAATGACAAAGATCATACGTTTCCTGTTGTTCCTGACCAGGTTTGCACACACTGCAGCAGGGATTTTGGCCCACTCCATACACACCTTTTCCAGATCCTTCAGGTTCAAGGGCTGTCGCTGGGCAAAATGGTCTTTTGGTCACGGTCTGCAGCTTGGCTGGCCCTGAAGACCTCAATTCCCCCAAACAGCCAAATGGACTGTGGATGGAGACATGTCCATGTCTCTGACTCACAGGCTTTGGCCACGTGTTTTAACTTCTTCACCCAATATGTTTGTCAGTTAATCATGGGACACTGGTGTCTTTTGTGTTTATATTGGGTTGTGTTTGACAAGTTTTTTTTAACACGATTTATGTAATTAAACCAAATACCTAATTTTCTATATTGTTATAGGTTGTGAATTTGTATCTCAGTGTAGAATACAATGCAAGATAAAATATCTTGCAAAGCAAACAATGATCAATTATTCCTATGTCTGGCCCTGGCCCAGGAATTAATTCACAACAAACAATATGTATCCTGTGTTTTCTAATTTGCTGTAAGATTTTCTATTGGGTTCAGGTCTGGAGGCTGGCTAGGCCACTCCAGGATCTTGAGATATTTCTTACGGAGCGTAAGAAGTATCTCAAGATCCTTAGTTGCCCTGGCTCTCGTGATACATGACCCCATCCATCCTCCCCTCAGTGCAGTCTGTTGCAGTTGTCCTGTTCCCTTTGCGGAAAAGCATCCCCAAAGAATGATGTTTCCACCTCCATGCTTCACGGTTGGGATGGTGTTCTTGGGGTTGAACTCATCCTCCTATTTCCTCCAAACACAGCGAGTGGAGTTTAGACCAAAAAGCGCCATTTCTGTCATCAGACCACATGACCTTCTCCCATTCCTCCCCTGGATCATCCAGATGGTCGTTGGCAAACTTCAGACGGGCCTGGACATGCGCTGGCTTGAGCAGGGGGACCTTGCGTGCACTGCAGGATTTGAATCCATGACGGCGTAGTGTATTACTAATGGTTTTCTTTGAGACTGTGGGCCCAGCTCTCTTCAAATCATTGACCAGGTCCTGCCATGTAGGTCTTTTTTTACACTCTGTTGGTGTAAAGCTATAGTGTTCAGTTTCAGTTTTCAGTTGTTGATTGAACGTTATGGTCATTTTGGAAGCTGTAGTTTGTCGCTTTTTAATATTAATATTTTAATATTAATGTTTTAATATTTTGTTCCTCTTTGTTTATAGGATAAACACCATGATGCTGCTCATGAAATCATCGAGACCATTCGGTAAGTGACCTTTCCATCCTCTGAACTCCTACATTCACACAAACAGTAAGTGTTGAGTGTATGATCTACTAATCATTGTATGTGTGCTTCTTCTAGGTGGGTGTGTGAGGAGATCCCAGACCTCAAACTGGCCATGGAAAACTACGTACTCATTGACTATGACACCAAGAGGTGAGCCTAGGGTCAAAATCAGTTTTTGTCTTTGAAGATTATGCGATAGTTAAACAAAAACACTTTCACCCAGGCAGGCTGACGACAGGTCTAACAGCATGCTTGTATGTCGAAACACAAGTCTTTTTTTCTTATTTGTCTGAGGTTGGTTTTCTCTCAAATCAAAAAGTGTCAGTAATTGTGAACATATTTACAGTGGTGTGCATAAGTTTACATACCCATGCTAAAGTTAATTAAAAAGAGGAATACAAAAAATAGATCTTAATGCCTTAATTAAAAAACATTAGGAAAATCCAACCTTTTAAGGACACCAATTTTCTTTGTGAATTAATAATTTATCGTAAATAAATAAATGTTCTTCCATAAAATACAGGGGGCATAAGTATGCATGCCCCTATGTTAAATTACCATAGAAGTAGGCAGATTTATTTTTACAGGCCGGATATTTCATGGATCCAGGATACTATGCATCCTGATAAAGTTCCCTTAGCCTTTGGAATTAAACTAGCCCCATATCATCACATACCCTTCATCGTAGAGATAGGCATGGAGAACTTTCCATAAGATCATCTGTCAATGCAAATTAAACCAGCTATTAAGCTAACTGAAATAAAACCATGCCAAGCTCTATGTATGGTAAAGGGTATGCGATGATATGGGGTTATTTTAATTCCAAAGGCCAAGTGAACTTTATCAGGATGCATAGTATCCTGGATCCATGATATAACTGGCCTTGAAAATAAAAATGGTCCTGCCTCTGTGGGAATTTATTATAGGGGTGTGTATACTTATGCCCCTTGTATTTTAAGGAAGAGCATTTATTTTATTTAATACATTATTCATTCACAAGGAAAATTGGTGTCCTTATAAGGTTGGATTTACCTACATTTTTTAAAATAAGGCATTAAGATCAATTTCCAAAAGATGTTTTATTCCTCTTTTTAATAAATTTTAGCATGGGTCACCATTAACACAAATATTAAATGGAGTATTTTCAGAGTTGCATTAAGATGAAAATTGTTATTGTGCAGCCAACATAAATAAATAAGTAAAATAAGTGATGGACTGGCATGTTTGATTTCATCTTGTACAAGATGATGGTATTAATTTTGTGTCTTGTTATTCTCACAGCTTTGAGAGCATGCAGAGACTTTGTGACAAGTACAACAGGGCCATCGACAGCATTCACCAGCTGGTGAGTCCGATGTTTTACGGGTATTTAATGCGCTGTAGCTGAAGTGAATGTGGAAACATTTGTCACTGAAAGTGAACAATACTGTATATGCGTAATGTGAATCGCTGTTCCCTTCAATCAGTGCCATGCATGGCCTAATGCTGTCTAACAATAATAAAGTTAAATATAAGTAGTGATTTTTGCTTCAAGTTATTGACCAGATGTTTCATAAGCGCTGTTCCTATCAAGTCCTCATTTGTGTCCAGTATTCTCTTATTTATGGATTCTATTCAGAAAAGAAATATTCCATTGTCCTTCTCTTTGAAATGCCAGCACCCCAGGATACTATTTGTACAAAGCGATTATGCCTTGTTTTGAGTGTTTTTGTAGTGTGTGAATAAATATATAATCCCATTTTATAGTGGAAAGGGACTACACAGCCCATGAAGCTCAACAAACGTCCTTCAAATGGGCTGCTGAGACACATTCTACAGCAGGTGTACAACCACTCAGTTACCGACCCAGAGAAGCTGAACAACTATGAGCCCTTCTCCCCTGAGGTGTACGGAGAGACCTCTTTTGACCTGGTGGCTCAGATCATCGACGAGATGGAAATGATGGAAGATGACACCTTTGTTGACCTCGGCAGTGGTTAGTCTGCTGTTATTTTGGGACGTCACTTGGTAGTGAATCCCAACATATACATTGTTAATAGGTTGATAATTTATTAATACGGTAGCAAGGGCAGGTTTTGATAAATAAATAATAATATTGGTGTTTTTGATTTGAAAAGGCCAGTGAAGAAATTTAGATTTGAAAAAAAAAGTTTTCAACAGAATTGTTTTCAAGTTATAAACAATGTGGCTATATTGACCAGGCACACAGGAAGTGCACCGGGCTTTGAAGCCAATTTGACATAGCGGCCAAACAGTGGAATTACAACTTCCATGTGCTTCTCGCGCTAAACTGGAATTATATGGCTCGGCCAGCAGAGTTCTCTAGCGTGACTGCTCTATAGGCCACGTAGTGCAGAGGCAGCGCCGATTATCCGGGTAATTTCTATACTTCATACTTTTTTTGGCTTTGTGCGCCACTTGGCAACTCTCATAGGAATGAATGGGGTTTTGCCTTGTACGCTGTATTCAGGTCTTATTATGCATCCATGATATTGACAGCCTAAGTGTCTTTGTTTGTTTAGTGTAAGACGTGAACCTATTGTTTTCTTATTTGCAGGAGTTGGTCAGGTAGTGCTGCAAGTTGCAGCTGCAACCAACTGTAAACACTACTACGGTGTAGAGAAAGCAGACATTCCAGCTACATATGCAGAGGTAACCACATAAATATCTTGCAGGACCAGAGGGTTCTATCCAGAAAGAGAACGAGACAACACCGCAGTGTCAAAGATCACCGCTTCCACATTCATTGTAGTGAAACGATGCAGTGTTGGCGCACCTCTGGCAAATAAACAGAGGAGTCTGAAGTTTTTCCGCTGTGTGGTGTCATTGTGTCCAATCAGTCTTCAAAGTGGATTTCCCGGTTCACATATTGTCTTCTCAATCTTTACCCTGTAGCTAAACAACCAAACCAGCATTGTTGTTTGGAGTATAATATTTACATTCTCTCTCTCTCAGACCATGGATAAAGAGTTTAAAAAGTGGATGAAATGGTACGGGAAGAAACATGGGGAGTACACAGTAAGCGACTATCGTAAACCACACACACATATTTTGTTCTTCAGGTCCAAGGGTTTTCTGCATTTTTACCCGTACTATGCATTGATTCTTTCAGCTGGAGAGAGGTGACTTTCTGTCTGAAGAATGGAAGGAAAGAATCGCCAACACAAGGTGTTCTAGCAAACCCGGTCACCGCATTAATCTGAAAGACGCATTTTCCGTTTTCCAATAAGACCATTCATACGCTGAATTTATACGCTGACGGACTAGAAAACAGAAACCGCTATACATTGTAATGTAACGGTTCAGTCCTGTAATAAAAGCTACCATTATGAAACACACTAACATATGTTTAACTCTAGTTATGTACATAAAGAGCATCATATGCAGGACTCTAGGGCTACACAATTCATCAAATATGAATCACAATCGCAATTATGGCTTCCCACAATTAAACACAATCTAACGATTGAATGATGAGCGTATTGACGTTTTAAATGTGTGCTTCGCTCATTGAAAACTCCACTGCATATGAAATTTAGTTTTGTAAACTAACACACAGCCATGGGGTGGTGTGGAGCTGGAATGCCGCTGTACCCGTACTATGACAAGGCCGCCTGCAAAATAATTTCGCAGCTGCAGTCCAGAGAAGAAAAGTAATACACAACAGAGAGCACACAAGCAAAACGAAAATTAAATGTCCTAGAGCTAATCCCTTTTGGGTACAATTTTATTTACATGTTTCTTGGGGATAAACTGTGAATAAGAACAATACGTCTTAATTTTATGCAAAGATTTGTATATTAGGAATGAAGCCAAACATTGAACATTGTCCCTAAAATCAAAATAATCATTATCATTTTGGCCATAATCATCCAGCGCTACAGGACTCCTATATGGAAGGTTTAGAAGAAAGTTAGCAGTCCTATAATAAATGTATCTGAAGAAAAATATCACTTTTTGTCTAAAATGCTTTTTCTTTGTCTGTCTTGCAGTATTATTTTTGTGAATAACTTTGCCTTTGGTCCAGAGGTAGATCACCAGCTGAAGGAGCGCTTTGCTAACATGAAGGAAGGTTAGTAATTTTTTTTTTTTTTTAGCTAAGAAAAAAAACTCCAAGATCTAAGACTTTCTGTGTACGCAAATGGCTTATTTCTCTCAAGTATTGTTCACAAAACTGTCTAAATCTGTGTTAGAGAGCACTTCTCCTTCGCCAAGAAAATCCGTCCGCCTAACAGGTGTGACATATCAAGATGCTGATTAGACAACATGATTATTGATGATTATGTGCCACACCAAGGAGGTGGATGCATTATCTCAGCATAGAAGCGCTCATAAACACAGATTTGTGAACAATATTTGAGTGAAATGGGTCTTTTGTTTACATAGAAAAAGTCTTAGAGCTTTGAGTTCAGCTCATGAAAAACGGGAACAAAAACAAAAGTGTTCAATTTATAATTTTGTTCAGCGTAAAATGATAATATGATGAATGCGTCTATGGATTACTGGCTCTAATTGGGTGAAGCGATTTCCGTTTCATATTATGTGTTTGCTTTATGTAGTGAACCAATGGAGCTACTGTGTCCACTGCAAAAACATTTTTTTATTTATTTAATGATTTTGTTTTGTTTCTTTATTTTCCCAGGTGGAAAAATTGTGTCCTCCAAACCTTTTGCACCTTTAAATTTTAGAATAAACAGTCGAAACTTGAGTGGTAGGTACCACAATCAGTTGAAAATCCGATTTCAATGTGTCATGCTTCCTTTGATGTGTATTTAAAATGCAGTGTCATGTTTTTCTTCTCTGTCCTGCAGATATTGGCACGATAATGCGTGTGGTGGAGCTTTCTCCACTGAGGGGCTCCGTGTCCTGGACGGGAAAGCCAGTTTCTTACTACCTGCACACCATAGACCGCACCATAGTAAGCACTGAAGCTCTCGGAGGAAAACCCAATGTGCAGAGACTAGAATGTTTAAGAAAAAACCTTGACAAATAAAACCCTAAATGACTACTGAAACATACAAATACATTAGACACAAAGACTAACCTAAACTTCAAATAGACTGCCATAATAACAGCTGGTATTGTCTCAATGAGAAGTCATACCCATGACTAAGCAATCTGAGTAGATGACCCAACAGTGGTGATGTGAATTATAATGGCTCCACATTTAATGATGTACATGTGCCAATATTGATTTGACTATATTGTTTTTACATAATTTAGACAATGTCTTGTTATGGTTAAGCAAGGGTTAGTGAGTAAAGGCAAATCAACCTCAAAGAACTGGCAGCGTCCTCTTATGTTTTCTTCTTGAAAGTTGCACAAACCATAAACGCTACAACCAACAGCCAGCTGATGCTCATGCACGTAGGTTTTGTGCCAGATTCAAAGTAAATGACTGCATTCTAATATCATAATCCAAGAACATCACAGGAAGACAAATTTAAAGAACCAGTCTACAATTGATGAACTGGTCACTGGGTGCAAAAATTAACCATAACGTCTTGTTCATTGTTTGCTTTAAAAAGTTATAAATGAATTTTAAGCTATAATTAGAGAGATATTATTTAATGACACAAGAAAGCAAATTGTATGTACTATATACAATGCTAGATACTATATGCTATAGACAGACAGATTTATAAAACATCAATTGTAAATTGAAATCCGGTTACAGCCAATGTTAATGTAAACATGGTTATTTGAACTTGGGTAGAATGTAAACGCTTAAAAATAATGAAAATACTATTCTAATTTTCTTTTTCTTGTCCTCTTTTTCAGCTTGAAAACTATTTTGCTAGTCTCAAAAATCCTAAACTCAGGGTAAGTCATGTTCTTCTTCCTTATTACTGTACAATCAATTTACATTTCCTGGATCAAACAATGAAATCGTGTTCATCTTATATCAGGAGGAGCAAGAGACAGCTAGGCGACGTCAGCAGAGGGACACAAAGGACAGTAAAAGCAATAGCACCACGCCCACAAAACTTAAAGAACTTAACAAGGTAGGACTGCACAGATTTCCAACACTTGGTCTGAAGCAATTCCTAGGACCAGTAAAATGGGGATTAAATATGAATCATTTTGTGTGCTATTTTGTCCCTGAAATATTCCTAACTTGGCTTATGCGTATTACAGCAGGACTCCTGTGGTGAGGATGAGCGTCCTAGCTTGGTGACAGTGGTCAAGCCCTCTGCTAAACCCAGAAGAGCCCGACTGTTGCCCAAAGCTCGCAAGTTGAACAACAAGAAACGTGGTCGACCCAAGAAAGCTGCCCCGGCCGCCGAGAAGAAAAACAAGAAGAATCAGAGCGCATTGGATCTGCTTCATGCCAAGACCCTTTTGGCGGCACCCCCTCAGGGTCAGAGGACACACACACACAGAATATGCCTCATATTACAGAAATTATGAATGTTCTCTTTACATCTACACTGTATGGCTCAGAAATCTCAGTCTAACGTTAATATATATGTTGTGTGTACAGATGCATACCGGCAACCTCAGAGTCCCTTCTACCAGCTTCCCCCCAAGGTCCAGCACTATCCCTCTAGTCAGCTGCTTCTGAGCACGACTCCTCCTGGTCTGCAACAACTGCTAGGTGAGCTGATGAAGATTGATCAGATTCATTTTTTTATCTGTCATTTTCAAATCAGTTGTCAAGTTGTACATATTATATCAGACTTTGTGCATACTAAATATGGTTGACTTTCATTTCATTAATAATAATGGTGGTTTTAGTGTTACAGTTGAGCTTCAATATGCGAAGTTGTTAAATAATTTATTTAAAAATAAAGAATCTTCTGTATTTGAGCAGAGTTTACAAATGAGACGTCAGAAGGAGAGACGCAATGTATGGTCAGATAACTTTCATTTGAATTCCTAAACATTTTGTTAGCCTAAATGTGGTATAACACTGCATGTCAATCTGTTTGGTGTCTGAGCTCCATTTCCCCAACAACCCAACTAATATATCCTGTGTTTTTGCTCCCTCTGTGTCCATTACCTAAATCTTTTTACAGATAACATCAAAGTTCAATACCTCCAGTTTATGACCCACATGAAGACTCCTCAGTACCGCTCCAACCTGCAGCAGCTTTTAGAACAGGAGAAGGTAATAAGTAATACTATTGCATGCATTATTGATTTGTTTCTGCTGCAATTTTCCTTGAACACTTATCATATCATGCCAACACATTAAGTGGCATCTACCTAAAAAAAACATATGTCATATTTTCTGTTTCACTTCTGTCTCTAGCAAAAACACAGGGACCTGTCAGGGCAAGCGGAGCAGCTCTACTCTGTTTGTCAGTCTCACAAGGACAAGATCAAAGGTCTCTTTCAGACCAAACTAGATGAGGTGGGGACAGCTACTTTCTTTCACTGCATTACACAGCTGTATGGACACAGTCAAAATTATTTCCACAAACATTAGTTGTTTTCCATTTTTACTATGGTCATAAAGTTATTTTTGTTTTATTTATTTTTTTATTCATAAGTTATTTTATTTCTGAGGTATTTTATCAAATTAAGGATCTATAGAAATCCAAAGTACGGCATATGTACTAAGATTAGTTCTTATATACAGCTATTTGAAGGACAACCTGAATAGCTTATATCCCTTTACAGATGAACAACAGACAGTGACACCCAACTGGAATGTGAGAGAGGGAGAACATACTTTTCCTGCTGTATTATTTTGTAGTTTGCATTAACTTAACACTAAGATCCCCTGGTTAAAACTTCAAGTCTGCGCCTGACACACGCATAGCATCCATGTTGCGTGTTGTCAGACATGTGTTATGCTGAAAGTGATGTGAGGTTACAGTCATCAGACAGCATGATAGGGGTGTAACGGTACACAGAAGACACAATTTGGTTTATACTCCGGTTTAGGAGTCACAGTTTGGTCACCAGGAAAAAGGGACATGTTTTTGTTTTGTTTGTTTCCTTATGCTGGGGATTGATGTAGTATTTTGCCTCTTTTCCCTCTGGCAACTTTGGTAATCTATTTTCATTGTAAAAACAAGGAACATTCAAACACTTCTGTATTTCACTGTACAAACACTTTCCCAAAAGGCAACAGGTAACAATAGGCTATAAAACTGAAAATCCAAAATAAAACTTGTGTGTTTCAATTAGTTTCACCTTGGCTATTGTTAAACATTAAAAGCACCTAAACAAGTAATATGTAAGCTGAAAAAACAGGAGTGCCAACGCACTTTCATCAGTGTTTCCTTTAGGATTTTTTTTTTTTAGCAGTGGGGGCGCGTCTGTCTGAACAACAACTTTTGATGCTTTATTGAGCACAAGCAACAGTACAAACATGGGCGTGGGTAGCGTGTGGGTGTGTGTGGTTCTGCAAAGAAATAAATAACATTATAAAAGTTACTATCCACAATGCATAGGAATTATATATATAACAAATAACAATAAACCCGCTGTACCTTCTTCAGCATGTAAATAATGCACCTAAAATACAAAAGTGAGCAAGGGCGTTCAACAATCGCTATTATATTGAATCAACAGCCCCGTGCTATTTAGCTAGCAGGTGAAGAATACAAACAATGAAAATCAAAATGTGCGAGAACTATAGACTAATACAACAACAGGCTTAAATTAACTGACAACATAAGTTATACGACATACAGTTCTCAAGGACGCACACATGCAATCTCAACTGACTAGTTATCCTCCGGACAGCTGCAGTCTCTTTTTTCATTCTCTCCTTTTTCCGCCGAGTGGCGTTCGTGCCCGCTCGCGGTGTGAAGCCCATATCCGTGCTATTCTTCGTCATGCACTCTAACAATCATTGCTGATAGACAGCCTTTTGTACAGCCCTATTTCTGATACCGCAGCAGCAATATCAACATAGAGGAAAAACTGATCCTTGTCTAATACATAAATATGTATACTATAGTTGTGACTGACTCAGCAGGGTAAAAACTTTAACCACCGGAGGTTAGCGAAGCAAGATTTTCACTGATGTTAAATTGTTGTTTAGGCATTATGTGTTTGTAGCTGATGTGTAACAATGTTGTGTCCGTGTGTGTGTGGTGACCAGCTGGGAGTGAAAGCGTTGACTGTGGAGGACCTGCTGCAGGCCCAGACGGAGATATCGGCCCACAATCATCAGCTGAAAGAGCAGACTAAGCAGCTTGAGAGAGACATGTCCTTGCTGAGAGACCACAGCCTGCTGCTGGTGAGACCTTAGGGCTTGCTACTATGTTGTTGTAACCTCCACCCTCCACTACAGAATCATCCACAGTCAAGGTTTTTGCAGGGTCTTAAAAAGTCTAAAATTGTAGGCTTTAAAAAGTCTTACATTCGCTGAAGTATTGTGTTCTAGGCCTTAAATAATTTTAAACAGGTTTTTGATTTTCCTACATCCATGTAATGCTACCTGTAATACTTATTGAAATGCTACCGCAGCTCTTTAGAATATTTTATTTTTTTATTCTGTGGTGTAGTTCTTTCTTTCACTAGTTCAAATACAATTTACAGTATTGACAACATGCATCTTAAATTGCCGCCAATGTTTTTTTTTTCTCATGTTTTTGGCACTAGTCTCTTTCGGATTGTACCACAGACACAAAACAGATTTTATTCTTCAGCTATAGGGAAGAGAAAGTTTAAAAATACTTATCTTGAAAAGAAATTATTTAGGGCTTGGTTAAAGCCAGCTGCTAACAGCGTATTTGAAGCCTACTCCTTCTTATGCAAGAAAGCAATTAAACTGGAAACCTTGGGTGTACGGGGGCTGGAGTCTCATGCATTAAGTGAGGAACATCTAAATGAAACAATAGTCATCTGCCAGTTCTGCCAATTATCTGGCGGCTTCAGCCCCAGTCCATGCACTACCGCCACACTGCCAGTGCGAGACCCACGCAGCAGCTCGGCAATTGGGGATTTGATTCGGACAATTTTTTTTTTTGCTTTTTTTGATCGTCGTTTGGAATTTTAGTTATAATGGTCTTACAGCCTTATACTTTACTTCAATTTGCTAGAGTATTCTCCAAGCGAATAAATAACAGCAAGTGTGTGTGTTTGTTTTGTTGTTTTCCAGCTGAAGTCTCGTTGTGAGGAGCTAAAGCTAGATTGGAGCTCTTTGTGTCTGGAAAGTTTGTTGAAGGAGAAGCAGGCACTACGCAGACAAATCTCTGAGAAACAGAGACACTGCTTGGAGCTGCAGGTACACAGTCCGCCTCCATTTTATATATATATATATATATATATATATATATATGCGTACACACACCTTGCTTACATTTTTGTCCATCACACTGGCTCTTCAGAGAAATATTCAAAGGAATTAGCCTTGTCACTTAAACTGAATAAAATTTTGAGAGTTGATGAAACATTTTCCTACACATATTATTGTTGTAGAATGCATGTTTTCTTGTGTAATGGCTCCCTCTCGTGTCTGTTTGTAGATCAGCATTGTGGAGTTGGAAAAAAGTCAAAGGCAGCAGGAACTGCTTCACCTTAAATCCTACAGTCCCTGTGATGGCTCCCCATACAGAAAGAGCCTAGAATCTCGCTCTTCCACAGACATGGACTCCGCTAAGCTTGGCCTGTCCTCGGCCCCAGCCCTCAACGGTGTCAGCCCAGACCTGTCTATCAATGGCACAAACTCACCCTGTTTTGACCGGGCAAACACCAAGGGCGAGCTTCTTTCTCGCTACCTGCCCATCTCTCCAGACCATGAGATTTTACCCGCCATCCCTGATGTCCGGCAAAGGCAGCAAAGTTCCTCCTACGCTCTTCCTGATTACACACGCTTTTCCCCCGCAAAGATTGCCTTGCGGAGACACCTTAACCAGGACCCCACGGCCTCTGCTCATTTGAGAGGTCCAGGGTTGACAGCACACAGGTTGTTGGCACTAAAAGCTCTTAAATTTTAAATAATGAACCTTTTTGTTTTCAGGGTCTCCAAGTTCCAACAAATGGCTAACTAGTTTCTGTTTTTTTTTAGGGAATTGGGTGGTGTAAACTCTCCGCTTGGAGCCAAAATGAACTGCCCTTCTCCCAATGCAGCTGATGCCCAGAATAAAGGTTTTGAGAAGGTAAATGTTTATCTTTCCTTGCTGTCTGTGCACATGCACTGGCCGCTCTGTCTGTAAGTTTTCTACCTTACTTGCAGCTTTCACTGTTAAGCAATTGTTCCTTTGTTTAAATAGGGTGGTAAGGAGAGGAGCCCGCCTGTTCAGGGTGACAACAGCATTACGAGCCTTCCAATAAGTATCCCGCTAAGCACTGTCCACCCAAGTAAACTACCAGTCAGCATCCCTCTGGCGAGCGTGGTGCTGCCCAGTCGTGCTGAGAGACTGGTGAGTTTGTTCAGTATAATACTGTAATGTAGATACTGTCATAAAGTACATTCGTGCCCTCCTCTAGATGTAATAAATGAAATGCACACTGAAGAATAAGATGGAGCTGTACACAGTAGGGCTGCACGATATTGGAAAAATCTTACATTGCGATATTTTTTTCTCCTGCGATATTTATGCACAACACTGTGTCAGCGGCAGAAGAACTTCACTTCCCATAACAAACCCTGTCGGACTAACGTCACATACACACGCTGCCCACATGGCTACCTGTCTTAAAGGGGAAGGGTCGCGCGGTAATAATCATGTAAAAGGAGAACGGTGGAAGTTTACTTTTCTATCAAGCAGCAAAAAAGTTTCAGCGTCCAAATCGCAACGTCCTGCGATGTGACTATCGCGCATGCGCACATCGCGATGTCGATGTTAAAACACAATATCGTTCAGCCCTTGTACACAGTAAGCTAAACAGGATAGAGTTATGTTTGATCAAATTGTTTCACCTGGATAATCAATTGGATAATTAATAATAATAATTCATTTTTTAAATTTTTTTTATTTTTTTTATGTTCCTTTGGAGTTATGTTGTGATATGTTGTCCACATTCATAATTTCAGAGAAGTACTCCAAGCCCTGTGTTTCAGGCAGGTCAGACCAATGGTAAGGATTACCCTTCAACCACTTAATGTATTGTTTACATATTACATTCACTATTATTACTATTTTTCTATTACTAATTAAGTGCATTTAATATTTTGTGTTTTAATTTCATATTTGACTGGCTGTTCTTCCTTGCATCCTTAACCATTAACTGTTTGGTCTCTGTTTAGGATATTCATCCAGCTCAGGGCTGATGAATGGAGGTCCCCATCCTGATGACCATAATGGGGCTTCTTCATCACCTCCTCCACACCCCAACACTACTTTGGCAGGACCATTGGGCAGAGCTATCCAGAGCCCCCCACTCAGCACTGGAGGGGTGCTCCAGTATGCAGATGGACCCCCAAGGATTCTTCCAGAAGATGGACAGGATCGTCAAGGAGGTGAATCGGACACGGAAACCCAGGACAGTGAACTGCGGAGGAGAATGTTCTTCTCCTCGTCCTCCTCGTCCTCCTCGTCCTCCTCTTCGTCAGGCAGTGGAGGCAGCACAGCCGCAGGTTCACGCCTCCACCATCACACTGGCAACAAGCAGGGATACCACAGTAACCATGGAAACCACCACCACCAGTCCCCTGGCACACAGCACACTCACACACCCACACACATGTCGTCATCACACGCCTCTCACGGCCTCGTCTCTCAAGAGGGACGTAAGCGGGGGAGAAGGAAACGCAGCTCTACAGTGGCTGTCGCAGCCAGCGGATCCCCAAAGAGGAGGTCATTCCCTGGGCTCTGCTCCAACAACCACTCCTCAGGATCGCCACTCAACATCAACACCATGGTGAGTCACTAAAAGGCATGAAGAGAGAAAATTGATAGGAACCTGATATGATATTGTTTTTATTTTTTTTGCAAACTCTTTTTATAGTTTTTTTTTTTTACAGAATGTTCAAAGTTCGGGATTGTGATTGTACAAGTATGTTCAGCATTTTCATATATAAAAACAAAGGATATGTGTAAATACCTTGGCATAAAGGCTTTGGGAAAACCGCAAAACAGTAGTTGCGCACAAGGCACCCAGATTTCTCTGTGGATAAAGGCAATGAGATTTCCATCACATTATTCAAGACTTGTTTTTATTGCAAAGTGTCCTCTTCATGTCTTTTCTCCCAACAGGTGAACAACATCAATCAGCCTCTGGAGATCTCTGCCATCTCCTCCCCAGAACAATCAAGCCGTAGCCCCATTGGACCTGACCTGGACCAGCCTCCCATCTTGAAGAGAGAGCGTCCTCTGGAGCTCAATGGCACAGGCTGTTACTCTTCTGCCCCCAGCTCTGATGACGAGGACTCAGGATACCCTGCGGACAGCTCCAGTTCACGGTAATATAACCATTATAATATAATAGATTAAGACGAACAACAATGGACCAGCTGAGCTACCTTTTACGCAAGATGAATTTGTTGGTCTCCACTGCAGCTGCAAGCTATTTTCCCTTTCTAGGTTTTTGCTTAGTAGCTTGATGACCAATTACATTTTATTTGCTTTTTACTCAGTTTAAATCTGCCGTTGGTGGGGAAAAAAAATGACCTTGATCGTGCCTTTTGATTTCTCTGTTGCAGATATTATAGGGGTCAAACTCATTTTGTTGCCGCTTATGGCTGTTTGTTTTGAATTTAATTGTTTTTCTCTAGAATTGAAAGAAAAATTGCCACTATATCCCTGGAGAGCAGAGATGGACCTGGTAGACTAGGGGATGGAGAAAGAGGTAAGAAAAGAAAATGTCCCTTTTTAATAAAGACTTCTGCTACTTAATGCCAACCCGTCTTTCTTTTCTCCTTCATTAGTCAGAAAGTCTGGCAGCAGCAGTGGTAACAGCACAGGCAGTGAGGCCTCCTCTACATCCTCCTTGTCCTCCACCAGCAAGTGGAAATCCACCTTTTCACCAATTTCTGACCCCAAGCAACCCAACTCTGACCCGAGACAGGGGGGCTCTCCATTTGGCATGGGGGGGTCGGGCCGGGGTACCGACTCAGATTCCGACCACAAACAACAGCATCAGCAGGTGAGGAGAGGAAGTGATGGAGAGTCGTCCAGCTACGTGAACCCCAACCCTTTCCTCAGTCAAGAGGCAGGGCCCCGGGGTGGAGGCAGCGGGGGTGCTGGTGCCCAAGGAGGCAGTGGTTCCGACCAACGTCAGGCCCACCAGAAACAGAAGGCCCCTCGCGACTGGGAACTGAAGACAAACAGCAGCATGGCTAGTCAGAATCTCTTCATATCTGCTGCTGCCAGCAGTGGTGGGGGCATTTTGAGTGGGAAGGTGGGGGGCAGTCCTGTAGCAGTTTCCTCGACCACAGGATCCTCTGTGGGCCAGTACCTGGGGTCTCAGTTCCCACTTGGAGGGACGTCCGTTTTACAGTCCTTGTTCGGGGCCCAGACAGGCGGATCCACGGTGAGTGGGACTCAAAGGCTCGTCAACGGACACTCTGCCCTGGGAAGCTTCTCCAGTGCTGGGCTGGCAGGGGGAGTGGCTGGAGGTGAGCATCATAATGACAAACTGATCATGTAAAGGTTTAGCCCGGTCAAGAGTGAGGTCATAGTCTTAGCCTGGGGTTGTCTTGATAGAGAATAGTATGAGTCGGAGGAAATGGGTCTGCTAGGAGATCCAGGTAAGTGGCGGTCCAATGCTGCTGTCTTTCTGTCTGCCTCACTGACAGTTTGACTGACTCTCTGTGCTCCTCGCTTCCACATGGACTGGCTGCTTGAGTGCTGCTGTTAGAAACACCCTTGGAAAATGTTGGATTTTAACAAAATAAATGCTAAACAAAAATGTTAAATAGAAAAATCAATGATTTGTCTTGAAACTTGAGGTTAGCCATGAATTAATAACATGGTTCACATAACTATTACTTTACTATACTTTCATTTAGGGCTGCACGATTATGGCCAAAATGATAATTACGATTATTTTGATCAATATTGAGATCACAATTAATTATCATGATTTTTTTGTTGATTTTTAACCAAAACTAATTTTAATGTCACATAAAGCAGTTATAAGTAGCCTATAGGCTATACATCCATTTTGTGCATCCATATCAGGGTGGGAAATTAGCACCAGCCACTGGCGGGTACTTTCTCAAAGTGGTGGGTGACTTTGCCTTGTATACCAGCCACAGTGGCGGGTGGAGTGGTTTTCAGCGCTATTCCGTGATATCGGTTTAAAAAAATGTGGCAACATATCCTTTTCAAACAAGTGGCGCATTGTGGCAAAGGGAAAACAATGGGTTGGGTGATGTCCCCTAAATTGGCAGTTGATCAGACTTCTGTAAAATAGACAGTATTACATGTGGTTGCTGGTAGGGGCAGTACGTTACAACTTGACCTACTTTCACTTAACTATGGTGCCGTCTAGACTCAATCAGAGCTCCGTGCTCTGCGTAGCGACAATACAGAGGAACGTTTAACAGAGCAACAGTAATAACCTAATATACCATCATTACTGAGATTAAACTACACTCTTGGTTATATTTGCACTGAATAACGCATTCAATAAACAGAAACATAACTGTTGCAGCGCACATGAACAGATGTGCAATATTAGATCACACATAAAATAGCACCCTCGTGAATTTGCCTCCTGTTACTAACCTACATTCATAAATCCTACATGACATTGCCATCAGAGTTACTTATTGATGCACGCACACAGTAGTATCCACAAAATTAGTCCAATGAGGGGATAAAGGAAAGTGTGATAGCGTTCCACGTTAAAGCCTTTTCTCTCGAGCTCGAGACCGCTGTGTCCAAGCTGAGGCACAGAGCATGACCTTACTGCATGCTGATACGTTACTAGGCCAGGTAGAGCGAGCTACTATACTGACAGGGAAAGAGAGAAACTGTATCATTACAAATAGGTTGCACGTAAGGGGGGGGAAATAGCACGATGGTGGCTCTCCATCATGATGCCAGTCAACCATCACGATGGACAATGATATAATATCGTCCATCGGCACAACCCTATAGCCTACCTTACAGACGACCAGTCCATGCACTGTACTAATGTCGAACCTACTCATATTCAGAAAATTCAAACAATTTGTTTGTTCGAGGAACAACTAACCTTAAATTAGAGGCAATAAAAGACCACGAGTCATTCAAGACTCATATCAAGTGCACTGGCATACAGCTGGCCGAGATGGGACCACAGGAGCAGAGTGTGGCAATAAAGGCGATGTGAAAAAAATTTTTTTACGGATGGACTGACGCGTGATGGCTGACTCATTATGAATGGGTCCAGCACGGGTCGAATGGCGGGTCAGCAGAGTTACACACGTCATGTGTATGAAATGTCTCGTCACTGCGCTGCATTTTTTAATGAACTATGATGTTCTGGCCATGGGTCACATCTCTCGCCCAGGTCCAGCAGGCTCAGAAGTTTGGACCGCCGCTGTGTCTCTCCATGTTGCTGGGAGCCGTGTGAGTGAATGGGGGCGGGGCTGCGCAGAAAGTAAGATGAGAGATCCAAACAGGCACGGTTTTACAGAAGATATGGGTCACGTAACGTAACATTTAACCATATCGATATAAACAACATTGCTTCGTTTGTGGAGAGGCAGCGGATGCGAGGACATTAGGTGCACCGGTACGACCTAGGAAAAATGTTAGTTGCACCCTTATACATTTTGGTCGCACTCTAGAGCCCTCTGAGCTAACAGACACTAACTAGCACCGACCAGCACTGCTCACTGCTGTTGTCTGAAAAACAACACAGACAGGACCAAATGTTGCGTTTACTAGTAAACTGGTAAACCTTGTGACGGACGTATAACCGACTGCTATCTGTTGAATTTTCCTCACGTTACTCCGTCCTCTGTGACTGTCTACATCTAGAAACTAAGCTGCGCTGAGCAGGGAACAACTCTGACTGGCTCGTGATCAGACAGTGGTGTGGAGCGTTCTCTGAACCGAATGACGCATTTAAAATATTTGGTCAATCACGCAAATTTGATCGTGCAAAGCCAAAATCGTGATCGTGATTAAAATTTGATTAATTGTGCAGCCCTACTTTCATTTTCTGTGGGTGTATCTGTTGAAGTTGAATGTCAGAGTCATTTCACTTGTAAGCAAAAGATCAACCCAGAAATCAATTTTTCTACAATAAGAAAAGTTTTAGTGCAATCCTAAATTGGCTCATTTGGTTACTTGCCGTCACAGTGGACTGACTCTGTTTGCTTTCTGTGTGCTTGTCTTAAAGGAGAATTGTGGTCAATTTTTACATTAATCTTGATTTCTATAAATATGCTTGTACTTTCAATTGAAAAAAAAACCCGACCAGAATCGGTACAGGCAACCCGGAGTAGCTGCAGCTACGTGTACGATTGGTGAGTAGGAGGCTTGGCAGTGTTGATTTGTGTGGTAATTACCTTAGCCGCGCTAGCAGGCCCGACCGGCATCCTTGCGTCTTGGAGCAATCTGGACATTGTTTACCTTTTCCTGCTACACCGAGACTTCAGCACGAGACTAGCCTTCTCTAACGTTATCACTGTGCAAGCCCCAGACATAATTTCCATGTAGTTACGTAGTCACTGATATGGTCATAACAAGGGGTGTCACGATACCAAAAATTCAGTAGTCGGTGCCAATACCAGTAAAATAACACAATTCCTCATGTCAATTTCAATACCACGGTAATAAAGATTTTCTAAGATTCGATGTACTTTAACTTGAAACATTTATTAAAATATTTGAAAAATATAAAAATGTCATAACAAGACATACAAAACATGCAACAGAGCATAGAACAACATAATAAAGTGCAATGAATGGTCATAGTTCAACAACTAGACACATTCCAGACTTTCAGGCATGTTTTTAAAAGGTACTCTGCAAAAACAACAACACTGTTTCTAACAGTTACGTGACCAGAGACGTTACAAACCCCGGGTAAATATTGGCAGCTTAGAGTCCAAAATGATGCAGAGTTGGCTAATTTCCTCCTGAACGGGTGGCTAAGCATTAGCTTCAGGCTAATTTATCACGGCTACAAGGGTCGGGCATTTTATGTAATTTCAACATTTGTGTACTTAATTGAATTATATCTCTAGAGTAGCCAAGTTGGTTACTCACAATAACAATTGAGACAGCCAGTAAAGTGATCCTGACTAGTACTGGCTAATGCCCCCATGCTGACCCTGCTAAAGGCTAACGTTACCGGAGGAGTAGGCAAACGAGCCATGGCTATGTACAATGTGTATCCTGTTTAGCGGCTGTAGCCGACAACCGAGAGTTATTTGAAGCCAAGGGGGGGGGGCTGTAAAATGGAAAGAGAGGACCGTGAGTTTGCAGTGAACATGCCGTTATTTTAGGTCGGGTAGAGTTGACTCTCGTATGTCCCGGAAGTAGAAGGACGTAACTTCGGCCACTTCTTCGTGACCTCCTTCTGAATGTATTGACTGGAACACTCTGAAGTGTAAACTGCCCCTATCAGTTCCAGACAAGACGCAGCACCAGGATAGAAACAGGGTAGGTGAATTTAAACAGTGTCTGAGTTGAAAACGCATTTTGTTGTCACGTAAGAATCCTGTTCATGTTGCACAGATATTTTAATTGCATTTTGTGTCTGTCAAAAGGCACAAAGGCACTTTAAAACTTGCCCCGACAACTGCCATTTTAGCTCAGTGAAAGCTCGTACATGTTCAGTAGCTGCAGCTGCTCCGTGTTGCCTGCACCGATTAGGCTTGGGTTTCTTTCAATTGAAAGTACTTGCATATTTATAGTGATCAATATTAACGTAAAAATTGACCAGACTTCTCCTTTAAGACTTGCTTGTCGCTATGCACAACCTGGCTCAGTCCTTGCTTCTCTCTTTGTCCCCCTCCTTCTCGCTCTCTTTGCCACTTTTATCTGCTCTCTCTGCCTCCACTCTCTCGCCCTCCTCCTCCCCCCATTTCTGCTGTATGATTTGCAGGTATATTTCACCACGTGGTTCCCACAATGTCTTCCCATCAGTTTGGGGTGACGCTGCCCACCTCCGGAGGCCTCAGCTCTCTGCTCAGTCTCTCGTCCTCTTCCTCTACCTCCTCCCAAATCCAGCAGCACACCACTCCCCAACCAGCCTCCATGCGCCTGGCCTCAGTGTCCTCACCTCTCCCCCTCTCCCAGGCTCAACACAACCGCACTCAGTCAGTCCTGCATAGCCACTCTCCTCCCACCCTCACCCTGCCCCCTCCTCCACCCCTGCACAGCACCTCCTCCTCAACACCCACACACTCTGACGCCCCGCCATCATCTCGATCCGACTCCCTCCACTCCGCCCGTCTGTCCCACTCCTCTCTCCATCACCAGAGAGCACAGTCATCCCTCTCTCTCTCCATCACTGCCTCCTCTGCTTCTGTCTCTGCTGCTGCCACCGCCGCTGCTTCCCTCTCCTCTTCCTCTCTGTCGACTTCCTCCTCGTCTCATCCATTCACAGTGCACTACTCCCCTCGGCTGCCCCCTCCACAGGCCAGCAGCTCAGGTGGTGCCGTGAGCATGTGGAGGATTCAGGGCATGCATGGTAACTACACAACCTCCCAGCTCCCTGGCTCCCGACCTAGATAGAATTTGGAGGGTGAGGGGAAGGGGGGAGGACAGAGAGGGGAAGGGCGAAGGGAGAGAGAGAGAGAGAGACTGGTAGGGAGTGAGCGAGACAGGATACCTGTTTTTCATGTGCTCCCAAAACAGTTTTGTTCTGATTAAACAAGGTAAGTCAGTTCTTGGGTTTTAGATTTTTTTAAAACATGCTGGGTAATAAATGGATTTTGAAAGTGACAGGATTTAATACAGTTTATTTGTTTACTGCCGTCTATGTCATCCTTAGAAACATTCATTAACACATTTTTCTGTCTTCTTTGATGTTTCAGGTAATTGTTGAAAACTACCTCAAAATGAAATAAACTATGCAAATGTCCAGGTGTGGACCAAGGCACTCTCCTCACTCACTGGTGCTTCAAATCGTCTGCACTACCCAACCGCCTCCAAGACCGGCTTCTGTACTGGGATCTCTCTCTGAGACACACACACACACACACACACACACACACACACACACACACTAACCACCACTATGGTCACCTTGAGCAGAATTCATAGGTACCGGTCATGTTAATATGGAAATCAGTACAGGCCGCTGCTCAGCACTCAATGAACTGAATTATAAAGATGTCTGGTTTAAATTAAAGGTGCTCACTAGCATGATAATGTGTCTTTTTTGTCTTAGTCACTATTACAGCAACTAGCAAAATAATCTGTTTTAATGATTATAACATTTAAAAACAGATTGAAGCACATAGTCCACCTTTATGATCTGAAACTCGTCATGTGTCACGTTCCCTCCAAAGTTCACTTAATATGAGTGTTTGCACACTCAAACAAACACACACTCGCGCCAGTTCATTAAACTCTGCTCAGATGTCATGCAGTGTTTCCTCTCTGCATGCATGCTTCCTTAACTGTTTTCTCCTGTGAATATTTGTTGCAACATATTTGAGTATGAAACAAGATGAGGAACTTAGTATTTTGGTCTCACTTCACACTGGATAGTAAGATACAGTTGCTCTGTAGCAGAAGATGTGCTAGCCCTGGCTGGTTTGTTGCCTTAAATTCCCTTAAACTCTGCTAATGTTGATGATTTGCAATATTTTCATGTTTATCAAAAATTTAAAAAAAAACAACAAAAAAACTGGGTTACAAAACTGATATGCTCTTTAATTAAGTTTACGTTATGAGTGATGAAAATAATTCTTAATGTGTGGTTCAATATTTCTCTTCTTAGATATTGAACATCTGTAAAAGTTTCTGTGAACTTCAATTAGCTTTTTTGGTGTCGAGCATATTTAACATTACAATAATATGGAATAACATCAGTGTATGTTTTAAATTCTGAAAACATGTTTTGATTTCAGCCTAATTTTGAAAATATGGCAAATTGGAAACATTTCCAGGGTTACCAATAAGGCCAAGTACATTTTAATTTTTCAAAAAGACCCTATGAAATTTATTTGATGGTGCTATATCAACATTGTCAGCCACTTTCTGTATTTATTAACATATTCTTCGGTCAATTTGGTAAATCACACTACTATGTGGGAACGCAGCCGAAATACATTTACAGCAGGAATTCAAAACTCTTCTTAAGCTAAACTTGTTCATATTTATCTCTGCTGTTGGGAAATGCAGGTTTAAACAAATGTTTAGGACATAAATTGTGGACACATGTACTGTATGTGGAATTGTACTGCATATAGTGTACACACACACACACACACACACACACCCATGCATGCAAATCTTCACACACTGAGAAAACAATGAACCATAACCACAAACAAACTACTGGACTCTCTTCACCCCTTTTTTTTTTTTTTGCTTTTTTATTGCGTAATTTGTTTTTTGTAAACAATGTTTGTACTGTGAATGTGATTCATTCTCCGACTGTATAGTTGTGTATAATTTAGATTATTATATTTATGCTGTCAGTCTTTCCATTTGCCTTAGCATTTGTTTTTCTCTCTTCTTTTTTTTTTTAACATGAAATGTGCTAATATTGTAGAATGCAATAGTGTGTGTACTTGACTCAGTCTGAAAACAATGGTGCTAAATTTGGACTGTACCTGATCTTATTTATTCTATAGTGAAACATCAAAAACAAATTGAATACTTGGTGCTGTACACAGGGACATTTGTAAAGCCATTTTTCTGGCATTTCCTTTCTCATATTTAATATGCTATTGTCTGGTTCTTTGAATGCCTCGTGTACAACTGTAACACCTTTCGATAAAACTACTTTACAGTTGGCTTAGAGTGTGAGTAAACCGGCGTGAGGACCAGTTTCAAACATAAGCAGCCTGCTTTGCTCAGCTGTTTGTGAACAAGACACACTGTTATTGTACATAGATTATTTTTTTTTTCTTATGTCTCCATAAACAGAAAGGTATATAAAATACATGTCTATATACAGTCTATATATATGAATGGAGGTGTTTTGGTGCTGGCATTGTGACCTTAAACTCAACCTGTTAATCAGGTGGCTTGATGCCAAGGAGACGCGTTGCCACCACAGGACATTACCAGAAGGCGCTGAACAACACGGCCGCACAACAGCATCTGAATCCTTGTGACAGAACTAGAAAGTCAAAAGCTGTGTGTATTTCACACACAGGCAAACCACAGTGCTGTGGTTGAAACACAACTAGATCCCAGCACTAGAACTGTCCTCACTTTTATCCAATGTTTTCACTTTTTTTTCTCTCTCTCCCTTTTAACCCAAACCCAGATTCTGCAGGAAAAATGGTGCTTCTGTTTGCAAACAATGACAATTCAGGTCTTACAAATGAAATCTTCACTGGTGCATACAAAACTACGTGGCAACCATTTTGACAAACACACTGTCTTTAGATGTCTTACTGGCTAGGCCCTACCATGTAATGTGAGCATAATGTGTCATTGCAAAGACTCTTGTGTTAGGATGTATGTGTGTGTATCACTTTGTGAGAGCAGCCAAGCTTCCTTTTTGTTAGTGGGGATACACTTAAGCACAGTGTGTGTGTGTGTGCTTATTCCCCACTTGGCGGTGCATATCTAAGGAAGATTAGATGAATAATCAAAGCTTTATTGTAAACTCCTGTCCTGTTCACTCACAAATGTGTTTCTCACCTGCGAGTGTTCAAGTGAAAAGAAGAAATTCAATTTAAAGCATAATTAGAGACTATAGTCTGCTTGTTACCAGCACTGAGAGCTCTTTTGTAATTATTGTTGAAGGAGTTTTCATTTAGATTTTTCTTGGTGTTTGATACAATTGCATTACATGTTATGCTTTTAATGGTATCTTCAGATTCCTGTCAGTTTTTAATACTACTAGTCAGACACGGTGCTCTCCTTCACTTAAAACAAGGACATTGCAGCTATTGATAAATACTACTCTTCTCCTGTTGTGCTGCAGGGTTTTATGGTTTAATATTCTTCAACGCGAGCTTGCCTGGCGGCTTTCTGACGGTCCAGTTTAACTTACGGAAATGTTTTCAACTGGAGAGGCGGTGTGGGGAATGTGCGAGTGAGAATAGTTTGTGGGAATGGCTAAATTTACCCCCCCCCCATTACAGATGTGTAGCTGTTTATATAATCAGTCAAAGGGACAAGGTGCTGTTACTCTAGTCCTTTGGTGTATGCGCCGCAGACTGTTAAAAAATAAGCTATGAGCATGATTTGAATCGTAACGTCTATGCAGTGCAGCATGCTCCATCCTGGTACATTTCTGATCATCTGTGAGAGCTTTTGCAGTCGAGGCTGTTTACTCTAAATCCTGCCAAAGGTCTTAACTCAGGGACTTCCCACATGGCTTGAAATGATGGAAACAATTTTCTTAGAAGTAACGCATGTCAGACGTATTAACCATGCTTAAGTCCCTTTCTAACCCAACTCGGGACCAGGACGACCCCTCAGTAAGGTAAAATTCCAAAGTCATCTCCTCAGATTCATTCTCACTGTCACATACATCCAGCGTCTCCAGTGAAATCCAGCTTTGTAATGCTTTATAAATGCAGAAGCTGTGAAATTGCTACGATTTTCAGCATCTTCCTCGACTCAGAAAATGTCTAGATTTGCGTCTCCTAAGAAGGAGGTTCACTGTCCTTGGTGGGATTGTCTCACAGGACACGCGTGGCCTGCAGCGTGTGTGCAGTGAGGCCAGGAAAGGTTTGAGGTGCAATAACAGCAAACCTACTTTCCAGAAGGCCCTGGGTTTTCATGAATTGTTGGTGTTTGATGTTGGTGCTTTTGTCCTAAGATGTTATTATGATACAAAATGGAATTCATGCCCTGTCCCCCTGCGTTTTGATTAATAATAAAATGTTTCCTATACTATTTGAACTCATTTTGTTTGTAACAATTCATGCCTGATCTCATTCTTTTTCCTCTCACAGAAGACAGCTAATGCTGAAGTTCTTGACACATCATGAAATGAACTAGTGAAGAATATCTGTGATGCAGAGGAAGCAACAAAACCACACATCTCTACCACAATCATAATAAGCAATTATTTGTATATTTAACAACTGCTAGGTAGTTCCACCATGTTGATGTGTTTAAACTCTTTAAATCTTAATTGAAAGGAACACTTCCAGGCCCCCGTATAGCTCAGTTGGCAGAGCAGGTGTCCATATAAAGAGGTTTACTCCTTGACGCAGCGGGCCTGGGTTCCACTCTGACCTGCGGCCCTTTGCTGCATGTCATTTGCTCTCTTTCTCCCCTTTCATGTCTTCAGCTGTCCTGTTAAATAAAGGCCTAAAATACCCACAAAAATAATCTGAAATAAATAATCTGAATGTGCACTGGTTTTGTGCCCAAATGCCTGTAATGTCTCAGAGGAAATCTCCCAACAAGCCCGTACGGTGAAGAATTTCACTTGGACTCATTAAAAATGTCCAACAATAGTTTTATTTTTTTTTTTTACCACTCAAAAGACATTGATGGGATCAAAAAAAACAAAAACAAGAGAAAAGAGAAACATTGTGAAACCTCCAAAATGTAAGTGTTGAGTAACACCAGAGTTTTTTTTTTTGTATCTCACAGTATAGACATACAGAAATAACTTCACATTGCTGTCTGCAAGGACAAGGGAGGATGTGGTGGAAATGTTCCACACTTTGTTAGTAACATGTTGCAATGCTTAGAGAATAATGAACAGTTTGTGTCATTCTTCACTGAAGATTTGTGATGTACAAGAAGGAGCCTTGGCTTTATCTCCTGTGATACACGGCTACTAAACAACTCGGAGACCTTGACTGTCTGCAAAACAAGACTGCAGCTGTGAGTGTAGTGATGGGAAGCAGATCTGATGTCTACGTTCCTTTCTGGGAGTAGCACTTTCTTCTTTTCCCTGTATCAGGAATGAGAGCAGATACATTGTACACATTTATTAGGACATCCTGTTACAGAGGATATTTTTCATTCCGCTTTATTATTTTGGGAAATATGCTTATTTGATTTTGTGTGTGTGTGTGTGTGATTGCAAAATGTGGACCTGGAGACAGCCAACGTTATTTGCACTACCAAAGAAGAAGCAAATTCTTCAGCGTTATAACCAGTCGTGTAGTCTATGTATTGTGTATATATATATTGGTCAGAATCAGTCTTTGGGGAAGGGGGTAATGATGGCCAAATGAAGTTTTGTGAACCAGTGTCTTTATTTTCTGAGCCCACTAGATGGCGCTCTTGGTTTGAAGAGAAAGGCCTAAGCCGTTGCAATTCAGTATATTCTTAACCAATTGTTGAACAGAGAGCGCCATAGTGGGCTCAGAAAATGAAGACACTGGTTCACGAAGCTTCATTCGGCCATCACTAGAAGGGGGTGGGCGATATCATAGTGTGGGGTGTGGTTGTCCTCCCCCAGGGAAATTTTTCAGCATCAACAACTTCATTTCCTGTATTCAAATATACTTTTATGCACCAATTTACAGGGGAAAAAACCTTTATTTAGCCTATGTGAAGAAAGTAAAACACAGATGACAATTCAAAATATATCAAAACTATAATGGAAAGTATGTTGCTGTGTGTCATTGTGCATTTTTAAGTGGATATACAGAAATCCTGGAGTTTTCTTAGTGGGTATACTGCGTATACCTGCATATCACGTAGGCTACACCACTGGTTATAGCGTGACTGCATCTTGCACAACACATTACAGGTGTGGAGTTTGAAAATGGGTGTGGTCCAACCAAGGGTGCCAAAGGTAAGGGGGTGGGACGTAGGGGGGTGGGACGTAGGGGGTGGGACGTAGGGGGAGACAGAAAGGCAGCAAAGTTGTGACAATCAACCAGTGTGGACTTTACTGGAAAACAGGAAACTTTTATGCTGCTGCAGTCAAATTCGCTGTGTTCATTTGGAAGGAATGACTGCACATGGCTAAGCACTGGTAATGACATTTTGAGCATGTTTAGAGGCTAAAACCCAGTTGAAAACTTGCCCTGCTTAAGCCTGTTGGGTGCTAACTCTAGCAGGAGGATAACACGGTGTAGACAGCACCGATTGTACAGAGTGTAGACAGCACAAAAAAACAGAGCTACGTGTTAAAATCGACTGGAATATTCCTTTAAGTTTTATGACTTTTTCTTGCACGGTTGTGACAAAAATCTGTGGACAGACAGACACAAACACAAACCTGCAAAGTACTTAAATCTGCTTCTGTGGTAGTTTCTGCTATAACGTTACGTGTCTCCAGAACCACGTTTGCCAAGATGACACACACACACACACACACACACACACACACACACACACACACACACAAGGTGATCATCAAGGACACATGATATTCCTATTTGGGCAGCGTGTTCGTGAGAAGGCAAGGTGGGACAATATATCTCCCTTCCTCATGAGCCATTCAAAACAGGCGATTGAGAAGAGTCGAACCACACAGGCACGCGTACAGACAGGGAAGGATGTTCATTTGGGATGTCTTCTATTGTGGAGCGTTGATGCTCTGCTGCACCAGGCTCTGTGTGGCCCACCACCCCACACTGACAGGTCAGACTGCACAATTGTTGTAATTGTGGGGCTCATTTTTTTTTGAAATCTTTTTTTTTAATTGTTTGCGTTTGGTTTCTGTTGCTAGCTTTAATCTGTTTTTTGGTGGGTACTGTATTTCTTTCTTTCTTTTTTTTTAATGCAGAGCACACCTTCCCACCAACAGAGACCTCATCAGCCTCCACAGTCTCTCATCCCGTCTTTTACAATGCACCATGCTTTGTGGATGACATATTCGCAGTGTTGTGTGAAGGTGTTGGGAGCGACGGTGAACTCACTAAACTAACTTTGACTCAGTTTGGAATCTGCGTAGGATCTGATAGCTTATCAGACTCCGTCTTATTACAGCTTGCTAAGGAAACGAGCAGGAGCCAGAGAAATGGATTGGAGGTTTTGCATCCAACTGGAGGTATCAGTGCTCTCTGATTGCATTACATTTTTGTTTGAATGTTGTTGTGTTTTTTTAAATCTCACGACATGTCTTGTTTTCTCCATCAGTGCTCTTTGTGGAGGAAGATAAGAGTGGAATGCTCACGTTGACCTTTGACCTCCCACAGTCTCCTTTGTTCAAGCTGAGCCCTGTGCTGCTCTTGGTGTATGAAAGTCCCCTCACCGGGGGAAACCTGGATGTCACTTTCAGTAGTCAGTGGCTACATCCCAACACACAGGTAAAGAAAGGCCTTGGCAAAGGAAACTGTCCTGAAGTTCCTAAATCTGTTACTTGATGTCGTCACAGATATTACTGTTTCTTTCCTGATTTTGTTTTTTTCTAGTCTGTGTGCATTTCAGGAGAGACGCAGTACATAATGCTGACAGGAAAAGCATCAGAGGCCAACATTCACCAGAAATGGAGGATTTCTGTCGAGACAAAAAACGCTGAAATGAGTAAGATATGATATGAGTAAGCGTTAGGGTTATGGAGTATACTTTTTTTGGTTCATGTGCACTCTCCTCACATTTCCTCTCTTTGCAGACCAAAGCCTAAAAGACATCCTTATTGGTGGAAAATCAGGAAGTAACATCAGCATGAGCTTGAGTTAGCATCACTAAAGACAATGGATTTGAAATAGTTTGCTAAAAGTAGGGGATATATTAAAATAGCTTAAAAATGCTTCTCTGGGGAAAGAGGAACTGATGCGAGGTTGTCTTGGTTTTCTTGTTCCCTATTGAAATGTTAGCAGACTATTGTTTGAGTGGCACTCATAAACATTTTGTACTCTCTTTCCCAGATATACACACACTTCAGGTTCATCCCTGGCCTCCTCACAGAACTCCTTCCTCTGTGAGCTGAAGCGGTTCCTGGGTGATGTCATGCCTCAGGAGCTGTCTGAGTCCCCCCCGCTCCGGCTGGACTCCTTACAGTCCCTGCCTCCATTGACGCTAGGCTTATCCTCCAGTGACGGCCTGCTGGCAGGACTAATCAACTCCACTTCCCCAACCATTTTCTCCTTCATTAGCTGGAGCTCCATGTTTCAGGTGCATCATGGAGAATTGGCCATGTCTCCTGCACTGCTGGAGGAGCTCAACCAGAGGTTGGAGCAGAGTGTGATAAAGATGATGGAGGTAATACGGGAGGAGGAGATGGGTCACAGAGCCATGGCGAGGCTAGGAAGGCTCAAAGAACTCAGTGCGTTTCCAAAGAAGGAACCGATAGCAGGTGATGTGTACAAGAAAGCAGTCGTTATTTTAAGTTATTTTTAGTCTTTTATCTATTACTTTTGACAGTAGCTTACTATTTCAATTATTTATTCATTACTTTTAGTTAACACTTTCATATTGCCCTTTTTTTAAGCTATTTTAATATATCCCCTACTTTTAGCAAACTATTTCAAATCCATTGTCTTTAGTGATGCTAACTCAAGTACTTTTTTGCAGTCTTAATCCCAATTTGGTTTTTAAGTGGATCTTAAAATCAAATTTCTATTTTATCAAATTAGTTAAGCTAGTTCCACACACCACCTGCAGAAGTAGCCCCTACTTGGTTATCACCGTCCTAAATCATTGTAGACTTGTTATTATTTTATTATGAATTAGACCATATTACATACATTTAGATTTTCTTGGTATCACAATCCTGTACTGCCACTTTTTAAATGATGCTTCTGTTACTTCTATAACAGGAGAGAGCCAGTACCGTGCATTTCTTCTGCTGAAGGCCCTGCAGACGGTGGCCCGTGCATATGAGTTGAAGAGAGGACTGCGGGCTACCAGAGCGGGCCCCAACAATGCAGAAGGGCGCAACATATGTGGGCTGAGGAGCCTAACTATGTCTTTTGTAACGCTTTTTACGGGTCCAAACACTGCCAACATCAACAACTGCCATGGCTCTTGTGCTTTCCCCCTGTTGTCCAATGCCAAAAACCATGCCGTTCTGCTCAACTTACACATTGGGAGTGGGAGTGGGAATGTGGACGAGCGGGCGCCGTGCTGTGTGCCTGTGGCCTACGAAGCCCTGGAGGTGGTAGAATTGCAAGATCATGGGACTTCCATTACCATTAAACCAAATGTGGTGGCAAAAGAGTGTGAATGCCGCTAAAGCTGTTTTCCTCTTGGAGTGTAGTGTAGTGTTAGCTGTGACACAAAAGATATTTTACATATTTAACTTATTTACCATGGGCTGTTTGACTTTTGCTGGCAAATGAGTGTGGGGCTCTGAGTGTGGAGTTCTGAGTGTGGGGCTCTGAGTGTGGAGTTCTGAGTGTGGGGCTCTGAGTGTGGGGCTCTGAGTGTGGGGCTCTGAGTGTGGGGCTCTGAGTGTGGAGTTCTGAGTGTGGGGCTCTGAGTGTGGGGCTCTGAGTGTGGAGTTCTGAGTGTGGGGCTCTGAGTGTGGGGCTCTGAGTGTGGGGCTCTGAGTGTGGGGCTCTGAGTGTGGGGCTCTGAGTGTGGAGTTCTGAGTGTGGGGCTCTGAGTGTGGGGCTCTGAGTGTGGAGTTCTGAGTGTGGGGCTCTGAGTGTGGGGCTCTGAGTGTGGGGCTCTGAGTGTGGAGTTCTCTGAGTGTGGAGTTCTGAGTGTGGGGCTCTGAGTGTGGGGTTCTGAGTGTGGGGCTCTGAGTGTGGGGCTCTGAGTGTGGGGCTCTGAGTGTGGGGCTCTGAGTGTGGGGCTCTGAGTGTGGGGCTCTGAGTGTGGGGCTCTGAGTGCTGGCAACATGAAAGGACAGCCAAACACCGTTCACCTGCATATACTGCCCACCCCACAATGACACAAAGCTGGTTGAAAATCGACAGAGTTTGCCTTTAATTGTTACTAAGTGTCATTTATTCAATCACAGAGTATCAATACACTAGTAGTACATGCACATTAATTCACAGACATCTCTTTAAGCTATACTTTCACATATATAGACAATGTATTATTTGCATTATTCTCACATTTAGAACTAATCATTTTCATGCAAATCAAAAGGTTGAATATGAGTATTATCATCTTCCTCTGTAAATATTTCATTTTTAATATATAACAAGTCATTAGAATAAAAAGCTATTACCTCTTGTTAATGCTCTTATCATCAATAAGACCACTTTTTTGTGCTTCATTTAAGAGTTCAGAAAACATTGTCTTACCATACCACTAACCAAACTGATCTGTAACTTGTCTGTATGTTTTAAAACTGTCCAAATGTCCTATGGCTTCATGCAATGTTTAATGCACCAATAAAAAAAGAATATATGGTTCTAAAACTACCAAATTGTTAATAACTTGATGACTGCATAAGATTATGTTACAATGTGACAATAAGTGACATTTCTAAATTAGTGACAAAGATAGACAGATTGAGTGATTTAAAATGTGTATTAAATGTGATCAACATTTCTGAAGAAGGCATGTCCTGCCCGACAAATGAAATGGCGTTCTCTATAATACAAACTTAATTCAGAAACCTGTTGTTGTGAAAATTGATAACCTCTATGTTTTGTATACAAATCATACTTTAGGTTTGGGTTTTAGGATTCCTTTGTTGCCAATCGGCTTTTTTCTTCTTCTTATCGCTCCAAGTTCTTCAGATTCCCACCACGCCATGAAACTGTCCCATATGGAAATCTGGAGACAGATGGCAGGAAACAACAAAGTCTGGTTCAAAAATGGATGCCTTAAATACACATTTTATGCAACCACATGACAACAGAAAATATAAGAAATACATTTATAAATGCATTTCTTTATCATACAGTCACTTCAAGGATTACATTTTACATTTATCTACAGCTTTGACTGAGACAATACATAACTGTAAACTCCCCTGGTATCTTTCAACGCCCCTGTCTAGCTCTGGTCCCGTTGATCATCAAGCTTTTATTTTTCCCCAAGTCCATAGGATCAAGTACTAGCTCTGCACAAATGTTGGAAAATACACCTTCACCAATACTGCATGTGCATTGCTAATGCATTGAACTAACTAGCCTAGCATTATTAATATATACTGTAATAACCAAACCTATATTTTGCCAAGCCCATGAAAGTAGGTGGATTATTTAAAGCAAGGTTTGGCAACACAATATTAGCCTATGTGCTGGCTGGTGACTACTGATCCCATTCAAATTCTGCAAATGAGCTAAAATCCCATGATCTCACCATTCAGTATAACATACAAGTATCTTCAAACTGCACATACAGTAGACACTTAAACAAAGGTCTCCATTGATTTGTATTAGAGATGGTCCGATACCATTTTTGCTTCCTGATATCGATCTTGATACCTGAACTTGCGTGTCAACCAATACCGAGTACTGATCTGATACCAGTGGGTAATATATTTTATTATATTTTAACAGCTGTCTACTACTGTATGTATGTGATACGATTTCTAACTTTGCTGTCGGTAAGGCTCAGGTTAAACTCTTTGTGAAACATGAACTAACACAAACAATGAATGCCACAGAAATTTCTCTTATAATCCAGTTTGACAGTCAGTTGTTACATAAAAAGAACATAAACTACTTTAACGTAGATTTTCTTTAGGACTTTATTACGTGGTATCAGATTGGTGCATAAACTCCAGTACTTCCCGATACCAGCGTTTTAGGCAGTATTGGAGGCAATACCGACGGCGATACCGATACTGGTATTGGTATCAGAACATCTCTAATTTGTATCAATAAGTGTGAATAACGGTAGAACTCTTCAGTAACCCTGACAAAATCAACCTAACCCTTTTAATGGCTCAGCAACAAAAGGCCTACCTGTATTAGAGATAGACAATACCTGTAGTATTGAACCATCCTGTAGACTTCCAATGAAAGACCTTATACCTGTATCCTCAACAAAGGAATCCATTGCATCTAGAAAACAAAGAGTTTAGGATAACACAGAAGCCAACAGCCAAGGAGTTTGGTATTAAAATAATAGAATAATACACGAAAGCAGCAGAAATACAGTGTCTATATACCATGCATGTTGCAAAACAAATTTTCTGTGACAGCATTACAGAACTCACCGTGCAGTTCACTGACCCCTGAGCTCACAAGCAGTATAACCAGTGCCAGCACTAAGCAGCGGTTCATCGTGAATCCTTTCCATGGATTTGGAACATCACTCAAATTTTCGATGGACAGAATACGGTCATAAGACACTATGGACAAATACAAACCAGTCAGACGGTAGTTGCCATAGAATTCACTTGGCTGGTTGTTTAGGACAGTTGCATGTCTTACTTGTGATATTTTCAGATGCTCCAACTCTGGCTCCTTAAGTCCTGTAGGTTTGAGGTTTAAATTTAAAGCTGGTTCCAAAATAAGGATGTAATTTAAGGTGATAAACTTTTTGTGAAGCATGAATGTTTTTAACAAAGTATATATGCCTGTGTGCACAGCCTTTCAGACTGCCCTGTGTATCATATACCAACATAGAACAGCTCAAAATAGTCACCTGCAGTTGAAAAAGAAAAATATACATTTAAAGAGTTTAGTTTTATGTGAACCTCTGAACAGAAAAAAGAAACTTACCTTCTGTTGTGTTTCACCACTGAAGTGGAGGTTAATGTGGTTGTGTTAATGGTGATTTCTGTTTTGCAGGCACCAGAGACGGTGTTAAACACACCGTGCACCATGCTCCTTTTCTCCTTGATTGACAGGCACAGATGAGTTGTTGAAAAAAGAAAAATGACATTCATAGTGTGTACTGAGACTGTTCATGCTTACCAGCAGTAATGCTATATGTGGACAAATGTGACCAGCATTGGCTTATATTTCCCTGATAAGAAAAATAGCGTGACAAAGTCATAACAAAGTCGTCTGTGTGAGCAAGCTCAAGCTGCCCAGTGGCAACAGCGCCCCCTACAGTCACCAAATACGATGGTCACAGAATTTGGTGTTACACCTGTCTGACTCGACACTCATCGCTTATGGTTATGACCCATGACACACGTTATGCCGTAAAACATTTAAATCTGAGCATGTGCGACTCAAATCTGCACTAGATATACATCGTAGTTGTAGCGGTCGTAGTTGTAGCGGTCTGCCGTTAGCCTCCACCAAAGCCAACTTTAGTTTAGCTAACAGCTAATTCGGTTAACCGCTAGCTAAAACAGCATGTAATAACTTTAAAAGACCCTCAAAATAAAACCTGAAAATAACTGTTACTGTTAGCTGTTACGTCAGTTCTATTTTACTTGTTCTCATTTAAAATACAGTCAATCCATACTTGTCTTCATAGTTATTACTATAACGTCTTAATTTAGCTGTTGCCTGCTTTTCCCAGTGTTTAGTTTGAGTTAACGTCATTTTAGACTGAATTAAGCTGCCAGCTAGCGGTTAGCCGGATTAGCTGTAAAATAAACTAATGTTAGATTCCTGGTGGAGGCCAACGGCAGTGCCGTAAATCCTTGTAAAAAAGGATTGTCATCTTGTGCATGTGTGTGTGTATATATATATATATATATATATATATATATATATATATATATATATATATATATATATTTTTTTTTTTTTATTTTTTTAATATTAACGGTCTATGGCTCACATTCAAAGAGACAACTGTCCAGTCACTGTGGGTTGGGACTGCGTTATCAGCAGTAACCGTATGTGCACCGCTTTCCTGCGCATTCCTGGCCCAGGTAATGTGTAGTGCAGAGCAGCAGTGAGCCAGTGGGACATGAACACAATGGGAGGCTAACACATGCACTAATGCACATGCAGCTGGCTGGCTAGCAAAACACAGAAGCTCGGATTACAACACACAGTGTGTGACTTAATTCCCTGCTCAGGACACCATTATTCTGTATCTTTATATAGCAAATATTTGTTTGCTCCTATATTAATGATCTGAATGTCCTATATAGCACCTTTAAATTTAAATGTAGTAGTGGGGCTCATTAAGTGCGTCATATTTTCACAGTAATACGTCATGGAGGACAGGACACTCCCCTCACAAATACTGCAGCCTTCTTACAGCAGCTCTGAGCCCATCATTAGCGAAGGGGAGAGGATAGAACCAGCAGCTGGTGTGGACGCTGGCCGGATGGTTAAATCTAACCTACAGACGATTTTGAATAGTCATTGTTTTGTTAGAGAAAAAGAGAGAAACTTATCCGAGATGCCTGTTATTGAGCAATCCAGTAATAAACCTGAAAGTGAAAGGTATGTTGTTGTAGTTGTGAATTGTTATAAGCTAACAAGCTAGCTAAGCTAAATTTAAAAACCGCGGCCTAGCTAGCAAAGAGGTATAATTCCAGGAGTGGCTAGCCAGTACGTTTCACCGTGTTTCTTGTTTACAAACCAGCACTATTTATTCCAATTGACGTTTCCGAAATAAATTGTCAGTCGCGTTTTGTTTGATACATTTTCATTACACGTCATAAATTTTCACCGTAAATTACATAACTATCATGACATTTAGCTAACATTGGTATTCAGTAAATAAAAAAAAAAATTATCATCTAGCTATGTGTTGGCTTAGCTATCTAGCTAACTTTAGCGTTAGCTGAGGGCCAAGTTAGAGCTAACGTTACATCTACGTTAGCTACATCACGGATTTTTCCATATTTTTGACGTTTCAGTGAAAACAATCAGTGATACAATATTTTGGTTGTATTTCACATCGTATTTAACGTTACTCTTGAAAAAGGCAGGGTGTTCTAAAAATGTTTATACGGTTATGTAAAGTTAGCTTGTTGCTAACCAACGTAGTTAAAATGATGGCATTTGTGGCTTCACGGCTTGTTTTTTTCCATTTCGCCCTCGAGCTCAGGTGCTAGCGAGCCTTGACGTTTTGTAACGACGAAAATAATTAGCTAGAGGAACCAGTTTTGTTTACAAAGGGGCAGTCAGTCAAGATTGATATTCCACATTTGGCAAAATAACCTTCGCTATCTCGCTAACGTAGTATTATATTAACCGTTGTGGGGGTTGCGAGCCAATGGACTCCGGAGACAGCTTGTTTGCTGTTTCAGTTCCAAATGAATGATGAATGTAGTAATTGATTGGACATGTGGGGGTTTGACGCCTGGAAATATGTATCATGATTTTAAGCGATTAGCTTGGGGTTGATTTTACATTATTCGTGTCCTAACATGATACTGGTCGAGCTCTATAGTGAAGTGAAATCGTAGGAAATTTCCACTGCACTGCGAAGGGGGTGGTATGGGTAATTTTGAGTCCAGTAATGACACATTTTACACAGAAGATATTCCTTGTTAAATAGATATATAATTATCAATCTATGTATTCACACAATATTTTTGGCATGAATGGCAACAAACTCATAGATGCTGTTGTTTAACGCCCGATGGTAGATTGTTGGAGTTTGTGTAAAATAAGAATTAAATGTTTTCTCTCTATAAGCCATAGTTTTTGAACACCAGCAGGTGCCCTTTGAAACTCACTATCTTTTACAGCTACTGACCTTGTGGTCTATTTTGAGGTAAGGCAATCATAGCAGCACATAGTGTAAAGCAAGAGCACTTTCCCTAATTCCTTAGCCTACGTTATGATATCCCCCTAGAGATGAGTCGTCTTCTACATGATTTCTTACATGATCTTGCTCTTATGCAAGCAGGAGTTTTAGAGACCCATCACTCATGTGACCAAAGCAGCTGTCTTTGCCAAGACAGCATGGTGTGTCTGTGTGTGTTGCTGCCTGCTGTAGGGGATTTCAAATAATGCTGTTAAGTGAATGAGAGGTTGATTGAAAGTTTTTAATGTGCTTTATTTTTAATGCAGGATGAAATTTTCATGTAATTATGGTAATTGGGATTTAGGGACAACTTGTGTTAGTTTGCAATCTCCAATGCTTTGCAAAATCAGGAAATAGGTTGGATATTGCATATTTACTTGGTTAGCCTGAGTTATGGGAGTGACAATGGTTTTCATACATAGGTGCCACATACAGCACAGCAGTGGCATTTGCGTAAGAGAGCGTCGGAGTGTCAAGGAGTGTCCGTGTTGCTCTGGCAGCGCTGCTGCTGGTAATAGGTTGTGTTCCCAATATGAGCTCTGAGAACAGGCTTACTCATGACACTGTTAATGTATGCAGCCACACACATCTGCGCTTGTAAGCCAAGGTAATTCTATAGAGCACTTTGACTGGTCTCTAAATTAAAATGGCTGATCTCACTCATTAAACTGGTGTTGGTCTGTCATAAATTTGAGCAACGTGGTTAGTACTGCTGGACCAATGTTGGTTAATGGTTAGACAAACAGAGCCTGGTCCTCTGGCAGCCTTAAGAATCATGTGACACGCTTAAAGTTACCCCACCAAGGCACACAAATCTGTTTTTTAGGAAGTTGGATGTCACTCTTCTTACAAGAACAATGGATTTTTCTAGATGGAGCAATCATGAGGATCATGACTTTGTGAGATGAAAACCGAATTTACCTTGAGGGGTTGTAGTGAATATTTGACTAAAAGTTGACTTAGTTAATGAGCCCTCAGCGACGTGGTTGTGTAACATCAACGGCTCCTGCTCCCTGTCTGTTAATTTAATGTGCTCAAGTCAACTCATCATAAACCTCTGTGCCTAAGATGACAGTTACTGATTGAACTATGCCCACCAGCCTTGTTTAGTTTTTTTTAAGACTTACTCAACTTTAGTGAATGGTTTACTGTAATACAGTGTGGTGGGTGTTTATATTGGGCATTTGGTTTGTGTTTGGTAGCGGAACCTCCAGTGAATATTCCACTTGTAATGGCTCCTTCTGTGTGTGTGTGTGTGTGTGTGTGTGTGTGTGTTTGTTACGCACTCCAGTATCTCCAGTCCTAGGAGGTGCTCCCGCTGTTGCAGTAACCAGTGTCCGGGGCCTCTGTGGTGCTCCTGATGCCCCTCACCCACCCCTGAAGATCCCAGGTGGGCGAGGGAATGACCAGCGGGATCGCAATCTTTCAGCTAAGCTATTCTATTCTGTGAGTTGTACCACTTGTAAAATATGATTAAAAACATTTTTTCATAGCAATTTGGCTTTTGCATTCTGCAATTGTAGAAGTATTATTGAGGTCATATACAATAAATGTCTCCTAGGATACACAGTTGCTGGTTCTTGAGGAGCCCCCCCCTGCCAACGGGAGAGTGCGCTTCTTGCTCTTTGAGCCCCGTCGCTCTGAGGGCAAGCACTGTGTCTGGAGGGCGGCGCTGAAAGGAGGGAACCTTTATGTTGAAATCCCTCCTGGAGCTTTGCCCGAGGGCAGCAAAGACAGGTCAGCAGGCAAAACTTTTAATTAAAAGAAACATGTTTTGTTTCAAATTTGATTGTTATAGTTGAAAGAAAACGAAAGGTAAAATATTGATTTAATTTCAAATTAAACCAAAGAATTACAACATTGTCAAATACCAAAGTAAAAACAGACCCTAGTTTTCTTAATCTGTACAACAGATGAACTGTATCAAAATCAAACTTGTATGTAAATGTAAAACTCATTTATAATTTGTAAAAGAAAATTCCCGGTTGAACAAATATGTGACTAATAGCTCTCAAACCTTTGGGTAATCGTATTAAGATCTGCCTTTTATGATCTGATGCAGTTTATAGAAATGTCCTTAGACCAGCATGAATAATTCTTTTCCTCTGAAATTCATTAGCATGCCTCCTTTAATACATTAACACTTGTTTGCTTTGCTTCTTCACAGTTTTGCCCTTCTGCTAGAATTTGCAGAAGAGCAGCTGCAAGTTGATCACGTGTTTATCTGTTTTCATAAGAGCCGTGACGATAGAGGTGAGACATTTATTTGATTTCTTAAACTGTTAAACGCATTAATATACAAACTTTGACATAGCACAAGCAATTTAAATCTGAACTATTTGAATAGTTGACATAATAGTTAAGCAGAATTGAAATGTACAGCCACTACATTTACCGGCTGCTCACTGTCTGCTGTTTGCTTTTTGTATGTTTATTTGTGTGTTTGTTTGTTGTTGTTTTTTGTTTTTATTGCTTTAATTGTAGAAAATGCTGCTGCTGTGACAAGTAAATTTCCCCGCTGTGGGATGAAAAGTATTATCTAATCTAATCTAGTAATACTGAAGACTACAAAAAACACATGTTTAGAATATATTTTGTACTTTTTCTTGGGAATTAGACATAATCAGGCACTCCAGTGAAAATGTCAGTCCTCCCAGATATCACGTCATAGAAATGTACATCCGTTTACATTTTGTCTTTCCTCAGCAACCCTGCTGCGTACGTTCAGTTTCCTGGGCTTTGAGATTGTGAGACCGGGACATCCCCTCGTCCCCTCCCGCCCTGATGCTTTCTTCATGGTTTACAGCATCGAGCGAGACTCCTCTGATGACGATTAAATGACGCTGAGCAGTTACAACTGATTGTTGTTCTCATTTCAGTCCGTACCCACACATCTTTAGTTCAGTATGGTTGAGGTTTCCTTTTTGTTTGTTTTTACCTACTATGTGCTGTGTTCCATTGGTATTGCACTAGGGTAAGATGTTAATATACCAGGATTGTAAAGCAAGTGCCCACATACTATCCGGGCATTGTGTCCTCACCACTGTATTACTTTCCATGATGTGTAGTGTGCTGACCTCGTATTATCTCTCCCTGAACACCCTGACGATCATCTCCACAGTGTAATATTTATGATCAATTTAAATCCATCTTACTCGTGATAGTAGATATGTTTCAGTAAGTATCAGTTGTTTCTCCTGTTAAAATTGATTTTTTTTTTTTTAATTTGTGCATGATTTTGATTTGTTGCTTTAATTCACTTGATAGAAATCTGCATGTTGTAACTACTAAATAAAAGTGCTCACCTAAGAGTTGTCTGTGGTCTTGTTGAAATCATACAGACATGCAGCCTGTAAGAGTTCAGGTCTCGGTATGCTTAGAAGAAACTAGGCCATACATGTGTTTGACAACGTCTAAAGGAAGAAGTGTTCACACTGGGTACAAATGGCCACACTTGGTGTCACTCTGGCTGCATTCATAGTGTTGAACTCATTTATACAAAATAGATGTGTAAAGATTGGATAAAAAAAGAAGGCTAAAGATAAGTTCAGGCCTTACAATCACACCTCTGCACATCTGGGAAGTCCGGCTAGCTAGTCAGTTGCAGAGCATAAGAGTGTTGCGTTAGCTAGGCGAGCATCATAACGTGTTACAAAGTGATGCACACTCATCACGGAAGTAAAGACTGCACTACAATACATCTGGAGCAGTTTGTGAATAGTTTTTTTTTTTTTTCTGGAAGATAGTAAGTCCCTTTGGGGTGGACTTTTGGCTTTCTCACATTGTAAAACTATAAAAACACCATAAAGCATTATTTGAAAAACTGATGGATAAATTCTGATGTTGGAAAGAGGATTTCAGATGATGCGAATTGGTCCAAAAACACTTCCTTTAGCCCTATTCACATGGGACTAGTGCTACCAGGGGACCTCTTGGGATATAGAAGTTACCCCCTCAAGTCTTTTTTTTTTTGCGGTGTATTTGCACATAAAGTCTGTATTTTACTCATAATTGTTAATTGATCTTTCAATACTTTAATTTACAATGCGGCCTCAACTCACGAGATGCCAATTCGCATGGGACTAATACGTGACCTCTGTCTGTTCGGTGAGACAGCACAATTATTTGAATAGTATGTAATACATAAAACGCTTCAGAAAGCACAAAAATACAGAAATCTTGTTAAATATTTTAAAGTTTATTTAAAGCACTTTTCTAACTGGCAGAACATAGTTATTTCATTTACAATTATTTATATTAAGAAGCTGATTGAGAAAATACATTTATAGGCCCTTAATGATTAATATTACAGCAACATGTGTTCAAAGTGCAACATTTAATTTGATCAATTTTACATGATGAAGAGCAGTATATGAATGTTCAAAAGGATGGTAAATGCCTTTTAGCCCAATGACACGCACATTCTTAGTGTAGTTTGACCATTGTAAATAATGCAGACTGACAGTGATTGACTATGTTGGACTACAACTACCAATGAGTCATCAAAAGAATGGTTTCATTTCAAGATGGACTGTCCATATTCAGAGTGAGCCACAGCTGACTGGTCACACTCATAACGGTCTTGGGGTCTGTGAACGACAAGTATTGCAGGCACATACAGTCCTCCCAATCCAGAGCAGACTGATCCTGGATCAGCCCTCTCTCTGCCAACTTCATCACCAGCAGGGCTTGCTTGATTGTCAGCCAGTTGTGTACAGCAGTGGTCATTGAGACTCTGTGATTGAAGAGGGAGACACAAGGCCCCCAGAGAAGCACCTGAAGCATGGCCACCATGTCCGCCATTTGCGGCCCGCTGCTCTCACTTTGGAGCAAAGAGGCCAGATAAAGAAGCCCCCTTCGGTATGAGGACTTGGACACGGTTGGAACTGAGTCCAGAGGTGTCAGGCTCTCTTGTGAGTGGAGGCAGTATTGAATTAGGGCTCCAATCTGGTATTTGATGTCGGTGAGGGAGTGAGGATCAGACAGAGCAGATGATAGCGGGGTTAACACAACGCGAGGGGAGCCGTGTGTCCTCCATAACATCTGGATCTTTCCTTTTTTCTCTGTCTTTCCCCACTCCATTTTTTCTTTCCATATGCTGCTTTTGAAACCTCTCTTTATTTCAGAAGCATCCTGTTCTAGCTTCTTGTCTCCCTCTTCATTCTCTCTGTTGGGCCACACTAAAAAGATCCCCTGAGGTCTGAGCTCAGCTGCAGTCGCACTGATGTACAGATGTTGTGTGCCCATTAATATCTGCAGCAACAGAGCACATACCTGTCTGTCATAATCCAAACAATCTGTGCTCCGTAACGAGCTGTTATCCTCGACAAAGTCCTCTAGAGTGGCGTTTGGCAGGTCTCTCTCAACACTCACTAGAAGTCCTTTCTGGAGGAAAGACTGAACTGAGGGCAGATTGATGTTACCATGAGCTGTGGCATGCTCAGTGCTGCTTCCACCTGGTGGTTTAGCAACAGCGCAGTCTGGCCTAAAAGGATGAGAGGGATCTTGAGTTTTAAATGTGCTGGAATCATTCCTCGGGGTGTTGCTTGCTTGGAAATGAGCAATAACATCTTGCACATTGACATGCAATGACTGGTGTTTGGTGGGAGCTGAGGAAGCTTCATCAGTCTGTTTGTGTACCTGCACATTAAGCCAGAAAACAGACACAAGCATACAACTACAGTCATAATCAAGAAACACACAAAATGTTAATGTTAAAAAATCTACTCTGGCCTTCCTGTTGCAGTTGTGACACCTGATGACAGTTTAGAGGAAGTGTTTCTGCTACAGCAAATCAGTGTGACAATTGCCAATCTTGATAAAGATCAAGTTTGCATTACTGGTTGCTGTGTGCAATCTGCATACCACTTTGTTTTGCACACAATTTCAATTACAATTTAACCCCAAGTGCATACAACAACAGAACATTCTGAAATCATGCATACACAGAACTATGTGGAGTGTATTTAAGGGCTGCAACATTACCCTTAAACCAAGCATCCCCCCTGGGAGCTTGGGGCTGTGCAGGCTGTAGTAAACCGTGTCTCCGATCTGCGCTGGCTCGCTGCCCTCATACAGCAGGAAATCCTGAGGCTGGTATGAGCTGACGTCCCTCTCTGTGGTCTTTCTCTGCAGCAGGACCCTAGCCTCCATGCTCCGTGCCATGCTTCTCAGAAAGAGTAGATGTCGATGCTGAATCCCCTGAGAAACAACCATCTGGTCATCCAATCCGTTGAAGAGGTAGGGGAGATGTTTGTCTGGGGTGTCAAAGGACAGCTGGCAGAAGGACGGTAAGGGAACGGGACTCCCTCTGACCGATTTAAACTGGTCTGCCTCTTCAAGGAAATAGGGTTCGGGTATGGGTGCCAGCATGTACAGCGGGTTGTCAAAGTTTTGAGGGTGTCTTTGCAGCGGAGACCGGGGAGACAGAGGAGACAGAGGAGAGAGTTGAGGCCCATTGGTGCCAGGGAGGGAGAGGGTGCGAGCTAACTTTTTCTTTGGAACCGGCGGCGGGGTGCCATCCGAGAAGAACCTCGCCTGGTGTTGGGAGGGATCTGAGCAACACAGCGAGAGACATTTAGGTCAAACTTAAAAAAAAAAAAGCATGTTAGTGAAAGTAAGAGTTTCAGATTGCTACCTCCTCGCTTTCAGTTCTCACAAAAAATACGAACCGAGATGACTGAACCCCATATTATAGTAAATTGTGTTCATTCCCATCACACTGAGCTGTGTGCACGCAAGTCATGTTTCCGGAATTTGTTTGACATTTAACACATTTCCCCTCACCCATACTCACTTCATTATTGTGCAAACCTACCGTAGCGCTGGTGTATGGGGCACTGGGCTGCGTGACAATCAGTGGGTTCGGGGAAGACGTCGCTATATGTGTAGTTTTGGAGTCCAACAGGGCTGGGCATAACACAGTCAGACCCCACACTGGAGCATCTGGAGGAATGGCTCCTGTGTAAGAAGATGGACAGGATAACAAAAAACATCTAAGTACATGCACAGCAGCATACTTCCCAGTACCAGATAAATTATATTTACATGAATTATCTGTGCAATCCCTATAAAGTAGGATCTTTTCATTAGGATTATGTGATTATGGATTGGAAAACCCAATAAAAGAGTGTGTAAAATATTCACACACACTTCTAATAAGATCTGTAAGATCTTACCTGTGCTGTTTGACAGGCAGCGCTGGTGGCTGTTCCTCAGCTCTGCTGCCAGGACCAGACGCCATCAGGAATGTCCAAAGTTACAACACCTAGCTCTCCACTTCTCTGACAGTTCACTGCTGTCACTGAACACAGTGTGTGTCTGTGTCTGTGGGTGTGTGTGTGTGTGGAGTTCACAGGTGGCTAACTCAGCACCTCTCAGCAACTCCCCTTCCTCTTTCTCTATTGTCTGTGCAGTTGCATGTTTTAAAGTAAATTTTCTTCTTATCTTTGTACTAATCGTTTTCAGTCTGCGGTTGAGGTTGGTACCGGAAAGCGCTGTCTGTTCTGAGGGCACAACTGCTCACTGAGCTAACCTCAACTTGAAAGAATGGGAAGAGCAGTTATTGCAAAGCCCCTTTACTTTGCACTCTCGTCTCTTTCTTTCTCAGTTGATCTACATTCACCATGCAGCCTTAGCATGAGCTTCTCTCTTTTGGATGATGCAGTTTGAGCCCTTACACATGCAGTGCCCTGTTCAGGGCTCGGTGCTTGCATGTAGTACGTATGTGTTTGCTTTCACTGACTTTAAAGGAAAGGGTAAATATAGTAGATAAAGACCGAGATGATTTATCATATCATATCTTGTACAACTGGGCAATTTTGGACAAATATTTAGGGTTAGACAAACTCATTTAGTGAATGTAAATTATGCTCTTTGCTGAGAGGTCAGAGGTCAATCTTGCTTAAAGACAGTTCAGCAAGGCATGCTTGTCTGAAAACCCAATATGAGAATAGTTTTGATGCCAAAAGTCAAAATAATCAGGATTTCATGACTCGGATGATTGCTTACCACTTAAGCAAATGATTATATGGCACCCAACTCTAATTAAAACATCAACATTGATTATGATATTTAATTTTGTAGCACAGCGATCAAAAATGAAGTCAACCGCAATATCAGGGAAATCAAGTTAATTAAACAAGACGAAGAACTGTAGTGGCTCTGTTCTTTGAGCTAAATGCTAAAAGCTAACATGCTGCTGATGTTTACCATGTTAGTTTAGCATGCTAACATTCGCTAGTTAGCACTAAACACAAACGAAAGCGGAGTTCAATGGGAATTAGTCATTAGTTTTGAACGTATTTGGTCAAAAGGTATTGGACAAATTGAAATTTTGACCTGATAATGGCGCTAGACAAAATGCCCGGGGATCACTAGAGATCCATCCATCCATCCATCCATCCATCCATCCATCCATCCATCCATCCATCCATCCATCCATCCATCCATCCATCCATCCATCCATCCATCCATCCATCCATCCATCCATCCATCCATCCATCCATCCATCCATCCATCCATCCATCCATTAGGAATTTTGGAATTGGAGTATTTCAGACTGACCGACAGATAGATCCACATTTCCACCCCTGGAGCATTCTGCTAGCATGGCTTAAAATGCTACCATAAATGGAATATGTGGGGAAATACAGCCCACAAAGCATCTTGAAAAAATTACGAGCATTTACAGAAAATCAAGTCTCACATGATGCCACAGTGTGAGAAAAGCCACAGGAATACAAACAACCGACGGCAAATGACCAATTTTGGATATCCTGATAGGGGCAATGACACCTGTGTGATGCCAGGGATACATACACGCACACATACACGAATCCCACACGTGTCTATACAACATTATAATGTGAAAATAATGTAACTATTCTAAGTACAGTCATTATTTGTGCTTACATGCTTCATAGAGTCTATTGTTGAGGTGGAGTGTGTACTGCTGAAGAACTCTCATCCCATAATGGCTCTCAAATGGTTTTCAACTATTGGTTCTGCTATATTTATACAGTCATTGTTTCGTCAAAAATTACAATGTGTGAACATGCTGTGTCCGACAATGACGTGTGAACCCTTAAATCTCAAATCTAATATAAAGCCTAATAAGGAGCTGAAAAGGAGCTTTGTCATAGAAAATCTGCATGTGGTGATCAACAGAGCTGACGGATATAGGCTATATTTTACACGGGAGAAAAGAAACGCTGGTAATGGTCATCAAGCAAACATGTCAATCAAATCCAAAGCATGAAAGAAGACGCCTCATTATCTTTAAATTCTCTCAATATAACAGGAGAGAGTGACCTATTTTTGTCTCCCAAAAGACAGTATGAAAGAAAATGTTCAGCAAGCACTTGGAGATGAGGTTATCTATATGCAGTGCATCAATTAGTCAACAGAAATTACTACATCTAGTTAAAACAAATGTAGTAATACAACAGCCCTGGAATAAATCATACCTTCAGAAAGGTTATTGTGTTATTTTGCTTTTATTTTATTCACCCCATTTATATGTTTGGGTTAGAGTTACTGACAGTACATGAAATTTAAGAAACACAATACAGTTACATAAAGCAAGGTATATTTGAAAGAAGTTATGAAATTTGCTTTATTTTAATGGACTATAACTGACACTGAGCACTGTTTTGTACATTGCTGTGTGTTCTCAAAATAACAAACCTAGATTTTTCTAACATCTCTTCTTTAAGAATGCCTTTAAGTGACTGAGCTGTTTTTAAATAAAGGAAAGCGGAAACCCTTATTTGGCTTAATGCATTCATTCATTTTTACATTTATGTGTATGACATAAGACTTATGTTGATGTCGAATGATTTAAATTTTAGATCAACTTAGTCTGTTCTTGTATTTTCATCGACCTTCACTTAGAGCAGAGCACTCTGCATCATAATGATATTTACCCACTAAATTTCAGTGTGTGGGAGTGTGGAGGACGCAGGCTACGAGGATGCATTTAGATGACCATGATTAAGGGCCTCTCCACTAAAGCTCTCCTTATGCTAAGGAGCAAGAAGTGCTGGGTTTCTCTGCCCGAGGGACAAATCAGCACACATTCATGCAAGTTTACAGTTCCAGCTAACCATGGAAACTATACCGACGTATTCTACAAGGGGCCGGATAGGAGCAGACAGCGCAAGACCGAGTGACATATAAGATCTTAAAAGCGGTGGAGGAATTCATTAACCTTAAACACTTTTGCTGAAGTGACGTATTCACCGTGCCTGTTATGATAATCTTAAAGGTGACCCTCCATGCTCCTCAACACAAGAAACAGGAACTTTGAAATAAAATAAGACTATGAAAGACTCAAACATAAAACACACAAAGTCACAGCAGTCTGTTTATGTTGGTTTATTGTTTTTTTTAAGTGACAACAACTGATACATGTTTCATGAGTTTTCACAGCTTAATCTGCAGACATTTTTGTCTACTGACACCAGGCAAACACTGTGTATTTCATAAGGAAATTGATGGCAATCAGCACCTTTTTACATGAAGTTGTGTTGAAGCTCTTGGCACTGTTACAAATCAGTCCCATGATTTAATTCCTTACGGCGGGAGGTAAAGTGTTTCCTTATAACCTCGTAGAAGCGCCGTTTGCGCTTGCCATCTGGGTGTCTGGGTGTAGACAAAGATGAACCTGTAGTGTTGATGGAGGAGGCAGAAGCAGCTTTTATCTCTCCCTTTACTGCCCTCTCTTTATTCTGTGAGTCCGTTACATCTTTAGCCAGCCTCTTCTGGTCTCCTGACAGGTGAGAGGAGTTTCCTTTGTTGTCTACTGTCCTCGTCACTGGAGCTTTGCTAAGACAACATGCAGCATCGTCGTCCTTGTTTGAGCGGCGTAGCCCAGCTTGGCAGAGGAGCGCCTCCTCGCTCGCCATCTGTGGGCTCTGGCTCAAGGTGACGAAGCCGTACGGGGTCGTGACTTTGGTCAAGTGTGGCAGGGAGAGGGCGGCTCTGCTCGCAGGGTCCAGGCAGTGCTGGTCCTCGGAGTAGGAGCAGGGATTGGACACCTCCCTCTGAAGAAGAGATCTCCTCTGGATAAAGGGGTCTGAGACACGCCGCCCAGCCCTGCGGTCAGACAGAACCAAATTGAAATATGGGGATGACGTGGATGATGAGAGCGTGGAGCAGGCCAGAGAAGCAGATAAAGATGACTTTGGCTCAGTCTCACAACTCCCTAAGCCTTCATCCGTTTCTCTATCATCCTCCTTTTTGTCCAGTGATCTTAAGCTGTTCTGCACAGACAGACTTGGTATAGTGAACTGTGGGATGCTGTCAGGTGTCAGGATATTTGGATAACTGTTCTCCCGGCTTGTCTGGAGGTCCGATCCCAGAGAACACCCAAGGGACCGTGCACTGCTGGTTGCCCACAAGAGTGCACGGATCCCTGCGCTGCTGTGTCTGCGTGCTGTGGAGAAATCATCTAAAGCTTTGGTTTGGCTGTTAATAGCTCCAATGCTGAACGTCCTTGTGACTGTGTTCTTATCCATCACTGAATGTCTTTCACTCGCTTTGCACACAGGCTTTGTTATAGATTGGCAACAGGACTGATGACAGGCAGCTTTTATACGTCTACAGTCCCCACATTTTGTCCTCCACCAAATGCATCAACAGCTGCGTAGACGTGACGAAAGCCAGAGACGGAAATGGTTACCAATTAGGGAGCTTGTCAAGTATGGAAGCATAATATTGGGCCCTTTCTGTGAAACCTCTTAATATGCTAAGGAGCAGACAGAGATGCAGCATCTCCCTGCCTCTCAGAACATCACACCGTTACTAATGTTAGTCATTTTAGGGTAGGCCTATTAAAATATTTAACTTTCATGGTTAACTGGTTTCATGCTACGGTTGCAGTAGGGCTGCAACTATTCACTATTTTTATTAGTGTTTAATCTGCTGATAATTGACTAAAAGTTAAAAGATATTCAATATAGTATATAGAAAGGATTCACTTACCGTCACATAAGACAAAGATAAAATGTGAATTAAGAGGCTGGAACTAGGAAATAGTTAGCATTTTTATAAAAAAAAAAAAAAAGAAAGATGTATTCTCTCAGGAAGAAAAAAAATCAGATCTTATTATTACACTAAATTATAGGCAACTACAGTAGCCTATGTAAGGGATAATGTAAAACGAGCTGGTCATTATATTGTAAATTAGAAGATTAGAACCCCCAACGAGGGCTCTTGAAACAGCCTGAAGATTAAAATTTATTAATGTCCAATAAAGAGCTGAAATCTGAAACCAAGTGCTGTAATGTTACACCAAATATGGAGGCTATAGTTTTCTGCTCACCAACCTGGAGATTATACACTACTGGAGCACACGCCGTGTTTAACTTTGCAACTTTATTTAACCTAGTTATTTAAGAATCTCTAGTGGCAAAGTAACTGGTAGCCTAATGTTAAACCACTGACAAAGCTAACTTTAACTTGTTAAAATATGACCGTTTTACAGTGAGGAGTAACATATCTGACAAGAAACATGAACGCTGTTTAATAATGATGTAAATCTTTCAAGATTTAAATGACATTTCAGAATTACATAAGATAAGCCTGTAACTCAACTTACCAAACATGCCAATAACAGTTAAATAACATCAGCATATAACATTGGCAGAATATGATATTCTACACACATGTAGAATTTAATAAAACAAAGTAAAAGAAACATTTAGAAAAAAACTAATTTTTGAAAGTATAGCTTGTGATGCACATATATAGGCCTGTCTCGGTTCATTAGATAGGTGCGGTTTATGGTATAGGCCTAAGGTAGGATTTCGGTTACGATCCGTTCATTGTCTAAACCGGTCACGTGACCACCATCTCTCGGACTGTTGCCGGTTAATTGGCGGGATTTGTTCATTGGTTCCCTCTAATTGCGCCAGGTGCATTTGTCCCTGTTGATTGGCTACACAGCGGCAACGCCAGGGTACATTTTACCCTCCAGAAGCAACACACTGTAGGCCTTCAGCTTCTCTTCCTCATCGTAAACCGGTACCAGCACCAGGTTTTGACCCGCAGCAGGATGGCTTGTGAAATCCGCAGAGACACCGAGTTGGAGCAGGACGAAAAGACCGAGGTAAGCTAATGGCGTAGGCCTACGGACAAGTCAAAGCTAGTTTGTTTGTAAATGGTTGTTTTGGTAGTTTTCACTTGTTCTGTCTCCTTCTCTGTAGGACCGCGTTGTAAAGAGAGGTAGTGTGTTTCGCCCAATGCTGCGCGGGCTTCTCTGGCCCTTCGGCATCGTGGTACGAGCCTAAGCTAACTAATGCTAGTGTGTATTCAATCTGTTAGCTTGCTTTACATACGACCTAACATGGCTCTCACTTGAAGGTGCGCACATACCGCGGGTTTTGGTGGCTGTTGGGCTTCCGGCAGCCACTGGAGATCACCGTTGTCAGCCCCGCGGTCTGCAGCCCCGCGGTCTCCAGTCCCGTACGCCATAGCCTCGCAGGCCGCAAGCGCCTACACAGGCTCACCCGCCTACTGCTGTCCATCCTGCCCCGCTGGGTACAGAGCGCCATGGGCTACCCGGTGTCCACCAGCATTGGGAGATCCCTCTCACCAGGTATTGTAACTGTCGAAGTGTGTGGGTTTTTAAATCGAGCAAACATTAATACTTAAGTACTCCACTTGTGACTTCTTAATTAGGGGCCTGTTAACACAATCGACCACTGACTTTGTCAGACTCTAAATTCAGCCGTTTTCTCAGGCTCAATATGGAGATTGATTAATGACTTATCCAACAGTGTTGCTAATATCACAGTCTATTGTGAGATGACCGTTTAGTGGACATAACGACCCATTAAAGATGTTACCATGGGCTTTGGGAAATCTGGCAGTGGTGAATTTTCCAAATTCATTAGTCCGGTAATTTTTTATTTTTTTTAATTTGAAAATGCCTTATGCCAACTTGGGATAGTCTAGGGCTGTGTCTCAAATCGTGCACTTGCAGACAGTACACTTCGTGCACTACATACTGTCTTGCATAGTGGGTACATTTCGACCGGAGTGGCTAAAATCGCGCACTGCCATATGCACTTACCGGAAATGACGTTCACATTTCATCCCTTCTGTACAATTGTGACTTTCAAAGGAGAGCATTCCAGTCTGCTGTTTTTCACGAATAATTCCTGCTTTGTTTTTGATACTTTAACAGAAATAAATGCTTTTGTTTTATTTGCGCCGTGTCCCGCCAGGATGATTGCTGCGCCGCTGTCATGCCCCCCCATTAGCTGAAAACGGTACACACAACAGTATCGTAATATTAGTTCTGGTTACTGCACTCTTTTCAATCCATTAATTATCTCTTATTCTAAGTTGTAATTTGTTTTAAATGGTCGTCATACATGACAATACAGCAGTGAAAGCAGAGGTAACCGCCCTGACATGTAATACAGCCCATTCCTCTATTCTGTATGCTCTAACATATGCTTGCAACATGTAATACGGGGGAAGTTAAATACTTTTAATAGTTAAAAATGTAGGTAGTTCTGCAGGCTCCCCCTAGGCCGTAGCTGGTTTGATGGGGATAGGGACATGAGGGGGGACTTCAGACTCTCCAGGGGATCCTTCTACATCTGATGGCCATCGTTGCCCCTAAATGACGGACCTCTTTTCCTTGTTTGTCCTTGAAGAGATAGTTATACAGTATATACATCAGGTGGAGGCAGTAACAGCGGATACGTTTTAATGTTGTGCTACTGTTAACGTTACCGGCAATCAGCTGATCGATTGGAATATGTTCAACTTAAGATCACATACTTGACACTAAAATCTTCTACAATGGGAAGGTAGTCTAACACAAACGACAATATACTAGCTACAAAACGTGTAATCTTATCTTATTTGCCAATCTGGTTAAACTTCAGCTGTGCAGCTAACTAAGGTTAGCCTGCTAGCACATCAAATTACGGTACCAATAAAGGTTAGAATTCGTTGTACAAAAATTACGACTGCAAAATTAACCAAATACGTATACAGGTGGCTTATGTATAGCAAAGACAAAGTTCAACTTACATCAGTATTGCTCCATCGGTCTCGCTATCCGGTCTGTTAGCTCCGCCCCTTCTGCGACATAGCCAAGATGGCGACTGTTGAGTGTGGAAAGTGTCCATTGATCCACAACTTTCTGGCTGTTTTGAGTGCACCATCCAGGTACTCTAAGTGCACTGCATTTGACCGCATTTCAACAATGTGAACGCACTGTACTCAAATACTCAGTGTACTCATAGTATTTAGTACAGAAGTGCGCGATTTGAGAAACAGCCTAGGTGAAGCTGATTTTTAGGTGTAGGAGAGGCCAACCTACCACTTATTCCTACATGAAGGCTGAGCAATGCTCAACTTTAAGGTATCAAGCTCTACTTCAGGCAGGTCAACTCATGTTTTTACTGTACATTATTTGGCTGGAAGTATTTACTCTTGACTTATTTTGATAGTCATACAAACTCTGGATCTGTATAAAAGCATGAGGATATGATTTTAAAAATTCACTGTTACGAAACAGAGATCCGAGTCTCTCCTACTAAACCTTGTGGAAAGGGCAGCAAGAGAAAGCAGGATGAGTTGGACGAGGATGAGGAGGAAGAAGAGAGTCAGACCTGGGTGGAGGCTCTCAATCAGGAGCTGGCGGACGATGAAAGTCCTGAGCAGGATCCTGACTATGAGGTTGGTGCTCATGTACAGGCAACAAATCTCAATGTGTGCTTCATTTCCCCTGTTGTAAAATGGTCAATATCTCGTTCTTGGTGTCAAAATGGAAGGTATATCAAAACTGAACATTTTAATATCTTAATAGTGTGCCTGAGTACATTTGTTCAAAATGTTCACTTTCTAGTGAGAAAGTGGCAATGTGTGAAAATATCTGTAATTTAAATTAATTTGATGGATGAATGGAGATGTCATTATCTAAATGCCAACCATCTCTCAGCCCAGTACTGTCGACACTGAGAGTGAAGAGTACCGCTCACACAACAACACGGAAAGCGACATTGAAGTTGAGGAGAATATTGTGGTCATTGAAGATGTGAACACGGTAAGATCTATAAAGGCTGTTAAAAATTAACAAAACTGACTGTGATGCACTAACTTGACTTTTTGTGTTAATAGGGTGTTGAGCTGGCCCCTCCATCTGAAGTCTCTTGTGATTAATTTGTCATATTGACAATGCTGTAGTATTTCAGTGTTTTTGTATCTTTATATATTCAATAAATATGGTCTTTTTCCTTGATGTTGCTGTGGCCTCCACTAGATGGCAGTGACTTTCCATACCTGTAACAAAGTGTTAATCTACACTAGTCTGTCTAAATGCAGCTGGTGTACATGCATGAGCTCAACTTTTAGTATTCAACTCAGTGCCTGTTAATGTTCTAAAATGTAGCTTGGGACCTACTGTAATTAAAGAAGTAAATGTTGAACCAAATTAAGCTATCTAGTAGGACTTGAATAAAACTTCAGCTTTGTTTGGTGTTCACCAGTGCTGTTCTGTGTTGGGCAGATTATACCATGTGAACACTGACACTAAATATCCTAAAGTCTAAAACATGGACTTTTTTTGCTCCAACAAAAGTAGTGACATACCCACAGAGCATGTATTCAGACTGAATGCTAGCTAAATTAAAGGTTAATGTGGCCAGTTGCTTCAAAAAAATGTACATTAACAGCCAGTGTCTGTCTCGACTCAGCATTCCAGACCAAAGGAGGGACAGTCATAGCACAGCTTCTGAAAGCAAATGTGCAAGAATGGAGTGTAAAATTTACAGTGGTGCTCATAAGTTTATGAATTGTGCTAAAGTTGAATTTATTGATTTTCATGCTATAAATTAGGAAAAATCCTTTTTCTTTGAAAAGTGAATCTGAAACATCTTAAATTACAGGCAGTATAAGTATACACACCTTTGTGTTAAATTCCCATAGAAGCAGGCAGATTTTTACAGGCCAGTTATTTCATGGATCAGGATAATATGCATCCTGATAAAGTGTCCTTGGCTTTTTATTAAATTAAAATGGCCCCGCATCACATACCATTCACCATACCTAGAGATAGGCATGGGGTACTTTAATTTCTCAATGCAAAGCAAACTAGCTGTTAGGCTAAGTGAAATAAAATCATGCCTACATGTGTGTGATGTGAGGCTATTTTAATCAGGCCAAGGGAACTTAATTAGGATGCATTGGATCCATGAAATAACTGGCAAAGACATACAAGCACAAGGCTGTAATTCCAGTTAATGAGAAGCACTCGGCTTGTGAACATTTTCTATGGCTCTGAAGGAACTTTTATTTCTTTAATAACCACTGATGTCATTAAGGTTGTTTGAACAAATTGAGTTGAAAAATGTGTATACCAGGTAGGGAAGGTCTAATGAAAATATACTATTTGCATTATGGGATCTATAACCATACTGTGGACTGAGGGGATATACCAACCTCTACTGCTTATTTCTGCAATTTTGACAATTATTTTAAATCTTGTGAGTTGCTTACCCAACTGTGAGTGCAATACTGTAGCCCCCTCCCCCTTAAAGACAGTAGCAGCTGTCTCAAAATGAAAGACGTGAAGAAGCACCCAGAAGTCGCAGTATTACATGTTTGTAGGAGAAAATAATATAGAATTATATTCCTTATCAGGTAAGTCCCGTTGAGATTAACATGTGATTTTCAAGGGGACCTGACAATATAAAAAAACTATTAAAAATAAGTGATGCACAACAGAACATGAAAATAGTATAGTATAAGAAAAAGCTCTGTGGGTGCAGTACTGTGCATTTTTAAAGTGAGTTGATAAGTGCTTCTTTCTGAATCGTAAGCATTTTGTTTAGACTGGATTGATGGTGGGTCTGTTGCAACTACAGCTAAATCATAATGTGGCAAAGGCAACGTGTCGAAAATGATGCCAACATTTGCAAAAACAGCAAAGTCAGCACCTATGACAAGCTCAACAAACATTTAACATGATGAGCTTCATTAAACTGACTTAATTTGTCCACTCTTTTAGCGCGATGAGAGTTCAGAGATCCAGCGTAAATGGGAAGTGATTCAGTTGTTGACCCCAAGATCCAGCTGCTGTCAACTCAATTAATTCCTCAAAACACTTGAAATAGTTTTGACAGTGAACTTTGCGTCATCCTTTTTTTCTTTTCCTCTCAGATGTTTTTTACCTACTGACGCTCGGGTGCAAAGGCAGCCACCACCTTACTGAAGCAGCACATTGGTGTAAATTAAATGTGCGTGCTTGTGTGGCTGGCAACAGTGAGAGCTGGATACAGAACAGGAACTGATGGTCTCTGGGGGTTCTCATGGCTGTCTGAACGTGTGAAGGGTAGACTGCTCTGTGGAGGCAGCGATAGGGAGCATCGACCTCTATCTGTGGTGTTTGAAGCCAGCTGGAGACTGCTTTTAAACCAGAAAGCTCTGTCTTTGCCTTTCAACAAGGTGAAGGTGTAAGATGCTTTAATTTTCTTGCACATTCCCAGGTGTGCTGCAGAACAAAGGCTGCGTGCCTCATGAGGCGAATGTAGTGGAGGTTTTGTTTTCTAACGGATGTCTGCATGCAAAGTGATTTGATGCGGTGATAAGTTTTAATGCAGTGGTTAAGTTGCAGGCAGCAGGGGCTTTCATATTATGTCACTTCACCTGATCCATGTGAGCAACACACACTGGACATACTGTGAAGCCACAACTAGGACCGGACTGACTAGGGCTTATTGTCACCTTAAATGAATGGCAGCAGGTGCCGTCTGCTCCCCAGGCCCCCAATCTGACCTGCAGGCTATTATCTGCTGCGTTACAATGTGACTCGGTAATGTCTGCCAACAAAAAGCGCTCAAACTCACTCCCTTGCCTTACCCCTCTGCATCTCTCTCCACACAAGTCACGCAGCGTGTTTCGCTTTACCTCCGGACTAATGACCAGCTGTCTTCGTAGATTTCAAGAGCATCCATCATCTTCAGAAAAGCAGAGCAGGAAAACAGGCATGACAAATGAAGCAGATTAATGGAGCCTTCAGTTTGTCGTACACTTTGATGGAGGACAGTATTGAGGGCTCTCTGAAAAGTTTCAGAGTAAAGGAAACCTGCTTGGAAGTCAGTTGTTGATTGAGGCGCTGTGGAGCGAGTGGAGGATCAACTGTTGGTGGATGAGCAACTGCTACCTTAGGGAACTGTCATTCAAAATGAAGTCAAGCTTTCAGAACAAGAGTGAATTGAGTAAATTTATTTTAGAAGTAATTTGACACAGCAGCGTTTTTCATTTCCTTAATGTTGGTTTCTATCCCATTTTAAACAGTCAATGGTTTTATCCCTTTGACTAGTTTTATATGATAATCTGATGACCTGAACTATCACAGGCCAGCTTATCATCAAAGTCCCATGTGAGCTACCAGGCAGCGTCCCCTCAGCTTCTCATCTGGATGAGCGTATTTTACGTCTCACTGCGCTCCTTGATCAATCCAGCTGGGTTTAAAGGCTTTGCTGCTATCTGTGATTGTCCTTGTCTGTACGAAGGTCTCACAGCAAACTGTGCAGGGCTCTCAGAGTGGGTGAAGTCTGCTCCTGCTGATGCCAGTAAGTAAGTCCATTCACACGTTTATGATGCAAGGCCCAGGGACCAGCGAGATTCGTAACAACTGGAGGAGCCAAGACAAACAGTTCAGGAAGTCTGACAGCTTGTAAATGTTTATTCAAAATCAGGAGCTGCAGTAGAACTCATTCCTCTGACCTTTGATTCAGTCTTGTTCGATTTGTTCACACCAGCTGGAACAATTCTGTTGCTTTGTATTCACAACATGCCAGTCTGAATGTGACAGACTCGGAAGGGTCAGCTGTCATGTAGGTCTCAACAAAAAGTTGTATGACTACTTTTTGTGTGTTTTTTTTCATAGTCAGCTTTTGAAATGTATTTTTAAGTTGAAACCTGTATCTTGTTGGCACATTGTCCTCTGGTGGTGTTGTGGAAGACTGTCTGAAAGCCTTTTTCTTCAAGTTAACCGTGGCGGCACACGGCAGGGGTGAAATGTAACTAAATACTGTACAAAGTACAAATTGGAGGTACTTGTGCTTGACTTGAATTATTTCTTTTCATGCAACTTCATACAGTACTTCTATTCCACTACATGTCAGAGGGAAACATTGCCTGTTTTACTTCACTACAGTTATTTATCAGCTTTGGTTACTTTTACAAATTAGGATTGTTGCAAACAACATAAAAGATGTTAAAACACGTTTTGTTAATAATTACACTACCCAACAGTACAAGTACAGCTTAAAACAATTAGTTGATTAACTATTAGTCTGTTAGGACTTTTATATGTAACAGACTATTTTCACGTTGTAGTGTTAGTATCTTATTTACGTAAAGAATCTAACTATTCATACTTACCACTGAAACTCAGGTAATGTTTAGTCTGATTATCAAACTCATCCTGCTGGGCCACAGTGTGAAACATGCACTTCCAGTGATGTTGCTTTCTTGGACACATGTAATTGGACAGGAGCTATGTGACAAACAATCAATATTTTTTTAATTGCATGGTGTGGAGAACTGCTCCACCATATGCACGGACATTCAATATTTTTGGTACCAGATTTAAGCCTGCGATTTAAAAAATACATGGAATATAAATGAAATTTAAATGGATATTTGCACTAGAGACTGACTTGAAGCTTATTAGTCCGGCACACAAGTGTAACTCCTGAAGTGGCTCTTTGACTTGATCTGTTGGTGTCTTAATCATGAATACCGAGCAGCACTGTAAACTGCTTTGGATGAGAACGTCTACCAAATATGAAATACTTTCACATAGAGAAAGCTTTATTTGATAAAATATGTTATGCGCCATATGTATGAGTAGGCCTATACAAAGAGGTGGTATCAAAGGATTAACTGTAAAATATTAAGTATTGATTGCTACAGTATATTGATAAACTGTCATAGGTAATGTAAAATAGGTTGTCGAAATATGCCTTAAACTCTACTATAAAGTACTTTAAAGTATAAAAATGCACAACATGTCACAAAGAAGAGTGACATTAAGTCAAACTCAAAGCTTGAAAAGTATAAAATCTTCTAACCTGTCACCTCAAAACTGTGCTGACAGTAGGTGCAGCTCTTGAATAAAGACACCTTGAGTTATCTTCAACTGCAGCAGAGGTCTGCCTGCATGCGTGCCCATAGCTCCATTTCTATCCCTCAGCAGGTTTTAATCCCAAACATTCACTAGCTCATTTCACTGAGTAACACACAATACTTTCAAGAAGAGACCTCAGCCTTAATGCATGTTTGGTTTCCTGTCAGTTTACACTCAGATGTTTCTTATTCACAGTAACAATGTACAAAGTAGCATTGCTGGTCAGAACATGGTTGTTTTTGTTGGAAAGACAAAAAAAGTCCACGGTGTTCAGGAAGTTGAGTCAGATGTTTGAAGGTGCTCTTTGGGCAAGGGGGTAAGCGGGCGTCAACGAAGTGTAGCTCCTATGGCGCCATTTTATTGCTACGAAGCACTCACCTGCCGTTAGCATTCCATTGACGTCACTTTGACAGCAAATAACTTTACATGTGAAGCGTTAAAAAACTTAAATTGTCCATTGTTCCGTTCTAAAGAAACACAACGTTGTATAAAAGGCTCTAATACCTTATACCTCACATTATGGCTCCGTAGCAGAGGTTTTTGTAAAAATAGACTAACAATTGTGTCATAACCAAGCGACTTGCTGTCGCATAGTCAACAAATCACTGTATTATCAGGAGAAGCACGGCGACAGTTTTGACTTACATTAGATGTTTAGGTTGAATTGCTAATGCTAACTAGCATGTTAGTTAGCAATAGTTAGCCTGTGCCTATGTTATCTCCTAATGTAACTGTCTGAGGGACCTAGATTACATATTGGTCTATAATTTTGATAATTACATTGGTGTGTGAATTTCATACAGTGATTAAAAACCTTAAAAATGTAATAAATAAGAGTTTAATAGGGGGATGTTTCATTTAAAATTGTGCTTAAATATTTTACATTAAAAATATTTTGTTTACATTTTGTTCATTACAACTGCTATTGCATGTTGAAGTCAAGGGTCAAATATACAGGGTTTAGTGAAGGCCACACCTGTTGCATTGTGGGTGAGAAAAGGTATCCAGAGAGAGCAAACGTGGCTGCAGAGGAAAAATGTACGGGCTCAAACTAATATTTTGCACGGTCCAAGAGGCGCACACGGTAATTGTGCTTTTGTATTTCAACCTTATTTGTTTAATATTTGTTGTAATTCCTTTGTATTTAATGCTCTTTCCGTTCTGCTGTGATGCTAATATTGTGGGGCCCGTCTAGTTCAGGAAACATATTTCAAAGACTGTAAAAGGACAAGTATATTTGACTCATTGTTTTTATGTGTTTATTTTCTTTGTAGTTTTCACGGTGTCTTATGATGGAAATGTGGAAATAAATCTCAAAAGGACATCTGTATGATGCGTGGCCGTATTCAATTGGACCGGTGTAATTACAGTGAAAACGTAACGCCAGCATGGCCAAGAGTCTAAAGTGAGAGTCTTACTAAAGAGCAACGTGAGTCCGTGAGAGAGAGAGAGAGAGCATCGCTGAGGCAGCGTGTGACCGGACAAGAAGCGAGAGAAGAGATCGTGCTGACCCACAGGATAAGGTTGGAGAGCCGTTCCTGACACAGAGTGCAGAGTGCCGCGATTTCGCCAACAAAGGACAGCAACTACGAGGACTGCAGCTCCGCAACATCCCCTACAGGCGACAGAGTGCAGTATCTGTTTTCCTCCTTTGCTGTCAACACAACGGGCGGCTCCACAGACAGCGTCAGGTTTGATTGGGCTATCCTGTGCTTCTTTATGGACCTTTTGTAAGCTACAGTTTGAAAGAAAGGACTTGATAAAACAAACTACTGGTTCATTAAGAGAGTAATTCTATCTGTCTTTACAGCCCAATTTCTGCTACTGAATTATCAGTGTAATTGTTATTAATGTTTAAATGTGATTGCTAATAATTTTCATCTGAGAGTTTAAATGCTCAATCGAGTTTAGGTGAATAGAAATAGCAATAGACTGCACTGATAACTACATTGCTGTAAAGGGCTTATCTGCATAATTAGCAATACGTTGATGTTTACAGTGCATTTTCTAAAATCTGCAAAATGTCAGTTCATGAAGAAAAATCACCAAGTGCCGAAATAAGTGAAAAAATAGATTCTCTTCAGAATAAGTTAAGTAGTTTGAGAGTACAGCTAAAGGCACAAACAGATGAAGCTGAAAAGGAGAGATTAGAAACACTTATAGGTGACATTGTTGCTCAAATAGAGATATTAAAAGTATCAACGGTTGAGCCTGTTCCTACTACTTCCCACACAGACAACCTAAGGAGATCTTCACGAGATAGAAAATTAACCCCAAAAATGCTGGAGTTGAAGCAACTAGAGACCTCTCAAAACGAGAGTAAATTCATAACATTGTATGAAAAATGGAAAGAGCAGGTTAAAGTTGCACGCACCAATCTTAAAGATGAGTGTTCTGATGAAGACTTATGTGAAATGATGGATGCTGTGGAAGGGCTAGAAAAACAAGTGAAAGATGCATACGTAAATGTAAGATCTCAATCAGCACCTTCTACTGAAATCAGAAGGAAAGTGGATTCCTGCACAGCGGTATCAAGCGACTTGATGGAGCTAATGAAAGTACGTATGAGTGAAGTAGGGCAAGAGGAATTTGATGCTAAGGCAGAAAGTGCAAGACTTCATGTGATACTGGACAAAGAGTATGCCCAGTCAATATTTGGGTCTTCAAAAACCAAATCCACTGTTCGTAGCCATCACTCAAACCATTCTTCACAGTCATCAGAACGGCAAAGCATAACAGCCAAAAGAGCAGAGTGTGCAGCGCAGCTGGCTGCAAAGAAGGTTGAAATAAACATGGAGGAGGCAATTGCTGCACAAAAGCAAGAACTTAAAAGACTGGAAAATCAGAGAGATCTTGATGTGATCGCTGCTAAGCTTAGGGCATATTCTGAAGCTGACTCAACTGAGACTTGCAGCGAAAACCAAGCAACACCTCCAGTACCAAGTAAAGAAATCAAAAAAGAACAAACGTATAAGAATGATAAACAAACAACCAATACTAACAATGAACCATCATTAGTACAAGCTCTGCATGATGCAATGTTTCTAACAAGACTTCCTACACCTGAACCTTCAGTCTTCTTAGGAGACCCACTTAAGTTCTTAGAGTGGAGAACAAGTTTCAAAGCACTGATAGAAAGTCGATGTATAAATCCAGTGGACAGGTTGTTTTACCTGCAGAAGTACATCAGTGGTGAGGCAAGATCTGTAGTAGAAGGAACCTTTTACAGAAAAGATGATGAAGCTTACAATCAAGCATGGGAAGCTTTGAATGCACGATACGGCCATCCCTTTGTGATCCAGTGTGCATACAGAGAAAAATTAAACAGCTGGTTGAAGATTGGCTCAAGAGAGTCAGTGAAATTAAGACAATTTAGCGATTTTCTGACAGCCTGCAGTAATGCCATGCCTCACATCAAAGGACTCCAGGTGTTGAATGACTGTGAGGAAAACCGAAAGATGCTTCAGAAACTCCCAGATTGGTTGACCTCTCGCTGGAATCGTTATGTGACAAAGCAGCTGAGACAAAAGAGGAATATCCCAATTTCAAGGAGTTTGCTGACTTTGTAGCAAAGGAAGCAGATATAGCATGCAATCCTATGACATCTTTTCAAGCCTTAAAGTCTCCTGAAGAAAGACCACTAAGAGATGTAAAACGTCCAAAGGCTAGTGCATTCAGTACAAATGTGAAAGCAGATGAACCTGATAAATCAGTGTCAATTATGAAAACATACAGTGCTCTAGAGAACCGCTCAAAAGATTTAAATGGATCAAGGAAAGTGAGCATATCAACATTATCTTCACATCCAGTAACATGCCTATGCTGTGGAGAGAGTCACTCCATCCACAAATGCCAGAAGCTCTCCAGTAAGCCTGCAGAGGAAAAGAAAAGGTTCGTATTAGACAATAATCTGTGCTTCGGTTGTCTTAAGAGGGGACACAATTCAAAGGATTGCAAGAATAAAGCTACTTGTGGAATATGTAAGAAACCTCATCCAACACCACTTCACGAGGAACGTGCTCCTGCAGCAGACGCATCTTCTTCTCATGCTATGCAAGCAGAAGAAAACACATCCTCCCTTTCCTGCAGCATTAGTAGAGGTCAAGGTGGGAGCACTTCCATGATAGTGCCTGTTTGGATTTCTTCAATCGCCACCCCTGAAACAGAGACCTTAGTGTATGCCCTACTAGATACACAGAGTAGCAACACTTTTGTAGACCAAGGGGTAAGTGAGAAGATGGGGGCGGGTTCAGAGCCAGTCAAGTTGAAGCTTACCACTATGATGGGAAAAGATTCCATTGTTCAGAGTGAAAGAGTTAGTGGGCTTAGAGTCAGAGGGTTTACCTCAACAAGCTTTGTCAACTTGCCACCTGCTTACACCAGAGACTTCATTCCACTAGAACGTTCTCACATCCCTACCCCTGAAACTGCCAAAAGTGGAAACATTTGACCCAAATAGTACAGGAAATACCAGAGCTGATGGAGTGTGAAGTTGGACTCCTAATAGGCTACGACTGCCCCAAAGCCTTGGCTCCACGGCAAGTCATAACAGGAGGGGACTATGAGCCGTATGGAATTAAAACTGACTTGGGTTGGAGTATTGTTGGCAATTCATCTCAGGTCGCAAAGTCAACAGAAGTAACAGGTCTGTGTCATCGGGTATCGGTCAAGGAACTTCCACCATTGACACCAGCCAATGTCATCAGAGCCCTTGAAGCTGACTTCAAGGATACTAATCCTGGGGAAAAGAGCATATCACAAGATGACATTCAGTTCATGCATTTACTGAATGAAAGAATACACCAGAATGCAGATGGACACCTTGAAATGCCTCTTCCTTTTAAGACACGCCCACAACTGTCAGAAAATAAGCGATTGGCTCTGGTGCGGCTGAAGCAGCTGAAGAGAAAATTTGAGAGGAATCCCAGATTCAAAGATGACTACATTAAGTTCATGGACAGTGTATTTAAAGATGGAGATGCAGAGAGAGCTGAGAACCAACCCAGGGCAGGATACGTCTGGTATATTCCTCACCAGGGAGTATACCACCCTAGAAAACCTGAAAAAATCAGGGTTGTGTTTGATTGCTCCGCTAAGTATGAGGGTACAGCTCTGAATGATCACTTGTTAGCCGGACCCGACCTCACAAACGGATTGACAGGAGTACTTTGCAGGTTCCGCAAACACGCAATTGCACTGATCTGTGACGTTGAAAAAATGTTCCACAGATTCCATGTAAGCCCAGAGGACAGAGACTACTTAAGATTCCTGTGGTGGGAAAACGGTGATACAAAAGCAGAGCCAAAAGAATATCGAATGCGGGTCCATCTGTTTGGAGCAACCTCTTCTCCAGGCTGCGCAAATTATGGAATGAAGCACCTCGCAAGCCAGAACGAGAAGGAGTATCCTGCAGCAGCCAACTTCATAAGGAAGAACTTTTATGTTGATGACGGGTTGATCAGCGTAGACTCTGTGGAGACAGCAATTAAACTAGTCAGAGAAGCGCAAAACTTGTGTGCAAAAGGGAGATTACACCTCCACAAGTTTATTTCAAACAACAGAGAAGTCTTGGAGTCTATTCCTGACAGTGAACTAGCTAATGGAGTACAGGATGTAGATCTCAATCATGAAGAGCTCCCAGTCCAGACTGTGTTGGGAGTTAAGTGGAGTGCGAATAGTGACACATTCTCCTTTAACGTCGTCCTGGATGAGAAGCCAGCGTCACGTTGGGGAATTCTTTCCACAGTCGCTTCTGTGTTCGACCCGCTAGGCTTCTTGGCTCCTTTCCTTCTACTGGGAAAGAAAATACTGCAGGAAATGTGCCAAAAGGGCATTGGATGGGATGAACAATTGCCCGCAGAATTAAGGCCTCGATGGGAGAATTGGTTGAACGATCTAGAGAATCTGCAGAAACTCCAGATTCCACGATGCTTTGTTCCTGAAAACCTAGGGAAGGTACAGAGGACTGAACTGCATCACTTCTCGGATGCGAGTAGCTATGGGTACGGTCAGTGTTCATATATCCGAGTGGTGGCAGAAGACAAAGTATATTGCTCCTTAGTCATAGGTAAAGCCAGGGTTGCACCCACCAAAGTCGTAACCATACCTAGACTGGAGTTAACAGCTGCAGTGGTCTCCTCAGCAGTTGGCAGTATGTTAAAGGAGGAGCTGGAGCTCAAGATTGACCAAGAATACTTTTGGACAGACTCGCAGGTAGTCTTAGGCTACATTAACAACGAGGCACGCAGGTTTCATGTTTTTGTTGCTAATCGAGTCCAACGAATCAGAGAAACAACAGACCCAGCCCAGTGGTACTACATTGATACTGACCAAAACCCGGCGGACCATGCTTCCAGAGGGCTCAAAGTGGCAGAGTTGATGAGTTCAACGTGGCTCACTGGACCAAAATTCCTGTGGGAAAGAGAGATCGTCGCCCAAAAGACAACTCCACAGCTTATGGTGGGAGATCCAGAAGTTAAAGTGACACAAGTACTACAGACAAAAGTTGTCGAAGAGGACAATTTTCTTGAAAGACTGGGGCGTTTTCAAAATGGCATACAACAGTGAACATTGTTGCTCGAATTCAGAAACTGGCAAAAGAGCGAAAACAGCAGAACCCATAAGTGTAGAAGACAGAAGAAAGGCCAGTCTTGTACTTGTGAAGTTAGCTCAAAAGAATGCCTTCAAAGAGGAAATACAAATGTTGAATCATGGCAAACTGCCACAAAACCATCAGTTGTCCCAGTTAGATCCAGTAATGCAAGATGGTGTTCTCAGAGTAGGAGGGCGTTTAAAGAAGGCCTCCTTACATCATGACTTGAAGCATCCGGTAATCTTACCAAGAGATGGGGTGATTACACATCTCATCATAGGTTACTGCCATGAAAAAAGTCAGCATCAAGGCAGAGGACAGACTCTCAATGAGCTCAGAGCACATGGTTACTGGGTAGTGGGTGGCAGCAAAATTGTGGCAAGTTACATCAAACAATGTGTCACATGCAGAAGAGCACGCAGACCAACAGAAACACAAAAGATGTCAGATTTACCTGCTAACCGTGTTGATCCCTCACCACCATTCTCTTTCTGTGGGATGGATTGTTTTGGACCCTTTCTCACTAAGCAGGGTCGCAGAGAGCATAAGAGGTACGGTCTGATATTCACCTGCCTATCCTCAAGGGCAATCCATATCGAAATGTTGGAAGACCTAACAACTGACGCGTTCATAAATGCACTGCGGTGTTTTATAGCCATTCGTGGAGCTGTAAGACAAATCAGGTCAGATCGAGGGACAAATTTTGTTGGGGCAAAAAATGAACTCACAAAAACCTTAAAAGAGGTTGATAAAGATAGACTGTCGTCTTACCTGGCCGAGAAACATTGTGATTTTATCATGAACGTACCTGATGCCAGTCACATGGGAGGGGTTTGGGAACGGCAGATAAGGACAGTTCGGAGCGTCCTTAGCTGTGTTCTTGCCAAGAGTGCCGGAAGATTAGATGATGCTTCTTTAAGAACATTTTTCTATGAAGCAATGTCCATAGTAAACAGTCGACCCCTCACTACTGACAGCATTAATGATTCCAAAAGTCTAGAACCACTTACTCCAAACCATTTGCTGACCATGAAAAGCTCTGTCCCGCTTCCTCCTCCAGGAAAATTTGTGGCAGAAGATTTGTATGCCAAGAAAAGGTGGCGCAGGGTACAGTACCTGACAGAACAATTCTGGAGTAGATGGAGGAAGGAGTACCTAACAAACATTATCCTCAGACAACGCTGGCATTCTGCAAGGCGTAATGTGAGAGTAGGAGATATAGTCATTGTTAAAGAAGACGAGGTGCCCCGTAATGAATGGAGAATTGGCAGGGTACTAGATGTTTGTAAAGAGGAAGATGGGTTGGTGCGGAAGGTTACAGTACAAATGGGAAACAGAAAGCTCAGGAAAGAGGGTCAAAGACTTAGCAGTTCATCCATTCTTGAAAGACCTATTCATAAGTTAGTTGTACTTGTAGAAAACAACTCAAATGTGTTGTAATGGAACTAATCTCTAAGAATTTACAGTACAAGTAAGGAGAGTTTAAATGGCAGTGTTGACCTGAGAGGTATAAAATGCCAGTTGTTTATTTCTGGAAATTACTAGATTTATTCAAATGTTTCATAAGTGTCATAAATCATAGTAATTTGATGGGAGTGTAACTGTCTGAGGGACCTAGATTACATATTGGTCTATAATTTTGATAATTACATTGGTGTGTGAATTTCATACAGTGATTAAAAACCTTAAAAATGTAATAAATAAGAGTTTAATAGGGGGATGTTTCATTTAAAATTGTGCTTAAATATTTTACATTAAAAATATTTTGTTTACATTTTGTTCATTACAACTGCTATTGCATGTTGAAGTCAAGGGTCAAATATACAGGGTTTAGTGAAGGCCACACCTGTTGCATTGTGGGTGAGAAAAGGTATCCAGAGAGAGCAAACGTGGCTGCAGAGGAAAAATGTACGGGCTCAAACTAATATTTTGCACGGTCCAAGAGGCGCACACGGTAATTGTGCTTTTGTATTTCAACCTTATTTGTTTAATATTTGTTGTAATTCCTTTGTATTTAATGCTCTTTCCGTTCTGCTGTGATGCTAATATTGTGGGGCCCGTCTAGTTCAGGAAACATATTTCAAAGACTGTAAAAGGACAAGTATATTTGACTCATTGTTTTTTATGTGTTTATTTTCTTTGTAGTTTTCACGGTGTCTTATGATGGAAATGTGGAAATAAATCTCAAAAGGACATCTGTATGATGCGTGGCCGTATTCAATTGGACCGGTGTAATTACACCTAACATACTGTATACCTACAGTACGCTCTCCGTCTCTACAAGATTGGGAATGATTGAGATTTCTCTTGGCACAGCTACCAGGAGACTTCCAACTTTCAGACAAGTTGCTCATGATAACATCTACGTCATCAAGCTCAGTTGGAGGCAGCGCAGTAACGCTCACCACTCACCAGAAAAGTGCTTCTAATGGACTTCACTGGTCTCTGTCCAGAGCAAGGGATCTGTTGGTCCATTTCTTTAACTGTCTATGTCTTTGGGGTTGGGAATTCAATGAAATATAGAAAAAAGGGAAATCCAAGGCACTCTTCTTCAAAATTATTTAAAAAACCTTCTTGCTGTCTGTACTGCTACGTGTGGGTTGCTTCTCCCTCTGTCTTTTATATTTTCTTATTATGAAATAGCCAGTAAAGTGGTAAATAAATTATTTTGAAGGAGAGAGCCTTGGTTGTTTTTCTTTTTTTGGGACAGTGAAGCGAGTGGACCCTTTTTGTCCACATGTGCAATAGCTACATGAAGTGTGTGTCTAGTTGTGTGACTGGTATCCCTCTGTCAACCATATTGGTGGCTTTATACTGTTTTCCACATGTGACGATGTGAATGCAGCAGCTTTCTCTGACTCTGTGACCAGGGCACCCACCTGTTATCAGTACAGAGTTTGGTGAAATAGCACCACCCAATTTACAGGTATTAGTAAAAAATTGATAGAGAAAAGAATCACAATATGAATCCATATGGAAAATACTCATTAGTTGGAGCCGTCTATCAAATAGTTAACAATAAACCATCAAGATTACCTCAAATCCCCCACTTTCCTCTTCCCATTGATTACTGTCTGTGGCAGCAAAGAGACTAATACGCTCCAATTAACCCATATGTTTTGGCTGTTTCTTGTCATGGTGAAACTATTTCTTTTTCCATGGGTAGAGTTTGTGTTGGTGATGCTGGTAGCAGAATGTAGGACAGATAAAGAAAAGGATGGGGGGATGTTAGGGGGGACGCTGAACATCCGCTTCAGAGAATTTTAAAGGAGCTTCAGATTTTCTGGCTTGTGAAAACATTATTTATTTTGCAGATGTATCTTGCAGAAATTGTTTTTGTAGCTCTGCATCTCCTAGACACAGGGGTTGTTTCGGTATGTTTTCTGCGGTTTACTGTCTGCTGTCGTTTTGTTTGTCATTATGTTTCCCCCCGCAGCTCTCTGTAGTCCTGTGCTTTTTGAGAATGTGCCAGGCACAGCTGAGTGACAGTAGTGATAACATGCAGAGTGAATGTTAAGCCACCTCTTAGTCACACACACACACACACACAAACCATTTTTTTTATGTCCACATGAAAAAAAGGTACCGGGACACAAATATTACAGATGCAGTACAATATATACTCACATTTGAATGGGTAGATGGTGCCATGTAGACAGAAAGATACGGCTGAGTGCACACTGTGTTATCGATTTGATATCGAAGTGGTTTATTACTGTTTATCTCAGACCTCCTCAGGCTCCTGTCTGTGTTCATGATAACTGTGATTGGTGAGGCAACAGGAAATTAAACCAGCAAGGTAACACCTCATAACCTCAACAGCACTTCAAAGTTGAAACACCTCAAAAGGCCCTAGGCCACACAAAGTAACATTTTCACACTGACGTGCTGTTTTTGTGACATTTCTTTGGAAAATCTACTGTCTGGAGACCCCAGCATTTAATAGGTTTTCATTTCTTCTCACCTTGGCTGTCTGGCTATTTTTTTTTATTGGACACCGTGAGTTGATCCCGCCGATCTTTCAAAATGTTTTTCAGCTGTGTGATTGATTAAACTGTGAAAGGCCATGAAGGGCAATTGCCTGTTTGGCCTCTTCATTGCCTGGACAATACACTGATGGAGCTTTAGAAAAGAGCCTCAGTGTTTATTTGAATCCGAAATGGGAACAGAACTGAGGCATGACACACAAAAACACTTTAGCATCCAGAGTGAGCAGAGACTTGTCAGGGGTGAGTGTGTGTTATTAAAAACTGGCTTGCAGAGAGAGAGAGAGAGAGAGAGAGAGAGAGAGAGAGAGAGAGACGCAGCGATGGAGAGTGGAGTCAGAGTGGCTTTGGAGCATTAGTAGCAGGAACAGAACCTGGCAACTGTGGAAGTGCTTCTTCACTCCAGTCTCCTTACATAACATAAAAAGCAAGCGAAGAGTTAGCCAAAAGCATGCGAGCCGGACTGATAAACTGCCGGCCGCGGATTGCTCCTCTGATACCTGGAGGCACCAAGGCAGAGGCCACTTGACAGGTCTAAAAATAAGTAGGAGATGAGAACAATGTGGTGACAGAGAGCGAGTGAGTGAGAGTACAATGGGAACACCTTTAGTGTATTCAGGGGCCAAGAGTAGCCTTTTGTGTGGCTTTGATAGTAGCTGGAAATAATCTCCAGTTGACTCATCCAGCTGAGTTTAGTTTGGCGCAGTGCACTGCTGTGATGCCTTCTATTGTACCTTTTGTGATTGCATAACTTTTGGTTTTCAGAGGTGGACTTGCCATCTTTTTCCACTCTGCAATCCCCCAACACTCTTCCCCTCACTTCCTGATATTTGTAGTGATGTTTGTGTGTGCATTGCAGCACTCAGCTTAACTCTACTGGCCACCCATCCTAATCGGCTCTCCTAGCCTAAGAGCTAACAAGCTTTAAAGCAAAACGGAGCAGTGGTCAGCAAGAAAAATCAGCCCGGATCATGGATATTTTCACCCCGCAGTTGACCATCGGTGCTGTGGTGTGCAAATGAAAAGGCCCATGTATTTCATTGGGTGTATTGAATAGTTTTCCCTATTGCACAAGACATGCTGCATATAAATAAAGCTATATATAGACATATCAGCTGCAGCAGTACATTGTATAAGTTAAGTAGAACATCAGAGGCCAAAGGGAAAACATGATCTTACGCGTTCTTGAAGTGAGTAAGTATTTTAAAAAATCCAATTTCTGAAATGTACACTTACTGATAACACTTCTTTTCACTTCAGCAAAGCCTGAGCATGGAAAATATGCCCTTTTGTGTTCATCTAATTGGTTTTTATTTTATCTTCTGTGGTTCATTCGCTTGTATCATGTGCAGTGATTTGGATTTGTCTTGTCTGAGCTGTTAAAACCGGCTGGAAACCACAGTAAAGAGAAACATAACCCCAGAGCTTTCTAATCCACCCACTACCCTCTTCTCTGCCTCGATATGCATACGATGTGGGAGGCTATTGTGTGAACTCACTGATTGGATGCAACATTATGGATGGGAAACCGACACACATCTCATGCACATTTAACAAAAGTACCAGCAGTGTAACAAAGAAAGTGTGCAGGGAGAGATTTCTACTGTATTACATGTTTTTTTTGCACAACCTACAATATGTTTTTACTGCCTGCAGTTTATTGTTCTTTGGGCAGATCTGCAGTAAAATGTTTCCTAACAAACTGGAAATAAAAAGCTTTTGTTGCTATTGCCAAGGGGGTAAGCCAGCCTCCACAAAGCGTACCTCCTATGGCGCCATTTTGATGCTACTTAACACTCACCCGCCGTTAGCATTCCATTGACTGCCATTCATTTTAACGTCACTTTGACAGTGAATAACTTTACATCTGAAGAATTTAAAGACTCTGTTTGTCCATTGTTTATTTCTAAAGAAACAAAAGAAAGGTATGAAAGGCCATTACTTTGTATCTTACGTTATGGCTCCGTAGCAGATGTTTTTGTAAAAATAGGCTAACGATTGTGTAATAACCACGTGATTTACTGTTGCATAATAGACAAATTACCGTACAGGATAAGCTTGCAGGCAGTATTAACTTACATTAGCTGTTTATGTTGAATTGCTAATGTTAACTAGCATTTTCGTTAGCAATAATTAGCCTGTGCCTATGTTATCTCCTAACATATACCTACGCTCTCCGTCTCTACAAGATTGGGAATGATTGAGATCTCTCTTGGCACAGCTACCAGAAGACTTACAACAATCAGATAGCTTGCTCACGTCACATCTACGTTGTCAAGTTGGAGGCTGTGCAGTAACGCTCAGCCATCACTGGAAAACTGCTTTTAATAGCCTTCACTGGTCTCCATTGAAAACAACGGCTTCACATTGTCCATTTCTTATACTGTCTGTGGTTATTCCACATGTGGAGTTATATGGCCAGCGGCTGAAGATACTCAGGGGATCTTGATGTACTTGAATATAGAATAGATAAGATAGACTGAGGAAATATAGAATAGGGACAATATTTATGCAGGCTTTTATTTTGACGCAGCATGCTTTTCTCACTAAGTTGTGATGGAAAGCTCTGAGGAGTCTTTATGGGCAATTGTTGCTTCCAGCTGTGTGCAAACTCTGCGTTAATGTCTAATTTTGTAAGTGCATTTATATATATATATATATATATATATATATATATATATATATATATATATATATATATATCACGCTTGACCTCACTGATTCAAGTTATGAGTAAGTATGAGAAAGACCAAAGATGTGACAAAAATACTGCTTTTCTCCAACTTTCTCCATTTCTTCCCCGCCTCACTAAGCACTTCAATGATTTCTTACTTACTGCTCAATATCACTATGACCAGGCCCCCATAATCCCCTCTGACACATTCCACAGGCTGCATATTTTAGTAAGTTATTTTTGTCTTGGTTAAGAGGTTGCAGAGAGTGACATCACATCTGCAGCTGATTTTCTGAAAGAGGAAACACAGATTCACAAGCCTGAAAGGGTCCAGGATTTTCCGAATAATAATTCCCATTTAGTACATGACGTTTTACCATGATGCATTTAGAATTCCACACAGGGGATATATATACATTTCTGGTGGCTTATCCTTCCTCCTGCTTGCATTTAGCAGTTTAAAGTCTCTCACTCTTAGGGTTTTTGTAGTAAAGGTGGAAATGAGCTGCAGCAGAGTGGGGCTCAGTAATCCTGCCCTCTGCGCCTTCCAACCACACATTCTTTATTTACTCCTGACAGCTTCAAATTGAAACTGTGATCACATTTTCCACTCTGTTCTTCAGCCACGCTCATGTTTGGAGTTGATCAGCCTTACACAGTTGTTTTTCCACTGTTGTTTCTCTCCCCTGTCTCTCCCTCTTGATATCTCTCTTTCTCCCCAGCTCGCTGCAGTCCAGGCTTTCTTGCTTTCTTCAGGGATTTATCAATAGCCGACCCTGACATCCCTTTTTTTTTGTCCTCTCTCGCTCTTTTGCTCTCTCGCTCTCTCTCAGGATTGGACAGTCCATTTGTTAAGACAAAAAAAAGACAGTGAATTTGAGATTGGATTAGGAGAACAGAGAAGGGGAAAAGGTGAATTAATCAAGGCCAGTGTGACAGCCACAGACAGTTCTGTCATTACCGTCTGATAAAATGGGAGCAAAGGCTCATGGCTGGCAAGTAAATATGGGCTGTCTGTCTGAACTTTCTCTATTCTTATTTGTACTTCAGCCACGTAGCTTTATCTGAGGATTGCCACCAGTAGGAAGCACATACAGATTTTTTTTTAAGAGTCATTGTATAAGAGTTGGCTAAAATCTACACGTGCACTCTCTCAATTCAACCAATAAAAATTGTATCCAGTTAGTTAGTTTTACTGGCATGATTGCACATAATTCAACTTGTAAAGAATGGATAATACATTATATCTATAGACTGGAACAGATGGCTTTGTCTGAACAACCCAGTCACGGTAACGCACAATTTAAAGGGCACCAACATCAAAATCCAAAAATGAGCTAAAAATGAATCAATATCTCCCTCCCTCTTGTTTACTCACTGAATAACAGATGTATCGGTACACCCCAAACACACACATTCAAGCTTAAACTCACACACAATTACTCGTGTCTGTTCACATCGTCGCTCTTAAAGGGAGAGCCCACCTATAGCCTGCAACCAGAGCGTGTGTACAGGGTGGCCGTGACAGCCAGGCACTTTGTTTGAGTCCTGGCTCTGTGCCCAGACTTGCTCTACCATGATGTGGGCAGCAGCTCGAGCGCTTGGCTGGACTTCACATTACTCATTAGCTTCCCCAGTGGCACACAGGCTGGCAAACAGAGAGGATAAGGGGAACCCATGCGTGGGGCCCAAGTGGACCGCAAGACTCCTCTTCTGCACATGTGCTCGCATATAGTTATTGCTCACAAGAATCAATAGATCCGCAGAATACAAATTAAAATAAGAAAAGAAATGCTTCCAAAGGATAAGATGGGGAAGCAAAAAATAATCATTTGTATCAGCGCTGTCAAATGATAGGTGAGACAATAGTCCAAATCTCATAGCCAAACTGGAAACACGGTTATGTGTAAGCAAGACTTTGACTACCTAATTTTGAACTATTAAAAAGAGAAATGGACTTGACATCAATGTCTCATGACAGTAGGTAGGATGGACAAAGAGTCTGTTGCTATAGGAATGGTGAGTATAATTCACTTGGTTTGTAAATTTCAGTGAAAGGCCTGTACATCTATCAGCTGTGTATCAGCGAGAGCAGATGGTGCAAATATCACAATAACACAGAGATGAAATTGCATTGGCAGAGGCCAAGCATCTCAATTTCACTTCATTTAAAAAAACAAAGGCAAGGTCATCAAGCCAGATGTAAATGAGAGAAAATGAGCCTGTGGAAAAAGATGATTCTATTATTCTATTCTGTAAATGGCTGTTTTCTTTTGCCAACTTCAACTTTAAATATGCAATCACTAGTGAGTATCTGAGACTGCCCTGATAAAAGTCCATGTAGCAGAATGTCAAGCTTTTTGCCTTAATAATGACAGAGGCTTGCATTGCCACGGGCAAAACAACCATTGAGCCATGCACACACTGTATGTCCAATAAAGAAAGGAGTGCTTAAGGGGACTCCCCGTGACTATACCTCACTTAAACCCAATAAGCATTTTCCTTTTTCCCCTCTGCATAACAAAATGCCATCCTCTCTATACAGCAGTGCTTTGTGGATACAAGAGATCCAAATCTTTGTGAGATTTTAATGCTCCACCCTTTTTGATTATTTAATGATGATTTAATATAGCTTGGAAATAAACATCCAGCTGTGCATTGTTGTGTCTACACAGTCTTATTTGTGTACAGTCATTGCTGTGCAGCAGGGGCGGGGCTAGAAGGGGGGCACAGGGTGGCTGAAATATGATGTGCCCACCCCAATCCATTGGGCTAGAGTGCTGTCAATCTGACAATTATGATTTCCTTTAGATCAGAGTACTGTCACTTGGCTGCCTGTTCTGCCAACTTTTCCAGTAGCAAATGTGTATTGTATTCTCATTTTTTTATGAAAAAATTAATTATGTAAGTGATGTGTTTTTTTTTAGCAGAATTACATTGTTTTGTTCTATTCTATCCAATATTGTTCGTTATTCTCTTTTTATATTTCTATTTATTATTATAGATTATTGGTCCCCCTTGTGCCACCCCACCTAAAAAATCCTGGAATCACCCCTGCTGTGCAGTAATCTGAGCCATTATTAAAAAGCTCAAATGCCATGGCAGTCTGCTCAGACTTATTAAGCGTCAGAGTGAGAAAGACACAAGGATGATGATGACCCGGAGCTGCCAGTCTGTTTAAGCACTGGACAAATAGTTGTTGATATGACATTGTATAATTAAATATAATTTGGTTTGCTCTTTACTCTGTGCTGTTTATTCTTTTGCTTTCATGAACATTCCTTCTGCTTACTGTACGTTGCTCTCTCCCTTTCCATCGCAGCCGCTCGCCTCGCTCACTTAATATCTGCCAACCTCAGCTTTACTGAGGCACCAATCTGTGACTGAGTTTCACCCCGCTTCTTCATTTGCTACCTCAGCTCGTTCGGGGCTTAATGCTTTATATGATGGATAATCTCAGCTGGCGTGTATTATCCTGGAGCTGCGGCCATGTTTTGTGTACTATTTCATTTCATTTGTTTCCTACAACATTTCATTAGTATTTCTTTTTTTCTTCAGTGTGCTAACATTTTCAAATCAGTGTCCCCCTCCTTTATCTAACACTACAGTACATCTTTCCCTCAGCCTCTCTTACACCCATCCATCCCTACATTTGGTTTAAAATTAAACATTTGATTAACTTTAACTACAGATTGTGTTATAATTACTTACTGTGATTTAATTAGCTAAGCTAGCAGGGGAGTTTTCTCTGATGTACTTGGTTTGGTTTAGTCCTTGACTTAATTAATGAATTTGTGCGGTGCCTGAGCCAGTCATATACTACGAGGCATTCACACCTGCTACTTTCTTATTGCCAGGCAACAATCAATTATTTAACATTTCATTGAAGCTGCCTGGATGGCTCTGAGTCTGTCGAGCTCAGCTCACTGTCCCACTGTCAGCTACACAGACTTGTGCACTTATGCGAAGAAAAAAAATGAAATACTGTATTTGTACATCTGTGTTTAATCAGAGATCTGTCACAAATGTGTCCTTGTGTCACTCTCAGTTCCTTTCCCCGTGTTTACATGCCCCGTGTGTCCCTGACATTGCAGGAAGCTGCTGGGGTTATTCATTTGACGCAGTGATGTGTGCAGAGTTGGAGAGATATTCCACATCCATTTTGGGAGGCATTGACCCTCAACACTAAAGGCCAGGGATAGTCTCTCAAGTGCAGGGCCAACATCTCACTAACACGACATTGACCCTGAAACAAAGTCCATTTTATTTCACTATTTTGTGTGTTTGTGTGTTGTAGTGAAGAAAAGTATGGACAGTTCGGATTTCATCCTTGAGGGGTTAAACATTTTTAATTTCCATCCCTCCAGGCTTGAATGTAGCAGTGGCAAGTGATAGACAGAAAGTCTGAAATTGGGTTAAACAGATATTTCTACATTTGAAAGTAGAGATTTCACTGCAAAAACACACATTTCTTTTATATATTTGTTTGTTACTAAAACCTGCGTATTTCTTCTGTGCGTAAATGCATTCAGTTTTTTGTCCTACAAAGTGACATGCGACTACCAGGAAGTACCATGGACATGACGAATGATTGCAGTCCTAGGCGCCGATACTGTGGGTGCTCCGGAGCTCGAGCACCCACGAAAAATACTGAGCACCTATGTGTGCCATACTGCCAGTAGGCTACAATATATTCATTTAAAATTAAACATTGCAGTTGGTGCTAAGTGGAGCGTCTGTCATAGTGTTATTGGTTATGTCGCTGTCAGTCCCCTGCTCCATATCCTATCCACCAATCACAGCGTCTCTCGGATGAAAACGCCTCAATAGTGACACCCCCAACAATTAAGCAAAATGGTGGGTTAACAGATCTAATTCAACATTTGGTAGCTTTGTTGACCTATTGGCTGTTTTTACTGTGTGGACGTGTGTCCTATCTTCATGTAACATCGATAACAGGGCCCGGGCCTACTAATTCATGTTTAGGCCTGTTTAGACGGGTGGCATTGATTCTTAATATCCCACGAAGCCGATCGCTATACATGTCAGTTAAATCTCCAATCCTATCTGTTTTTGTGAGAAGTGGCGCTGACCAGAGTTGAAAGATTTCCTAAGGTTCTTAAAGGCAAACATTTTTTGACAACTCTGTTTTTTAAAGGACGTGTGCCCGTGACCACCCATGATTGCAGTGACCATCTGTCTCAACTTACATACGGACATATGAGTATTGCATTACTTTAAAAGAGTCTGTCCTTTAAGGCCTCACAGTCATGTTAAAATCCACTGCTTCATGAAACGTCTGCAAAACCTGTTTTTGTGTTGTTTTTTTAAATTACCATTGACCTCTAATCTTTATTTTTCTTCTGGTAAATTTTACTCTACAACTCTGCTTAACATGTAAAACACCACTTGAGATCAAAACACCACAGGGTGCCTTTAAGGTGATGTTCCACAGCACAGAAAGTAAGAAGAAGTTTGTTTAATCATCACGGTTATTCCCAGGCGAAACAGTTAAGCTGAGTACCTTTTCGAGTTCTGGCTGTGCTGATTTGAAAAACAGTCTGACATAATGCAAGAAGTCAGAAGCTGCTTGAGGCACATAGTTTCTGCTGTCTGTGGTTCCTGTTTATGTAAACACATAGTAAAAAAGAAAATGTGTAATTGCACATGCACAAACACACACAATCTCTGTATTTACTCAAGCAAGTATGGTCTCTTGCCCACATCCAAAGGAAACCTGTGTGTGTGTGTGTGTGTGTGTGTGTGTGTGTGTGTGTGTGTGTTTGTGTGAGTGTGTGTGTGTGTGTGTGCGTCTTTAGTCTCCAGAGTTCCTCCAAGCTGTCTCCTCTCTTCCTCCTTGCTGCTTCTCTCAGAGTCCCAGTGGGTGCTGCTTAGCCTCCCCTTTTGGTCTCTCCCTCTCTTTACTTACTTCGTCTTTCCATCACTCCCCACAGATCAATCTTTAGGGAGAAGCAGATGCCCGCCCCCCTCTGCCTCCTCCTCCTTCTACTCTCTGCTTAGCTCTCCCTGTAGACCTCCATCCCCCATCCATTCCTCTCCTCCTCACCACTAATCCAGTCTCTTGCCTTCTCTGTGTCACTTTGTTTTTCTTCCTGCCTCGACGGAGCTCTGGTGAGTCACCAACCTTTGTCCAGGCCGGCGGGTGTGGGACTGTCACACACACACACACACACACACACACACACACACACACACACACACACACACACACACACACACACACACGTCATGGAAACATCGAAGCAACAGCATATTACTCATCCTACCTCTGCCTAGCGACAGCATTGAAATCCTCACCTCAAATTTTCACATCATATTTAGAAGAAAAGTATAAAAAAGCCTGTTCCACACACATTACCTTCAGAAAGCCGTGTAGTTGGGAAGATATCGCAGTGATCAGGATGACATTGACTCACACACATGAGATTCAGCAGAGACATTAATGGAACATGTGTTTGAAACAACCATATTTAATTGCATAATGTTTCTAGCTTGAACATAAAATTAATTCCATGTATCGTTTGGTTTTGTCCATCGTAGGTAGCACAGAGGAAAAATCTGCAGCTCACCACACCAGCAGAGAACTGTACATTCATGCTCTTGGTGTGATGAATGTACTTGCTGCCTTAAAATGTCTGCACTGTTCGTGAAGTACATGTGCCACCTCTGAGCTTGCCTCGCCCGCAGGGGGTCCGGAGCAGGGAGACGAGCTGAGCAGCAACGATTACTCACGCAGCCTTTTTCACGGCTGCAGTGAAGATCTGACACGGTGCCTACTCACTCGCACACACACACACACACACACACACACACACACACACACACACACACACACACACACACACACACACACACTCGCACACACAGCTTCTGAAAGTAGTCTTCTTGTCAGTGGTTCACAGCTGCAGTTGTCTGGCCGGTCCAACGGCATCCAAAGACCAGATGGGCTCAGCACGGCATTTAGTGTAGGGCTGCAGGACACACTCCTAAACACACTGGTTTGCATGCAAAGCAGACATGTCACACATGGATGCACAAAAATGTGATGCCTCATGCACACTCATTTACCATCTTATGTACTATACTGTAATATCATATAATTTGATTCCTGTATCTTAATTTGTAAAGTTATTATTATTATTATAATATTTTTATTTTTATGTTTTTTAATGTGCTGTAGCACCAGTGCTATCCATGATATGCAGTGTATTTTGTAATGGGTGTTGTCACCCACCAAGTGAGAACATGACTCCATTGGAGTTAAATTAATTTGAGGGGTTGATTAACAGGATAGGAAAAAATTTCTGCAGGATGAAATCTATCAACTTTGTGAGCCTCTAGCACCATCACCATGTCAAATTTTAATTTGTCCAATACTTTGGCTTAGGACTAAATATATGCAAAACAAATGACCTCCTGTCAGCCTCAGCTGTACTTACAGTATTATCATTGTGAGTATGTTAGCTCGCTAAAGGTAGCATGTAGCTCAAAGCACCGCTGTGTCTAAGTACATGGCTGTAGACTCTTTGTCAAACAACTTCAGGCTTTTGAAACGATTTGAGAAGGCTTGCACCTCATAGACATGAAAACTGTGACAAGGCTTAATGAGTAGACCAGTGATGGAGTACTCAAGTCCTGGACTCAAGACTCCTGAACTCAAGACTCAACTTGGACTCGCACGCTAATGCCTTGGACTTGTATGAAATCGGACTCAAGCATTCATGAGATAGGTCTCGGAAGTTGGATGAAGTTTCTAAATACTTAATGTAATAGGCATTGATGGAGTACTCTAGTCTTGGACTCAAGTCACTATGCGCTGGACTCGTCACTCGACTCTGACTCTTCTTTGGTGACTCGTACTTGGACTCTGACTTGACTCATACTCGACAGTTGGTGACTGCAACTACAACACTGGAGTAGACATGGCTTCACTTTAAAAGGTCACAACCAAAAGGTTTTGGAGCTGCTGCACTAAACACTCACATACCGTGATGTTTTCTCTGATTTACAAAAAACATTCCATTAAGCCAAAAATCCCTATGATCACAATTACTCTACAGCAGAATGAAATTCATGTGCTGTTGTCTTCTCAAACTCACCCACTCACTATCTCAATTCTGTCAGAATTACATTTCAGAAAATGTAAAGTAGGGCTGTGCCACATCCCACTGCTGTGCTTCTCTTTGTCTTCCATTCACTGAAATCTGCACATTTCCTCTTGTGTTTTTGTTTTGAGTGAGTGGGTGTACATTAATGGGCAACACAGCTTTAAGTTGCCCAAAGCCATTAAGTTGTTTGTGTCTATGAGTGGGTGAATCTTAGACATACAAAACAGGGTTTTGAAAGTCTTTGCTAATGGCCTTTAGTTTGGGAGAATTGTGGTTGTAGATATTTTAAGCTTAGAGCAATCATGCTGTAGTAAACAACTGTTTTGTGGAGCTCATAATGTTTGTTTTTCTGTTTTGAAAGGCAGATGGTAATTTTTTAAAGGCTGGGATGCTATAAACACTTCTACTCAGTGTAGATACAGTCATTGGCACGTTTGGCCCTTAGGTGGGGCTTGAGTCCTAATTACATTTTAGCCCCCCTAAAACTTATAATAATAAAAAAATTGTATTACATTCTCATTAGGGGCTGAGCCCCTTAAAGGTCCTAGAATCAGCCCTGGATACAGTAATAAGGGGTTACTTTCTTTCATTTAAGACTCACTTTAAAAGGTTATAGGCAGTTGTTCATTAAAACTGACACACTGTGCTGCTGGTTAGTATTCAACTGAATATGACTCACTTTTGTAGCTGCCTTTGCAATTGTGATTCATAGTCCCTGCTTGGAGTGCTGGTACACAGTGATTGTTGTGAAGGAAAGAGATTTTACCAACATTGCTGTACAAACTGTTGTGGACTCAAAAATAGCCATTTGTATTCAGACAGTGTTTCTGCAAAGCTCATATAACCATCCATTCATATGCCGTGTCTGCCTACACACAGCAGAAACAATTTAGAGGATTTGAGCAACTTTATTCTCCACTTTCGTCTTTGACCAGTTAGTGGAACAGTTAAGAGTTTGTGTGAATATAAGAAAGAAATGGTTAAACTTTAAACACATATATCTAGACTGATATTACATATACATTTGTTGGAATTATTAACAGCAAATATAAAGAATCAAAAGTTTTTTTTTTTTTTTTACAAGATTGCTGTTAAGAAGAATTCATAATGTCAAGGAGCAGAATGCTGTATGTGGTGCTGCTTGACTATATGATAAAGGTCTAAGGACAGAAACGTTATTAATAAAATGAATGCAAGTGATGAACAGTGTTTTTTTTGTTTCTACAGTTTTTCCCTTTGTGGACTAAATCTCACAATAAATCAATTTTATCAAATAAAAACATGCTTATCAACCATACTTACATAAATGTATAAAATTGCTTTAGATCTCTCCCTGAGTACCACAGTGTTTGGATCCCATGACCATGATTGTGATTTTCTTTTTTTCTTTTTTTTTTGGAAACTCAGCCCCTCACACCCACACAGAGAAAGTGACAGTAAGCAGTACCTTCAATTTGACAAATGACTATAGAGCCCTAGAGTTGCTGTACAGCCTTTTAAACCTGGTACGTGACATTCATGTTTTATATATATCAACACCCATTCCCTCAATACTTGTAGAAAGCCTTGAAAATATTAAGCCAGAAAAGCCCCTGGAACCCCTCACAGACTTGTTTTCACTTCTTCTCTCTCTCTTATTGTGCTGTTGTATTACTGTAAAGCTGCTGCAGAGCTACTCAGCCGAGTAAGCCAAGCATTCTCCACCTCACAGCAAAGCTTTTACCTCGAAATGGTTGAGGAGAAAATGACATTCATGAAGGTCATTGTACCACAGGCATCACAGCAGTTTGGGCATAAAATGCAATAACCAGTAGCAATATTCATATCCTGTAATTAAAAATCCACTCATGTCTTTTCTCAGTTTGAGCTTGTCACTTGGAGAGTGCCACTGTAGCGTTCAGAGACCACACATGCAAAGAGACTGCAGCACAGGAAAGCTCCATCTTTTGAGGACAGCAACTCAGACTGCAGATAAGATGAAACATGGCACGGCCTCCATTTTCACCTGGATATGACACTCCTGCACTGCCTCGGGCTTCGATTTATGCTCTGTTTAAAGAGCGGCAGTGAAATGTAAAAGATATGTGAGCATGCCTGGAGGAAGAGTGCAGTCTTCCCATCCTTGTCGGCCTTTGAGCCCATTAAAGCATATTTTCATTACAGAGACTCCCAGCATTATAGTTACGAATGAATGGTATGGGAAAAGTGCCCAGTCTGCTTAGAACTGAGTCATGTGTTGGCTAAAAGTGTCTTAATAATAATAACAATAATAATAATAATTCTGAAATAATCTTGAACTGGTTCCAACTCAAAATTTGATTGGATAAAAAAAATGCAAATGACTTGGAGGGAAAGAAATGGGTTCATCTACACATCTAAGTTAAAACCTTAATTAAAAACAGAGATGTAAACTTCATGTTTTGGCTTCAGTCCCATGGAGTTTTTTTTTTTAAGGGCATGAGCTTCTTTCTACACTCACCATGAAATGAAATACAGTCCACCTCTCAACAGCCTATAACTGTTTCAACCACCTGGCACAGTTCACCACCCTCTCTCCACTTTCACTGTTGTGGGAGCAGCTGTTGCTGTCGGTAGAGCAGGTCGCTGGTTGGCTGTCGAGTTGGTGGCTTGATCTGCGGCTCCTCTTCTGTGTCCTGGAGCAAGACAATATACCCCAAATTGCTCCCTATGTGTGGGTATATGGATTCAAAAAGGTCTGCCAAATGAATGTAATATAATGTTCATCACTCAGTCCATGTACAGAGACATCTTTATAGGAATTATAGGAACCTGAATTGCACCAGGCAGGTTGAGGAGAATGTGGGTTCAACACTTACCTTCAGCTCTGTGGCGCGTTCAGTTTCTTTCAGCTTATTGTTTTTGCTTTTATGGCCCACTACTTTACTATTTTGGTTCACCCTCACTGCTGCAGGCAACTGCTTTCAGTGGAAAAGGTATGTTTCCAGCACCACACAGCAGAAAGGCAATATTAGTGACTAGCTTGGGAAGAAAATTGAGCCTTTAGCCGCTAACCAACCAGATATTTCCCTCAGGAGTTTGTAAAGACCAAAGCCGAGTTAAAGGGAGAGTGTGCACAACTTGACACAAATGCTAATGTTTCTCTGTGTGTGTTGTATTTATAAGCAGTTTGATGACAGTCACCACATGAACTTTATAAGGTGTTAATATGTCAGGGATCAGAGGTGTAAAGCTGTACACCAAGTATCCACCTTTCAAGTAAATTAAATATTAATAGTGTTAAACACATGATGTGTGACAAACATCTATCAAATATACACTAAATATTGTCATATCCACCTACCTCAGATAGAAAAGTAAACCGTTCTTTATTCTGGCACTATTTGACTGTTTGTAATTCTCATAGAGCTGTTTGTTTACACTTTTTGAGATATACGTATATCTGTACATAATAGTCAAATGTTTATGTTTACCTTGTTCAGCTTTGTTGTCCTGGATTTTAACTGTATGGCTATTTCTGTCTATGTCCTGGAGCAACAAAAAGACAAATTCTCTGTATGTGTTCACACTTAGTTGGAGTGGAGTCATTTCATTAAAAAGTGCCCAGGAGTTAACAGTCTACATTCAGAAGCAGTTGTCAGCCATGTTAGCATGTTAGCATCAGATTGGTAATGGGTGAGGTGGCGGGCTGAAAAGTGAGAATATATATTAAAACGTTTGGGGAAAAAAATAAATAATAATGATTGTTTTTTTAAAATACTTTTTTATTTAGAAAGGCACAAGATTGACAACATTACACATCACAGATTTAGCCCTTCTTTTTCTTTTCTTTTGCTCCCCCACCTCTTACACACACACACACACACACAATGTAAAACATTCAAAAACTAAAACATAATAATAATGATGATTATGTTAAAAGTATTATAAAGTATTAACAAATCTATTGGTGAATTCATACATTTCTCTGTATTTATTCACATACGTAGGCTATTCATTCTAGAATATCTTATTAACTCAATTTTGTCCCACATGGATTTCCATGCAGTATGTCCCTGCAGGGTATTGTGGAGTATATAGTATACCCACCACCTGAAAGCTGAAGTGAATAAATAGGCCTAGAGAAATCATCTTCCGTTTTCCCACTATAGGACGTGAATGCAGCACAAAACAGCCCAAGTACAAGGCAGAGAGAGAGAAACAGCGCGCGCAACAGCACATATGAGCCCTGTGAGCAGCAGCCGGCTCCTCTTTCAAACCAACAGACACACACTGCGCTCTACATCCCACACACACACAAATGCCAGCACTCACATACACATGCACTCCAATAACGAGAGCACCGTCAGTCCGAGCTGCCTGCCGCTGCCGGTGGCAGCCCTCACCGATCCCCGAGACACAAAGCTGGGAGTCCACCGGGAGACGAGCTCCTGCTGCCTATCCAGCACAAAGCAGAGGGAGCGGAGAGCCAGGGACTTCATTTGCGAGGCGGTAGCTGATCCAACAGCAGTGCTGTGAGGAGAAGAGACAGCGAGAAGGGAAGGTGAGTGAATGCAGTCCAGCTCAGCTGCTGTTGTTGCTGCTGCTGGAAGAGGAGGAGGAGGTAGAGGAGGAGGAGGAAGCTCAGTGTCCGGAGAGGCTGGAGGAACAACATTATCCCGCACAGAACCACAGTCAGAGCAGACGGCCAGCATTGATCAGAGCACCTTCAGGCTTGCAGATGTGGATGGAGTCCTGTGCAAGTTCTAGTCCTGGGTGAGCCAACCTCTCTTGCTCTCTCTCTCTCTCTCTCTCTCACACACACACACACACACACACACACCCACACACCTACCTACCTTCACTTGATGTGCTGTCTGACACACTTTTACACACCAAAGAGTGATCATGCACATGGGGTTAGTCTTTTGTGTTCCTTTCTTGTGCTGCCTCTGCCTGTGTCTTCCCTTTCATCCAGATCCCATTAGTCAAGGCTCACTCAAACAGATGACCTGATGAGTGCCAGAGTCACCCTGTGATCATCGTGGCACTAGTTTAGCCCCTCAGCCCCTCTTCTCACAGTCATGGTGCAGTTCCGCCTGATCGATTTGCTCATTATCTCACTCCGCTTGTGCTTTTTTGTTGTTATCCTTGAGAGAGAGAGAGTGTGTGTGTGTGTGTGTGTGTGTGTGTTTGATTACCACTGTTCTCAATTAGGTTTTAATGATCTGAACGTGGGACAGAAAGGGGAAAGGCAGCCTTTGATCGATCCCTGCAGTCATCTCAGTCGTTGGCGTGACACATCTAAACCTCTGCCTGTGTTTGCTCAGCCCTCTTCCAGCTCTGTTCCTGTCTTTATTGTGGCTCTGTTCAGTTCTCAGTGTGGTTCTGGAAATAAGCTGTTTTTTATATACAAGGAAGGTCTGAATACAGCTTTAATCTTGTTTCTCGTCTGTCATGGTTTACCACTGTTGCGGCAATTCTTGCATACGTTGGCCTACATACATTACAAAATCATGTAACTGAATGCAAATAATAATTGAGATTGCACAGCTGTCGTTAGGTTTCTAAGAGAATTTGAAAAATTGCTGACCGCAACAACGGTAATGTGTTTTTCTTTAAGTCATTTTGGGGACATTATTAGTAAAGTGACAGGAAATTAAGGGAGAGATTAATGGGGAGTGACATCCAACAAAGGACCCTGTCAGGATTCGAACTGGCCATTATAATTCATGTTCAACGACTTAAACCCTTTGTATACCTGGACACCCCTTATTATGGGTTTCTACCCTGGTTTTAGGGTCCTGAGTCGCAGTACTCTTAGTATATCACTTCATGTTCTTTACATTTGTCCCACTCAGAGATTGTTTTTTTTACTAATGTCACTGTTTACCCTAACTGAGGAGTTTTTAACTAATCAAAGCAATGCAAAAAATACACACACTCACTGAATTGTGCATCTTTTAATTTTTCATTGCCGGTACATTTCTGTAATTTAAACCCCAAGACTTTATCATCGTCAGTGTATTGCTTGCTTCTTGTGTGCTGTGACTGAGACATTAGCAGGTTTGTTTAATTTCCAGGATTGTTCTCTTGCCGCCAGAAATTCCGCCAGATTTTCTCTCATTTCACTCATTTTCAAAATTGTCTCATCAAATTTAGATAAAACGTGGACTCTGGTCAATCTTGTCTTACGCTTGTTATTGGCTGCTGCTTGTCGAGAACTACAGTAGCTGGGACTCTCTAAAAATCAACAGGAGAAAATAAGCATCAAAGTGAATGCAATTATACAACAGCACTTAATAGGACCCAAGGTGCCACTTAGCTTCCCAATCTGACGGATTTATGTGTCAGTAATGAAATGTCGGCTGACAGGTCTATGCGGTCCTCAGAGTGCATTGTTGAGGCAGGACTGTTAGTCTTGCCCATCACTACTCCTACACTTACCTCCTCATTCTGATGCTTTCTGCTGCACATAAAGCTGTCAGCCCTGCTCAATGGTGACATTACCTCAGCTTAACACTGCCAAAGCTCAGTCTCATTGTTTTTAACTCTGGAGTATTTATGAGGGCAGTAAAGCAGAGATGCATTCGCGGTCAGCAAGCCGAGGGCATTGCTGCTCCTACGGAGAGGGCAGTGCGGAGCAATGAGGGAAGGAGGAGAAGGAGCGAGTGCCCTGTGACTGGCTGTCAGATACCTGCAGGCACGCTGACATGTCTGCTGTCACGCTTAAGATGTCCAGCTGGAAGGATCATGCTGGCCATCCTCCCTCTCACATGACTACTGTAATGCCATTATAGACGTTCAGATGAGGCTGTAACCTTAATGCAGAGCTTAGAGAGAATTTGGGCCTTACAAGTAATTTATTTCCAAACATGATTACTTTATTTGACATTTGTCATGACGATAGAGGTTGGCTGTCCTCATTACCTTAGAGTACTTTTTTTTTTGTCAAAGTGACGTAGGGCTCTTGTTCTTCTTCGACACCAATCGTTATTCAAAATGTGGATTTTATTGTAGTAGTATAATAATAAATAAATGTGGATATAAATGTAGGTATTACCACATCTTTTCACTGCAATAAAACTCAATGTTTAAGTCGGTTTTCGCATTATTACAACTTTTATTCTGCACTTAGCTATTTATCTGTTACTTTTATCTAACTGTTTCAACCATTTATACTTTACTTTAAGCTAAGTATTTCAGTCGTTTATTGTTACTTTTGGCTAACTGTTTCAACTGTTTATAGTTACTTTAGCTAACTGTTTTAACCATTTATTGTTACTTTTAGCTATCTGTTGTCACTACTTGATGTGAGTCAAGTGCACATTTGAGTTGCGCATGCATCACTTTGCGTCAAGTAGCCTACAAGATGCTAACGAGAGACTTCTGTAATGTTTACAATAAAAAATGGACCTACATAGTTTGTTCACTGCTGGCTACAAGTTAGCAATCAAACACAACAAAGGCTGTCACTTTTTTAAAGATTATTTTTTTGGGCTTTTCCCCTTTTTTTCAAAGTGACAGTGGATAGGAAAGGTGGGATGAGGGCCGGAGGTTGGATTCAAACCGGGCCGCTGCAAAGGCCTCAGCCTACATGGGGACGCACGCTCTTACTGGGTGAGCTAGAGGCCACCCCAACAATGGCTGTCACTTGAATGAATCAAACAATCATAGATCGCTAAAACATTTTTGAAATGACTGCTGGCTACAAGCTAGCAATCAAACACAACAAAGACTGTCAGTTGAATGGCGTTTTGAGCTAACGTTAGCAATCAAACAATCATAGATAGCTAAAATGTTTTTTGTTGATTTCCATCTTTTGTTTGTAATGAGAAAAGTTTATTATTTTATGGATTTCGGTATGACACCTTATGCCGTAAACCATTTAAATCTGAGCATGAGCAACTCACATATCTGAACAGTGACACTGTTTTAACCCTTTATTTGTTACTTTTAACTGTTTTTAACTCCTTTATGTAAGTTACTTTTGAGTTGCGTCCCTGAGTCGAGTGCATATTTGAGTTGCGCATGCGTCACTTTGCATACAAGATGCTAACGAGAGACTTCTGTAATGTCAATACAGTAAACATGCACCTACTGAACCAAGTTGGTTCACTGCTGGCTACAAGTTAGCAATCAAACACAGCAAAGGTTGTCAGTTGAATGGCGTTTTGAGCTAATGTTAGCAATCAAACAATCATAGCTAAACCGTTTTTGAAATGACTGCTAGCTTAGCTACAAGCTAGCAATGAAACACAACAAAGGCTGTCACTGGAATGGCGTTTTGAGCTAACGTTAGCAATTGACAATCACAGAAAGCTAAAACGTTTTTGAAATGATTTCCATCTTATGTTATTGTTTTGTAATGAGAAACGTTATTATTTCATGGATTTCACAAATTTCAGTATGACACGTTATGCTGTAAACCGTTTAAATCAGAGCATACGCGACTGACATCTACTCTCAGCCAGAGCCGGTCTGACTCGACTCTTATCGGGTATGACACGTTTTGCCATAAACCGTTTCAATCCGAGCATGCACGACTGAAATCTGCACTCAACTTACATCGGGGAGTGACTGTTTCAACCATTTATCTGTTACTTTTATTTTAACCATTTACCAGTACCTTATGTTAACTGTTTCTCAGCTCGCTTGCTAACAAGTTTGATGTACTCTAAATTTCAACTGTGGTGTCCAGGCGCTATAGCTGACTCAAAATATGGATATGTTTTTTTAAATCCCATCATATTTTCTATTAAATCAAATTGGTTGAGCTACTTTAATTACAGTACCATGTAACCCCTGGCAAATGCACAAGCAAACCCTTCTGTGCAAGTCTCCCTCATTGGCAATCACTGCTTTAAATAACATTAAAATGGGTTTGAGTCGGTAAGAGATTTTTTAGTACTACTTAGTAACATTAGATTCAAGTATGTTTTTCCAGGGCTTAAGCAGGACCTTTATATAAAAGTTTTTATTCAACATTATGCTGTTATTCTGTGGAAAATGGGCTGAGGCTCTAGACAATTTAGTAAGGCAGTTTGTCATAGTAGTGCCATTGATTTAATAGACTCTAATGGAGCCTCTAGTAACATGTTTTTTTGAAAAATAACAGGATCAAAGCTAAGGCTATACGTCAACCCAGTACAATTCAGCCAACTATTAAAAGTGCTCTGATGTTGAGGAGTCTATTTATCTTCCTCCGAATGGGTTTCTGCTTTTTGAAGATGATGCAATTTATTCCAGTTATTTGTCTATGCTTTCAAACTATATTAGTTTACAAACATTTCTACTTGCAGAACCTATTTATAGATTATACGGCAGAGTATACACACCACGCTGCTTATCTGAGCTCTGACCATTTACTTAAACCAGGATGGTCTAACACTTATCTGATCTACTTGTAATTTTTGCCCAGTTCACTCTTTCTTGATATTTAAAAAAAAAAGTCTAAATTGGCTTATTTAAGCAGACGATAGATTTTGAGTGACTTCACTGGATCGACTTGATGAGATGAGAAAAGGGAGTTGCTAGTTTTGCTCTTTGGATGCTGCATATTTATATGTATCCTGAGGTCTCTGGATGAAAGAATGTGTGATGAGATGACCGTAGTATTACATAAGTACTAAAAGGGAAGCCAAGGAGTCTCATGAGTGTAGGTAGGCAGTGCTTACACACTTAAGAGCAGTTCAGAGACTACACTTCATCTTTTTGCATTAAAGCTTTAGTGCATAACTTTGTAAATATATTTTATTTGGGCATTTTAGGCCTTTATTTCCACAGAACAGATGAAGACATGATGGGGAGAGAGAGGGGGGAATGACTTGGAGAGGGTAGTAGTGAGTAACTTTTTGATATTAATGAAAGTCCGTTAAATTCAAGCCATTGCTCCACAAAACACTTTTTTTCAGTATGGCTATGTTCTGAAGAATGTATTGTCTGACGACTTTCCCTTGCAAAAACTTGAGTCTCATGTTTTTTAATCCTCAGTGTCTTTTTGGCAACTAGCAAATGTGTGGGAGAGGGGAGGGGCGGGGGTGTTGCGTGGTCACAGAAGGCTTGTATAATGTGGACGTGCCGACCGTGTTGTTGTCATTAGTTAGAATTCTTCATGGGGGCAACAGAAACTACACACTATAGCTTGAAGTCATTCTGTTTGCCCAATGCTCCTCAGAAAGTGTGAAGCAACAGTGACAGTCCTGGTAATGTTCTTAACATAAGCCTGCTAAAAGATCAACAATTAAAGCCTTTGGTGTGAGCAAGCTGATATGAAAAGTAATGCGTTATGGGATGAAGTGCCGGGTATTTGGGCAGTTTGTGTACTTGTCGTTCTCTCCGGCTCATTTCATTTCATGTATTTCTATTGCTGCTGGCAGCTTGAAGTGCTGTGACCGTCTAGCCATAAAACAATGTTCTCCTGTATGGATCGACCATCATGACTGAGTGTGCCACAGAAAATGGAGGTTAAGGCTCCTGCTTCATCAGGAAGGTACCATCTATGCCAGTCCAAAAGTTACACATAGAGTGTGTTGTATTGTTAGTGCTTTGTTTTTCACCAAAGAGGGGTTACAGTTTCTCATGAATAGTCTCCTTCAGTCAACCGGGGCAGGGGATCACATCAGACACATCACTCTACTGTTGCATGTATTACTCGGTTATTGTTAGACTCACAACTAGGGGCATTTATAGGATTTGAGAACATTGGGAACTTGTAGGCCATGTAAAAGTTCACTTTCCAGATTAATTATGAGTTATGTTGATGTTAAAAATAGTAGTTGTTCGTAATTAGTATTAGTGTTGAGTAGAAACTTCACAACTGCTATCTTTAAGCATTTATTGACTAGAGTTGGAATATTAAAAAGATTTTCTTTCTCACAAACACGCATGCACTCATTTTGGATACTGTTACTGCAGTGGAAAATGTGCACTGTTCACCTCTCCATCGTCTGCTTTTATTTATTTTTATTTTTAAAGATTATTTTTGGGGGCTTTTCCCTTTTATTAGTGACAGTGGATAGACAGGAGAGAGATGGGGGATGACACGCAGCAAAGGGCCGCAGGTCAGAGTCAAACCCAGGCCGCTGCTGTACTCAGCCAACATGGGGCGAACGCTCTTACTGGGTGATCTGCAGGCTGCCCCCATCATCTGCTTTTATGAGTTGTTTACCGTTTTAGTTAGACAACCGCACCTACAGTCACAATGAAGACAAATGTACCTTTTATATTATAAATCAACAGGCAATTTCAACCATTATTGACAAGTTACTACATAGGCTGACTTCTCAATTCTGCAACAATACAAAATATATATTATACTTTTTTAATGGTAATTATACATCTCAATCACACAACATCAACATGACATTGAGTAAGAAACCCAACCAAAGGTAACATGTATAGTAACATATAGGTTACAGTAACAGTTATAAAAAATTTAGATTTCATAGAAATAATACTTGATGGGTTTTTTCAAATCAAGACAGATAAACACACAAATACTGTATTCTTATAAAAAACGTTAATGACTCAGCAGACTCAGTAAACCCACAGGCAACGTTCCTGCCACGTCACAGCGATCCCTAACCTTTCCCTACAAGCTAGAAGAGGCAGATAATCAGAGTAAAGGGCATTTATACGGCAGTGTGTTCATTACATGCAGCCATATTAGCATGTGTGATCCCTGCAGCATTAAGCATACACTCATAACACAACACATATATCCTCATCTCTCCCTTCATTACTTCGTATAAACACCACGCACTGAAAGATTGTTCTCATTCTCTCAATAAAGTCGGAAAAACTATTTGTCTCCTCCTCCAGACAGTTTTGTGAAATGTTTTGCTTCTCCAAATGAACAGCTACTCAGATTGCGAGAGCTGCTGAGCTATTTAGATGTTTGTCTAAATAACAATCCTTTCATTTATTTCACCCGCAACTGTCACACCATTAACTGCATTCATATTTTTTTCAAAAATATAGTCCAGCTTTTCAAAAGGTTTTCACTTATTGGATAAAAGTGTACATTTAAAAGAACCGTTTGATCCCTATACCATTTGTTTTGTATTAACCAAGTGATACATTGATTACTGATGTGGCCTTCCAGCTCTGTGATTAACCTTATTTGTAGCAGCGGAGGCAGACAGACACGGCTTACTGTATTTTGAACCATTGCAAAGAGCCAGTTGTCCTGTGGGTTGACTCAAGTTACACACATCTTGCATACCATCTCTCCATGGGCCCCGCATGCGAGATAGCTCTTTTAATCATCTCTACTCAATTATGTAATTAACAAAAAAGATTAGATTACACACAAGACATGCAGTGTTGTTGTTGTTGTTGTAAGACTCACACACATTCACCGCGTTTCATTTTTCTTTGCCTCAACCCTGAAACTTCACACGCCTTTTGTGGCATTTGGACACCAAACATCCTGTGATTGGATTAAAATATACTGAAATGTAGATGCCTGTAGCTTCCCACACACATATACATACACTAATCACATCGCCAGCCTCTTCTGATGGATTTCGAAGTGCTTGATGATCAAAAGTAGCATTTGTTTTTGTCATGATGTGCCCTCAGTCCTGAACCTACCAGTGACTCTGACTCTAATGAGAACTTTTCTTGTTGTGGTAAGATGCACTTAACACTTGGCAAGGGAATGCCACACATGATTCATTAATCATTCTTTAAAAGCTTCCTGTCGTCTTCAACAGTTAACGGTGTGTTTGACTCAGCTGACGCATTCAGTCAGGCGTTTGCATTGCATTTAGATCGAGATTAATGCAATTATTGCAAAAATAAAATCTGTGGTTTGGTTCATGGAGCGCTCTCTTCTCAAGTTTTTCTCACTCTTCCTCATTAAGAAACCTAGTGAACCTATTTTAAATATCCCAGCAAGCCGTCGGTATAAATGAAGATTAAAGATTCATGCCTCTTTGCATCTTCATGCCGTAACCGCCAGTGCTCCTCTATCTCCCTGCTCTGTGGATCACTCTGTCGGAACTAAAGCCGACTCTTCTTTTCAGCCGCTGAACATGAATCAGATAATCAGTTGATCGAATCATTTTCCTGAAGTGGAGATCAGTAGAACTGTGAAGATGAGAGTGAACCGCTCGGTGAGGCTGCTCTCTCTGTTTGACTTCTTTTGATTTGCCCTCGCTGCTTGTTGCTCATTGGTTTTATTTGCAAGTTTGCATGTGTGCTCGACCGATTGCTTGCATCCTAGAATAAGAGAGGCATGGAACTGGAGAGTAAGAGCTGTGATTTCTTTAAAGTCAGCAGTATTTGTTATCTGGAGGACAGTTAGATAAGAAGATCAACACCACTCTCATGTCTGCATGGTAAATAATTGATTTAGTTACAGCAAACAGCCGGTTAGCTTAGCACAAAGACTATTAACAGCTTGCCTGACTTTTTCCAAAAGTAACAAAACCCAAGAATGTCAGTTTGTCAAAAGATGGTTAAATAAAAGGCTATTGGAAAATACGTGATTAGACGGACTACAAGTCCAAGTCGTATTTCTCTGGTGACGTATATTGTTTGAGACGTGAGATGTAGTTCACGAAGCGATCTCACACAAAACCTAATGTTGTTCAACTTCTTTACGTCAAATCTTATCTCGCTTTGACTTCCGTTCATTATTTTTTGAAAGACGTAGAAGGGCGTGACTTTGACTCCCTATTCCCAGCCAGGCGCTGGGAATAGAGAGTTGTATGATGGCGTATTTGCACCGTAATATTTTTATTTGCATGTTTGTGTGTTGCTGCGCTGCCGTGTGTGTGTGTGTGTGTGTGTGTGTGTGTGTGTGTGTGTGTGTGTGTGTGTGTGTGTGTGTGTGTGTGTGTGTGTGTGTGTGTGTGTGTGTGTGTGACAAGCATAGTATGCGCATGCTATGCATAAGCCTGGGCACTTTTTATTAATGTGTTGTTAAAATAACAATGAAATGCTGAGATATTGACTGATAAAGTATTTTTAAGGCCGATACCGATACAAATATTTGGTTATTTAAAAATCCTATATTCTATCGGCTGATATAAATTTAAAAAAATAATAATCCAGGATTGCGTAACAAAAGATAAACAGATTTCTCTAACATTAGTTATTTGTAGTTATTTATGAGTTCTCACTAAAATAATAATAATTTGTTTTGTCACAACAGAACAGAGGAACATCAAAATATATTAAAGTTTTGATAAATAAAGTGTATACAAATACAAACTTAAGATATGAAACTTAAAGTCCTTTGAACAAAAACACAATAACAAAAACAATAATCTGTTGCCAACAGAGACATTGTAGAGCGCCAACACTCATAACATGGTTGACCGTTTTATTTTTTAAATATTTATTTATCAGAATAATTTATTCGTAATTATAAATTTCTGATTTAATGAATTTTAAAAAAAATTGATTATATCGATATATCGGTCGGGCTCTGATTTAGATCAGGTTTTTGTTGGTCAATGGCGCAATCACTTCCCGCTGCCTCAAGATAGCAAATCACCAAGAATTCACGTGAACACACCTTACTGTAAGACCTGCATGCCCATAGGTGCAAAGATGGGCGCTGGTGCATTTGCTAGTTAACGTTGGACGGTCTTTAAATAGCAAAGACACTTGCGTTGGGCTTTGCGCCGCACTGCGCCGAGTGCAAGATAGGGCTCCAAATCTTGTTTGTTTAATATGTGCAAAAACCAAGGTGTACAAAGGACAATTCGTGGTTTTAAGGGGGTTATGTAATGGACTATTCTTGTATTAGCTGTTTAGGCTACTGTTGCACACAAGTGTTTTCTTTGCTGGAACAACATTTTCTTCTTTGCAATACCAGGTGACAAGCTGACATGTAGCTACCTAACTGCTGCGAGCTAACAGCTACCTGCTTAATGCATGCAAGAGACAACTGGCATCATCATTTGAGATTTTGAGCACCAGAGGGATAACATTTAATTTCTCCTTTTAATATACGTCTTAAAAATAGGGAGGTAGCACCGAGGTCAGAAATGTCCTGTCCCGTTGAACTTACTGTGTTCATTAGTGCTTTTGAGGTCGTAGCTTAAAGGTGTTAAAGCCATCTGCCGGCTGAGAAAGAGTGTAGCACATCATACATTATGATGAGATATTCATTTGAGCTGGGTTGCTACTTTCAAGTGACCTTTTAAGTTTGACAAGAAACAGAAGTGTTTTTTCACTCTTGGTAATTTGTGAAAATGTTGACCAATCAAAATCATTCTAAAGGTCTAGAACAAAGAGATAACCCCCTGTTTTTGTTTTGGCAGGTAATGTTCCTGTTTGTTAACCACTTCAATGTTTTGTCTTTTTTCTTTCTGAAAAATGTAAATACAATATATGTAACATGAGGGTTTGATATGTGGGGGTTGTGTCACTCTAAATAAGAAGGAACAGATAGAGTGAGACGAAAACTTTGTTAAGCAGCTTTAACAGCGCCACAACAACAACACTTCCTCGTTTTACATAATCCCATGTAGCTGAACTAACCAATCAGACGCTAGCAGAAATCAGAATCAGGTAAATATGAGTAAAACCACAGAGGTAGATTCTTAACTGCTGATGTAAATAATTGAACATGTAAATATTTAAGTACTGACTATTTAAACACAAATAGTTAACTGTAGAAACACTGTAAATACATTTTTAGTAAATTAACTCAAATATATGAATTGACTTGTAAATTTTACATATAATAAAAAAGTAACCCTAAAAAGGTCATTAAAGCTGATGTCTGTAATGATTTTAATTACAGAGCGTGCCTTATTTATACCAGTCCAGGGTTGGACCCATATAAGCTAATAACCGATATCTAATGGCATAGTTTTATATTGCAGGACTAAAATGACTAGACATTTGGTGTGTGTGTTTGTGCACGTGTGGTGTGAGAAGGTCTCTTCATGCAACCCCTAGGGAGGGCAACATGTTTTAAGGAAAAAGCCTTTTTTCCAGCCTCCCTTTGGAAAAGGATGTCAATGCCTGGAAGAAAATCTCTCCCTTGCTTTGTTTCTGCATCATTTGAACTAATAAATCGGCAGCTGTATGTGTCCATGTGCAACTGTGACAGATGGGTTTGATGAGATTGTGCTGAACAGACTGTGGTTCCTTCCTTCCTCTCTCTGTCTCTCTGTCTGTCTCTCTCTCTGTCTCTCTCTCTCTCTCTCTCTCTCAGTCTCTCACTCCTTAGGAACATACGGATTTGGTTTGCCTGTCAGAATTACTCTTCTGTGAATCATTTCTTTGAACTGACTCCCAGCTGTGGCCAGTTGCTATTCTGTTGTTTGGGGCATTATAGGGGCTATACATGTGCTACATATGCTCGTGAAATAGCTGGAACATTCTGTGTGTGCTCGGCCCATTTTTATCTGTGGAGGCGGGTTGCATGCTGTTTCTGAGACGTATAAGGTTATGCCTGTCAGTATAGATCACAATCTGTGGATTTGTGTGTCTTTGAATATCTCCGCATACAGTACATAAACACGTCTGTCTCTTTTCAATGCCCTCCTGTCACATTGTGTCAGTTTGACAGGTGTGCGTCCTGGTCAACTTCCTGGTCTGTGCTGTTTGCCACAGATTGAGGTGAAGAGGACAAGCTGCCCCTGGCCTATGGATTTCTCATTGGAGCCAGTTGAGACGCAATGAGGCAGTGTTTCATGGGGCTGACGCCCCTCTCGTCTTCACTAGCCTGCCATTGCTTCGGGATGAATTATTCATCTTTTGGGGTATTTTTTTTTCTTAGAAAAACGTTGAATGTCCTACCTGCATGACAGTTGGCACGCTGTCAAAACCTACTTCATCTCTTTCAAAGACAACCCTGCCTGCTTTCCTTTCCGTTTGTCCTATAGTGTACACCTATAGCTTTCTTCCGAAGAATTCTCTTTCTACTGACTCTTGTTTTTGTCTCAAGTTGAAACGTCTTGTCAGAACCACTTTCAATGGAGCTCTCCACTGTCTTGGTGTCAGGGAAGGCGGTATCTGCATGTCAGAGTAAACAGTTTCAAAAGAGCTTGTGAATAATTTGTATGTCAGGATGTAGTTGCGGTTGTGTCTGTTTGCATGGATGCAGCTTTTTTTTTTCAGTCTTTTTTGGTGCGGTGCAGTGTGTGTTTCTAACTCTGTCCAGCATGCCGTTTCATCCCAGTACATCCGATGCTGAATTCCTGTGTGATGTCAGATCAGATCTATGTTTAATGGCCAGGCAGAGCCCAATTACTCTATGCCCATAGCTGTATCTAGAGACTTTAAAGAAGCCCCTTTGCATGCAAGATAACCCTGATGTCATAATTCTCCTCGGACTTGGTTGGTGAGATGGCATGGCGATTCCCTTTTAAGGACGCTGATTGCTCATCCCCTACTCTGGCATCGTGGACATTTGTTGTTTGCTTTGAGGGTAAATTTCCCTCTGAAGAGTTATTTGAGGTCCCCTGTCTAGGTTTCTCTTTCATTTCAGAGAATTTGAGATTCTGTGTGAAGAGCAGAGGGAGCATCAACACCCCTCCTCTTTGGTGCCTCTTCATCCCTCTCTTCCTCCTGGAGGCCTTTAGGGAGAGCAGCTGAGTCACTCTCTCCTCCATGTCTTCATCTTCAATCTGCTCTTGCTTCTCCTCCCTCCACCTTCCTTCTGTTTTCTCTCATTAAGCCTTTGTCACAGGGGCTGACAACCTCTGTCATTTGCCAAGGTTCACTTTTATCGCCCCGCAGAGCCTTAGCTGAGAGGGTGTATGTGTGTCAATTTTAGCATTTAGCAGAATTTACATGTGCTTATTTGGGATATTTGCTGTCAGCTTGCCTGTCCCCTATTAGGCGCTCCTGTTAGTCTGAGTTCTTGCACGGACAGCAGCAGCAGCTCCCTCGTTGATGGAATCTCTTTGAGATTTTTATGCCAGAGAGATAAGAGAGAGTGTGGCTGTCAAACAACCATCCGACGAAACACACACACACACACACACACACACACACACACACACACACACACACACACACACACACACACACACACACACACACACACACACACACACACAGTTACAGTCTCTGTGCCTCACTTTCTGTTCTTTGCTCCTATTTTCAATTTCATTTTGCATAGCTCATCTGCTTTCTTGAGTCTAATAAATGTTTAAAGGCATCTCTTTCTTCTCATTTTTCCATATTTCTTTGACTGTTTTGTTTTTTCCATGGTCAGAACCTTCATGCGTGCTGCTATTCCATGCAACCTCTCCCTGTTTCAAACACTTGACTTCTTGCCTTCTACTTAACAAGAAACGTGCTATTTCATTGGCTAATCTCTCAGAAGACATGGCAGAGATACAGAATCTACTACCTCTTCTACTTCAGCTCATAGCTATAAACAGGCAACACCCTCATTATTTAACCTGCACAAAGAGGAAAATATGGGAAAGCGGATCCATTTGTGATGTAACAAATGAATGATTATCTCTGCAGGTTTTGTGCAGCCATGTCTGTGAATGCAGAGCACTGAGTGTGATGTTTGAAGATTAATCAACAATTAGCTGCTGTGTTGAATCATGAGACACTTTCTGTGTCTCTGTGCTGTGAGAGCTGATTCAGTACCAGTCTTGTTGCTTGCTCAGATTATTAGCTCAGCGCGGGCGGGAAGGGAAACACAATTATGCGGTATGTTTCACAAGATTATTTATTATTGATGTGAATGTTGTACAAAGTAAAGAGACTTCACTTCAGTTTTTGCGTTTGTTTTTCACCCAACATTTTAACTGTGCCTGTTTTTCCGAGAGTCAGTCGTTCCCAATTCAAAGCCCGCTGTCTTGGCTGCAGCGAGATTAAAGCCTAGTGGAGGAAAGACGGGAAGTGGACCGGGCAGTGTGGCAGTTCCCAACGGCAACAGGATTAGAGGGTGGTACAGTGAAGTAGGCCATACAAACAGGCTCAGCAGCTGAAATATGGACAACAGACCATAACATAGACAGTACTGGATTGCCCAGTACATTTCATCAGGATGTCATTATGCCGTAATCCCAGGTCAGCCACTGTACTGGCTGCATGTGTGTCAGACAGCAATTGTTATTGGTCAGTCAGGGACACTTGAGGATATTGCTATTTCCACCTTGTTGCAGAATCACAGGACTTTGATCACAGATGTTCCCTGTTTTATCTGAAATTGGTGTTTTGGTGCAAGATTGCTTTGTGTCAAAAAGAAGAATCCAATGTAATGTTTGTCTGCATTTTAGGAAACAAAGATTTAAAGCAAGGAATCTAGATACACTCTTCCTTTTTTTTTTTTTTAAACAGGTTGACGTCTACACTTTATTTATAGATCTTTGATGTATGTTGTTTGTATTCATTACAGAAATGCAAGAAAGACAGGAAAGAGAGTGTCTTCCCACTGAGAAGCCATGAGTCTTCCCATGGTAGTGTGGGTGTTGTTCAAAGCTTTCTTACAAGGTGTTAATTGTGGAGAAAAGTTTGGTTTTGAAGGATGTTCAGATGATCCTCAACAATGTCCTGTGAAACCAGGATGAAATAGAAGTTACCCAAATGCAAACTTAAACTGAGATCGCATTCACTGATTTTAAAGGAGAAATTAGTTTCCAGCAGATGAGAGATGGAAGTTGGCAGTCCTCTCAGACCTTCTTAGATGCAGAGGGGATTTATTGAGACGGATCCTTTTTTGGTGAAAATGATGAGCCTGTGCTGCTCCGAGTCAGTGAAGACAGATGAAAATGAGAGGGGCAGGAGAGAGGTCAGCAATGCCAGCTAGCATCGTGTTACAATTAGGAAGGCACAGAAAGCCTGTTTTAAATTTCTGCTCATGATAGGCTTTAATGGCTTGTTTCCATTTGTTATTTCAGCTTCAATACTAGCTGACAAAAAATGTATTTAGCATATCCACAAGGAGCTGACGAAGCACTAGTTGCAGTGAGCTTTAACAAGTCCTCAAGATGTAACGTACTGTATATGTCCTCCCTCTTGTGTCTAGACTTGGTTTTTAAAGATATGGTAGAAAATACCCCTATTCACTATTTTTTACCAAGAGTTAGATATGAAGGTTGATACCACTCTCATGTCTGTTCAATAAATATGAAGCTAACGTCAGCAGCTGGTTAGCTTAGCTTAGCATAAGGATTGGAAACACGGAAGCAGTATGTTAATGTAAGTGTTGGAGTTTTACTGAAAGGTTAATGTGCTCGACTATTTCTTGGGCAGGCACAGTACCATGATATGACAACAAGACTCCAAGAAGTTACTGGTCCCAGCCAAGAAATAATCCAGCACCTTGTCTATATCCATGATGTTTCACTTCCGGGATTGCTCTGGTGCTGCCGGTAATTCCACCGGATGTCCCTCTTTTCGGCCGGATGTTCGCCACTTTCCGCTTTCTTTGTGTTGGCATTTTAAACTCTGGTGGATTTATGAGGACTATTGTTAACTACTCCTCAGATCTCTGCAGGGTAAATCCAGAATATCTGTCCAATCTGACTTTTCTATTGTACGAATAAAAACAACTTTTGAACATACACCACACGTTCCACCAAAACAAGTTCCTTTCCAAGGCTATTTTGCAGAGGAACCGTGTCGCCGTCCGGCGCCTAGCGCTGCCCATGATGATTGTGATCGTTTTTACACTTTTTTATATATTAAACAAACCAGACATACTTTGTTAATTTGGGAGCTTTAGATGTACTATTAGACAGAGCCAAGCTAGTTGTTTCCATTTGTTTAAGTCCTGCTGGCATTTGTGCTGGAGTACCCCATCTCATTTTTGCCTCCTCCTCCTTGGGCTCCATCCTTTTATACATCCTCCGCTTTCACTTTCTTATGTTCTTTGTTTCCTGCTTACTTTCAGGTCACTCTGGTGTCATAACTATGGGTGGCCACTCTGTTGCAGGGCCGGCCAACATCCCAGACAACCAAAGTCACCTCCACAGTATCAGTACGTGTTGTCACTAGACAAGCTGCGCGTGTTTCAGCATTTTGGTGAACTTAAGTCCTTCTGTACATGTGCGTTGAAGGTGAAAAGCCTCTGCAGCAAATTACAGCCCTTAAACCTGTTCACTTTTTGTAAGTGTGAAGTTTTGTCGTCATTCCTTAACTTTTTTCAACTTTCACATTGAGTTAAGCTTAGTGAATGGGTCCGTGAGCTGTTATCTTGTCTGTCATCATCAGTCGTCTTGAATGACTGTAGATCCAAAACTGTCACTATCAATCTGCTAATGGACTTCCTGTGTGCCATGACTGAGTTACATTTTTAACAGTTATGTTTGTGCTTCAGATCTTTGAATTTGTTACAGCTACAAACCAAGTGGCATTTCTTGGATATTATAGGCCAAGACCGTCGTGCTGGGTTTACAAGGGAGCAAATGATAAAGCTGCTGTAATTAATGTATTTAATTACATTTAATAACTACAGACCTCCTCCAATGCACGCTCTATCTCACAATGCCGGAAACACATTTTCTAATTATTCCGGCATATGAATGCGTCAAAACGTCGTATCTTGCAATGTTAAAAGTGAAAAATAATTTTATGTATCCGCCCCGGGATTCAGATCCTTGTTCCTTGGCCCATGCTGCATCCTTCTACTAAGTTTCGTAAAAATTGGGCCAGTAGTTTTTCTCTAACCCTGCTGGCAGACAAAGAAACCAAGAAACCAAAAAAAAACTAACAAACCTAACCAAAAACATGACCTAATGAATACTGATGTTGCGCTGTGTCGCCATATCAACATAAAAGGTGATACGTTAACATAAGATAAGATAATATGTAATTGTTGTATGCTCAGCTTGTTTCCTCTGCGCCCAAATGGCCAAAAATTATGTATTACAGGTTTAAGCTTTAGTAGCTAGTTATTCCTGTTTCTTCGGTTTGGTGAATGCACTTGCTGCAGGGCTGAGCAGTTTGACTCCCTTGTGGTCATGCGGTTGAAAGCTTAAATGGCTCCAATTGGAGGAAAACTGGTGTCTCGGTTATAAAAGTCTTCGCTAGCGATGCTTGGATGCTGTCTAATTAGGCTTTTGACAGTTCATGTTAGACGGACAGTGGCTCAGTCAGCTAATCTCTGGAACAGTGTGGATGGACAGCTGTAGAATCTAATATGATGTGACATACGCAGACTTCCAGCTATCCGCTCCGTCTGTCTTCCTGCTTATAACAAGTGCTGTTTTCACCTGGGACCTTCAGCAGCACAGAGGCTGATCTGCCTGATTCCATCAGTGCCTTTCAAAGATGTCTCTTCCTGGTTTATTACACAGCCAGAACTTTCTCCACCTCACTGCTGTCGAGTGATGAATTATGAATAGATGTGAATCCAGCAGCACCGCCGGCCAGGCCTGAGGATTACTTTCAATTTGCACACCGCGCCCCTCGCTTGCTTGCTGGCTCGCTCCGCTAGTCAGACTTCTTTCTCAAGAGACCTCGAGGGCAATATTGGATTGCCGCCCGAAACTCTAACCCCAAAAATCATGTAAAAAGTTTGATAACTGTTTCTCTATGGATTCATTTTATAGTTACACAATGAACATTTGAGTCCTGCGTGAGTGGCATTGTTTCTTACGCGTAGGAAACATTTCTCACCCTTCCTCTGGAAGGAAGAGGAACGAGTCGTGCGGCGCCTCTCCCATACTCGTTGACTCCAGTTAACCGGTTGTAATTGGCTCTGTTGATGAGCGGGAAGCAGGCAGTGAAAGGGAAGTAGAAAGGACAGGGATCTTTTTAATGAAGCCAATGAGAAGGACATGGAGAGCCTGCAGGTTTCAAGAAGGATTAGAGCAAGCTCCAGCAGATTTAGGCTTATGATGCCTCCACAAGTCTTTCAACCTTGAGGGGCTGAAAAAGGACAAGGAAAAGTGTTGGATTCAGAATATAGAATAAGAGTTTTGACTTTTACACTATACTTGATATGCAATACTCTGTTTATCTCCTATTTAGCTGCTCTCCGTGCAGAGAAGTGAGTAAACAAAAGGATTTGTCTAAAGGTCAGTGTTCCCAAGAAACTAACTTTAAATATGTATGCCTGTCTGTCTGTTTCTGTATCTCTGTGCATTTATCCGTTTTCATGTGTAAATTGGAACACATAAATCTGTGTTTGTGGGATGATATGAAGTGCGACAGGACTACAAGCGTGTGATGTGTGATGCTGGCCTAATATGGCCCCGTCTCTGTCTCTCTGGATATGGCAGCAAGTGTGAGAGCGACGGAGAGTTGAGCCAATTGGCATGGAAAGAGCCTGGGCTGAAGGGATGGCTAGTGACACAGTAGACAGGCCAGCCAGGCGGGAAATAGATGCCAGCAGAGATACTGATCACACTCACCTCCACCTTTTGATGACTTTGTCTTTCTGGTTCTTGTCTCTGTGCCATAAATCTAAGTCAAAACTGCAAAGTGTTTCTCTGTTAGCAATAAACAGCTGTAGTTATGTAGTTTATGGGAGGAATGATGTTACATTCAGGACTCCTCTGCGTTGATAGGACTTAAAGTTGGCTGCTGAAATAGTAGCTGGTCATTTGAGTTTGGAAAAATGATTCTTCTTTGACCTGAGGTTGTATTTATGCTCGGCTGGAAAATCACTAGGTGTGAGACTGGAGTTTGCTTCTTGATTTATTACTTCTGACTTACTTTTATATGAGATAACTGGGTGCGAAATTACCCAGTGGCTGTTTATTTTGCCATACACATTGATGCCAGATGATAAATTGTCATTATTTGGGTCTACTGTTTATAAACTAATTGGGAAAGAGTGTTCTGTGTTAAATTGCCCCCAGTTTTCAATTTCACAAGCATAATGGAAATAAAAGAGTAAATACAGTTGTAATAGGTTGAACAGGTGCCATGCATACTTGCATTCAAGACAGAGGATTTGACAACCAGCCATTTACTCTAACTTATGAGAGTGACAGAGTAATGGATGTTTCCAAGTCATTACAATTCAAGGACACAAATCTTGTAGTTCAATGGCCCCTGATGCCTTCAAACTGGATTGTGTTATAATTCGATCAACTTACTAAGTTACTACCAGACACAATCAGGACAGTGACCTAATGACCAATTCTATTTTTCTTCTTTTTAGGAACAGCCCCACAAGATTTGGTCAAGAACAAATTGACATTTTAATCTGTTCACTGAGCACAAACAATCCATCCGTCCTACCAATTCCCTCAATTATGTCCTCTCTGTCCTGGTGGTCTGTCACTTCTCATCCCTGTTGACGTTGTGTAAGTAGCCTGCGAGGCTGCCTAGGGAGGGGGACTGACAAATTCTGATCACGGGCGCTTAAAGAGAGGATGGCCATTTAATATGCTAGCTTCCAGTAGTGAGCTGGCTGAAAAGTCATACGGGTGGATGACTGGTGGTTTCCAGGGCCCTTTGTTCCCAGGGTGCTCAGTTCACAGTGCCCTAATTTCCCAGTGCCCTAATTTCCCAGGGTCCCATGTTCCCAGGGTCCCATGTTCCCAGGGTCCCATGTTCCCAAGGTCCTATGTTCCCAGGGTCCTATGTTCCCAGGGTCCTATGTTTCCAAGGTACTATGTTCCCAGGGCATGTGTGTCTCTTTATATAAACTAACATGGTCAGTGATTGGTAAGGGCTATCTTCGCAGTTGCAAAAGATTAAAGAGAAATGGATGTTTCAAATGCAGTTTTAAATAGTACAAATCTGCCTACAGCGTTTAACATCAGTACGCTATAAGCTGTGGGTGATTTCAACTGAACAATTAACCTTGGAAAAAACCTTGCTGAGAACATAAAACTCTTGAAATGTCTCCTTAATGTGTCATATGGGGATATTCTAGATACGCTGCCATCGTCCTGTCCAAAAGCAAAGGTTTAGTGCCAAAATTACATGACTGCCATTTAAAAGAAGTGACCCAGACACTTTTTAAATGATTGAAAGTATAAAATGAAAACGTAAAGGCTGTGACTGAGACCTGGGTACAGCGGCTGTTTCAGTGACATTAAGCAGGAGAAAGGGTAGCTGTCTGTCGGGAACATAGCTCCGCAAGGTCGCAGTCTTTTTAGCGGTCGTTGTTGTCGCGTTTAGCCGATCAAAGGTAACTATCAGCCGGGTACAGAGCTCTGCAAGAGCACAGGCTTTCATGACCGTCAGCATAGCAGCATCCAGCTATTCCGCTGCACTGTAGAGTAATTTCTGGCAATGCAAGACCAGCATCTAGCTAGTATTGACATTGTGGGACGTTGGTTAGCATTCACAACCTGGCAACCCCCATGTACTTCACCGCTGGGAAGGAGGGGCCGGGGGAGACAACTCTCTCCAGTGTTTTGAATTTGCACTGCAGTAACCATTGTGAAACGCTAGCTGTCAGTATTACATATTGGACCTTTTTAAGGGATATTTGTTCTCATATCAAAAGAGGAATGAATATTTTCTCTCATTAAGTCAACAGTCATTTCTCTCATAAGAGAAATTACTGTTGACTTAATGGAAAGTATTTAATGCTAAAATATTAAATATTTAATATGTATTATTAATGACTATTAGATTGTTTTAATCATCATTAGTATATTCACTGTGAGCTTGAAAGTCTCATGAGGCCTTGAAATAGATGTAGATTAATCAACATTTCTGTAAATGTGCCAGTGTTAGCCAGTCGGCTAATTTTCAACTGTAGTCCTACCTAGCTGTCTTTATGGTGGGAAGAAACCGTAGCACCCGGAAGAAACCCACGCAAAGTAACTTTCGACAGGGAGAACATACAAATTCCACACAGAAAGGCCTGGCCCAACCTGGATTCGAACCAAGAACCTTCTTGCTGTGAGGCAGAAGTTCTATCCACAAGCACAAGAAATAAGCAAGCACAGGAAAAATAAGTCTGTCACTGATGTAATGGGCCTAAATTGATGAAGCACACACTGTAATGAATTACTGTTACAGACCATTGCTAATGAAAGTGTGTTAGCTTGTGTGTCCAAACACTGCTCAGGGTCCAGAGTGTGTATACGTGACCGGGGGAAGAAGGGCGACAATGTGTCACCCTGCATTACAGTGAAGGCCGGTGGCCCCTCAAACGAAATGTTCTTATGAGCTGCCAATCCCTTTGTGTTAACTCAAACTGACTGCGCTTGGAGGGTTACGATTAGGTGGGAGTGTTTGTATAGGAACCTCAATATTTGTTTCAACCTTCAGCTAAGAAATTTCTGTACAAACTGTACTAATTGATAAAAAAGAAGCCAGGTCAGACCCTGTCATGATAGTGAGTTAGTAAGGCATTGCAGCCCCACCTGGACGTCCTTTCACATTACGCGTATTGGATGAGTTCCAGGAAGATTATTTATAAAAAAAACAGGGCGGTATTATAATATGTAAATATTTAAAAGGTTTTATTCCAAATATTTGGACAATCATAAGAATATTGGGAAGAAAAATCATCATCATCATCATCATCATCATCATCATCATCATCATAACATTAATTTATCTAAGTTCCAACAACAGTATATTTGCATAAGGAGACATGATCATTTTAATACTTCAACACTTTTGTGTTGAAGTGTTAGAATTTCTGTTTTATTGTTCCCTCCATCTCCTCTGCCATGTACCGTGTGAATGTTACTTAGTCTATTGATCTCTTATACTTCCTAGAATGGGAGCACATCTTAAAGAAGCATTGCATATTGTGGTATCCTTTGTAATAAATTTGCCTCTGTATGATTGATTAGTGGCAATACTGGATAGTGGGTCAAGCGCCGTGTTCTTCTATGAACCCGAAATTTACTGGTGTGATTTAATTAAGACCTATTCTAGCGGAATGCCTTTTTTTAATCGATCCAAGGATATCTTGCAATTGGAACTGGTGTCCATCGGATTCAGTCTTACTCAAGCTGAGATATACAACCTTTGCAAAGAAGCAGATTGAAATATGCATATAAGCAGTAACAAACAAAAACCAAACTAACAAAAACAGCATACATTTAAGTGAACTTTACACTTCATTTGAAAAGTTGTATTTGAAAGAAAGAAACAGATATACACTACACATTCTTCTGGCATGTTGTATAATAATTTGATTGTAAACACAGTAACTCAAGAACAATTCATCCCTAAATTCCGACGAACAGATAATCTGATTAGATTTTAAAGCATTTTGTTGCATTCAAGTGATGTTAATAAGGAAAACACAAAACCTGTTATGATTATAATTCACATTGTAATTAATAACCTCATTAGCATAGATGTTATTTTTAGAACATCATGCAGATTATTGTGAGATATTTGGCAGCTCACATGCCTCTTGTTTAATTTTTTTTTTTTGCATGCGTTTGAAAAAAGACATTAAAAGCGGAGTTAGTTATGTCTAAAATGATGGAGGACATCTGTGTAGTTGCTTGAATACATTGGACTGAGAGAGGCAGGATGTGTTACATATACAGCTGTGTTTTTTTTTTCAGACCTTGGTTAAAACTAAAATGTAGCACAAAAGTTAATGCATATGTGCAGAAGTGGAGAATCAGAAACCGTATCATATGACTAAGGTGTTTAATCTGCCACGAGTCTTGTAGGTCCATGATGTTTATCAGTGCTCTTGTCAATGATATAAGAGTATCATGTGTTTGTCGCTCTATGTTTTTGGATATGGGGCTGTTGTCGCTCCAGGTAAGGTCAAAGTCTCCATGTCAGTGGGACATGGCCATGCAGGGTAGCAACTTCAATTATTTAGCTCCTATTCGTAGATGCCTTCACGTCCATAAGCCCTGAAACCGTTCTCATTAAACATTCATGGCACATGGCAAGACACATTCTTAATCACCCCTTTGTGTCCTTTGGTTTCACTGTTCATGCTTTGAATAGGACAGAAGTGCAATTTACCAATCTCACTGTAATCCATTATTATAATTAATATCCCATTTGGCCCTTTTTTAAATAGTGTTTCTTATGAATCTGTATACATTACAATGGTGTCATCATGAAACTGTCCAACATATTTGATCAGTTAACTGCATGCTGCAGTGTAATTATGCAGGGCCGGAGGACAAAACCACATTCAATAAGTGAACTGTTTTCACAAGATGCCCCTCATCCATCTTCTTCTGACTTCTCCTGTCACCTCAGTGTCCACAGCTGTAGGTCAAATACTTCATACACGTTATACTACACATACTGTTTATATATAGCCATGTAAATGCACCCATGCATGCACATGCTCATAGTCCCCACCAGCAAACCTAGCTTTGTATTCTCCACCCAGCGACTGGGTGTCCTTGCCTGTGGTGGGTGACATGGCCCTGCCAGTACTAACAATCCATCACCAGACTGCAAGGTGGAAGTTACAGGGTCATAAAAGAGAACAAGCAACTCAGTCTTTTCTCTCGCTCTCCCTCTGCCTTTGGCTATCATCAGGTGAGCGCGAGTGTGTGTAATGGACCATTTACTACCAGGGTCTTCAGGGTCTCCCTACACAGATTGATGGACACTGATGATGGCTTTCCTTAGTGTACATGAGTAATGTGTTTTTTTTTCTGGTGGCACACACACACACACACACACACACACACACACACACACACACACACACACACACACACACACACACGGCAAAAGTACTCACTTCTCGTACTCAAGTAGAAGTACAAAATACTCTGGTAGTACTAATTTAACTTCTTTACTCAAGTAAAAGTATACAAGCTTGAAAATGCACTTAAAGAATAAAAGTAAAAGTAACCTTGCAAATGACAACCATTTTTAATACAAAGCTACCTGGACCACATTAATGTTGGTAGAGTGCAAGCTGAGAAACTTCAGTGGACATGGAAAAAAGGCTCTTTTATATGCCATTGCCTACATATTTAATGGATGTCTGCCAATAGGCCTAAAACATCACATTTTGTATATGATTATTGTTACAGAGACTGGGACTCCAGGTTAATAAGATTCTGACTGAGCAGCAAGATATGAATTCAGTTATGATTATGTGAATTCACAGATCCAGTTTCTCTTTTTTAATTTTCCCCTTAACATTTAAAGGAATCTACATGGATGTGTGTGTGCTCAAAATGGCTTCTGGAAAGAAAATAAAGGATAAAATATGAATTACTAAACGGACAATTAAGAAGAGTTCCCCAGCACATTGGCCAGGATTCATTCTTGATGCCCACTATCTCAAACATCTCTCTCAGATAAGGCCGAGGATGATTGGGAATGTCCTGCTGCTTGTCTGTCGAATTGCTGTGATCTCTGTTTTCTTCATTTTCAATTATGTTGCCATCTATACTACTACTATGTGCTAACGTTGGCGCCATCAAAGCCGCAATGATTTGCCAGTATATTCCTATCCAATTAAATTGAATGAATACAGAATCTGTCTGGAGTCGATTCTTAGTGGTGTCTGTTAAAACACGGATGGAGACAACTTCACTCTGTTGATGCAACGTGCAACCTAGCTAACAGATGAAGAACACAAACCACCAAATCACTAGCTAACTTACTTTAAATGTGCAAGAACTATAGACTAATATAACAGCTTAAATAAACAACATAAGTCATGCGACAGTTCTCAAGGGCACACGATCTCAACTGATTATCCTCCGGACAGCTAGTCTTTCTTTTCTCTCACTTTCTTCTCCGTGTGGCGTGTGCCCTCTCACGGTGTGAGACACGTGCCTGCGCAGTACTCCGACATGACGACCTCTTGTACAAAACTAAAGTAACGAGCCAATTTTGTAAAATGTAAGGAGTAGAAAGTACCGATATTTGTGTTAAAATGTAAGGAGTAAAAGTAAAAAGTTGCCACAAAATAAAATAGTTAAGTAAAAATATGTGAAACATTTTTCATGAGTACAGTAACAAAGTATTTGTACACACACACACACACACACACACACACACACACACACTGTTTTCTCTTATGTAAAGCGCAATGAGTGGGCATGGTTGAAATCAGTGTGAGCAGCCATTTGAGGAGCTTTTGTGGATGTTACGCCTCGGCCTGTGTGCCTTTCTGGAGAGTGCTTGGCTACGCCTACACACTCTCAAACACGGTTCCTGCTCATTTGTCAGCTGTGTCCTACACCTGCATCATGATTATCGGTCTGGCAGCTTCACCCTCTCTTCTGCTGCTGTTGATTCTTCAAGGCCCTTTCTTGCTACAAAACACACACACACACATATATTCACATGTAGATTCAAAATGTAGAATATGACTTTCTTATCCTTTTAACAACAAACAAAATGTGACCTAAGACACACATAGCTCTGCATTTGCACACCATGCCCAGTCTACTGCATTTAAATGTCTTGTCTACACTCATTTTGTATGGGCTTGTTTGATGTGTAAGATTTGGCCGAGCATCAGCAGTGCCCTCTGTCTGATCACATTCTAATGTCCTCATGTTAAAACATGTTGGGGCCTCACAATCTTTTATTTTGAATAACTAACAAGGACAGCGTTTGCATAAGGCCCATTAACGTAATTGGCTGTCTTTCAAGCCCCTTTTGGCTTCAGTTTTTACAAAAAGAGGATGAAGAGGAGGCAAGGCTGGATTAAAGGGAGTGTCAGAAATAAATGATGTAGGAAAGTTTTGTGCTGGACAAGGTGGTGAGGGGAAGATGGGGGTAGAGAGGTGGCAGAACATTTCACTTCACTCCGTGCCGCTGCAGCATCACAGACCACTTTACTGTCTAAATCTGGCTGTGTTACTATCTGCATGCACTTTTTTAGCTGAAAGGTCACACTTCTCTCAGTCACCTTCTAACTCACTGGGTATCCGCTGTGTTTTGTATGGTAATTGGGCTGTGGTCGGAGAACACAGGAATACCAGGTCATCCACTCTGCCATCTGTACTTTGCAGACTCAGGAGGACTCACGCTGCACAGAACAGAGACCTGGCAACCTGAGGAGAAATGGATGACTATAATTCTTATATGATTGCTTACCACTTAAGTAACTAAATTCTTAGACTTTAACTGTAACAAAGAAGCCATTGCTCAATCATTCTCATCTTTAACTTTGTAGCAGAAACAAACAAAAACCAGCAATTTCATTAAAAGCATTTGACTGGAAACATTACAAAATGGCATGGTCTGTGCCTGGCCCAGGACAGGAGGGCTCTGCAGTGGGTGATTAAATCCAATAGTTTGATGAAGTAGTTGATGAGTCAATTCACCTAAAACAAATGTCACCAAAATGGGAAGGATAGGAACCAAGAATGTCTGTAAAAATGTCATGGCAATCCCTCTAAACGTTGAAATATTTCAGTCTGAACCAAAGTGGTGGACCCAATAAAATCACGATATCCACCAATATTGATCTGTGCTTTAAAGGTGACCTTTCAATTCATATCTATTCTCAACTTGGTGTTTAATAGTGAATATTAAACATGAGCTAAATACAATGGCTTAGGTTAAGGATAGGGTCAAGAATGCCCTTTGGCTTAAAGTTTCATCTGGACGAGACGGGACATTCAGGGACATGTAAGATATTGGCACTAACAACTAGTCATTGCCTGTTTGAATGAACAGCAGCTATTTACTGTACGACATCATGATAAAGTAGGCATCAACAACAGCACTTCTCTTTAATGAAATTTTAATAACATCATATTCCCAGTTGTTTCGATCAGCTCCTGACTAAAGACTGCAATCACTGCGCACATATGCCATTACCCAGACGTGTACTGAATATTGTAATCTGACTGTTTTATGAGGCAGTGGTTTATTCATGTGCGCAGCAGTGATTTAAAAAGAAAAGGTATTAAGCTGTTTTTCAATCAAATTACATTATTCATGTTCATGTTAGATGGAAATCATAGCTAGCTTCCCCACCAGAACATCTTTGACTGAAGCCGTAAGACAGTACTGTGGCTTTTATTAAGCCACAGATATTCCCTTTTAGCTATTTCAGTGCTTCAGGCCTCATGAATTTGTTCCTTGTTGCAAACATGTCATCAAAGTTTTGGATCACATGTTAAGTGTGAGCTGCAATTTCAAGCATCTCAAGGGCAGACAACAGCATGAAACCATCTTTGATTTGTGCTCACATTGTGTCTTTCACTGTCATGGCAGCCCAGTTTGAGTCTCTTTCTTCAGTACCTAGTGGAGGACGTCCCACGTGTTGGCAATACGTAAGACATTTTGACATGTTGCACCAGGAAAAGCACAGGTTTAAATTATATTTAGCTTAATGTAGCTGCTTCAGTATCAGCTTCCTGGTATTGTGCATGCTGTCACACTGTCATGGCTACTGGGACACTTACATAAAATGGAGCCAACTGCACCATGAACAACTCATTTTATCTCACTCACAATGGGATGGCAGGGGCATGCATCACCCCTCAAATCTATGGTGGCCGACAGAGGCAAACGCCCTGCAACTTAAGAAAACACATGAAAATAGACAAAACACATGCAAATAAAAAAAAAAAAATCAGTAATTTGACAAGACATGCGCAGCATTCAGCAAATGCGCAGCAAATACACACAACACAACCAAATGCATAACACGCTGCAAATATAGAAATGATGCAAAAAGAAAAGCAGGCAAACCCCCAAAACAAATGCAGAGAGGGTGAGAGACAGAGAGAGAGAGAGACAGAGAGAAACACACAGAGAGAGAGAGAGAGAGAGACTCAATCAGCAGACACATGTCTGTAAACTTGTGGTAATGAAACATTAAAATCTGCATCAGTGTTTAACGTTGACGTTAAGCCATGTCCAGCCATGCCTCCTCAAGTGTAAGATTTGTAATATTATACAACAACAGTTACCAACAAAATAAGTTTTCAATCTGTATTCATATCTTGGAGCAATTTGCTCTTGAAATACAAAAAAAAAAACAGACAAGATTTCTAGTCCCTCCCTGTAAGCCAATCAATTTGAGCTCTGTAGAGACTGTGGGATTTATCAAACTGAATAAATCCCGCCCGCACATATACCAACACAAATAACACAAAACTGCTAACTCCATCGTGTTGGAAGTAAGACATCTGCTTATAAAGTTATTGTATTCACTAGAATGATTGCCTTACTGTTTAGTTTAAAAATATCCAAAACACCAAAGAACGACGACATAGCGGACCAGACCAAAGCTTTTATTTTGAAAAGTCAAAGCTCGGGGACAGCACCACCCGGGAGGGCATGAGACGGGAGCATAGACTGTATATTATTAATATTTTGTTATATTATTAATAATAATTTCATTATACAGTCTATGGACTATGTCTGCTTTTCTTTTTGCATTGTTTCTATATTTGCAGTGTGTTTATGTATTTGGTTGTGTTGTGTGTATTTGCAGCGTGTTTGCTGATTGCTGCACATGTGTTGTCAAGTTAATAGGGGTGGGTGGAAAAATCTACACAGCATAGTATCGTGATATTTTATTTTGCAATATATCGCAGAATATTACAATATGTTTAAAATCACAATAATATTATTTTGTGGCACAGGTATCGTGATGATCATATTGGGAGGCGTCTGGTGATTCCCACCCCTACAAATTAATGAAGTTGTTTTCTTAATATGCTTGTATTTTGTCTATTTGCATGTTTTCTTAAAATGAACTGCTACCGCCTCTTTCAGCTCTGGACACTGAAAAGAAATAAGCGGAGAAATCAGGCCAATTACAAAAGCTGGTCAGTCTGACGTCATGCTGCCTGAGCTCATTACTATTCATGAGCTCGCCCAGTTGTGCTGGGTAAAGGAAGCAGATAGTCAGGCTCTCATTGGATAGCTGTTAGCCAATCAGAGCCAAGCAGCTTAGGTCGTTGAATTTAAATGAGACCTGGCACAAATCGAGCTGAGTCTTCTTACAGGCTTACTATACCACACTAGAATGGCTTGAAATAAGGTAACCAAGGCATTTTTTTTTACAGTCTATGGTAGAACTTAAGACATTATCACAAAGTAATGGAATACGTGTGGCAGGGCGCCTTTAAGTTGCAGGGTGTTTGTCCCTGTCGGCCACTGTACAAATCGCCTACTGCTCCTACAATGACAAGTCAAAACGTCTGCTATGAAAAAAGCTCTATCAGCCTTCTAGCTCAATATCTATTCTGTCTTCTAATCAAGAAATATGTTAAACATTTATTCACTTGAAGGCCACAATAAACTATCTGATGCTGGCAGTGTCTCTTTAAGCCCTTAGCCTTACAAAGTCATTACATATAAAATTTTACAGTCAACAGCTGAAATGTCCAAATTTATAAATAACACTCAACAGAAAAAAATCATTCGATTTAAACTCTTGTGTATAAATATTGAAGCATGTCCAGAATAGAAGATTACTTCAGGCAGTTGTTCTGATAGAAAGTACTGGATGAGTAAATGTTGCTTGGCAACAAAATGATAAGCTAAAGAAAACTGACCCCTTGCCTAATGTGTGCACGGTATATACTGACAATGATTTCATACATTATTTATATGTTGGACAGTGACAGACAATAGTCATCTGTCTTTTGTCACAGTGTTTTGGCAGTGTGTGACAGGAAGCAGGACTTAAATGCAGACACCGAGACGCAACTAGACAAGATTAACAACCTGTGATATGCATAAAACTATCAACCTAGATTTTTTTCTGAAGAGCTTATGAACAAATGAGTAGCAGCTGTGCAGGCAGGTGGCTGATGAGACATTCAGGTAAGGTCAGCGCACGGAGGCGGGAAACTCGCTGAGGGCGTCTAGTGGACAGGTGTGTTTAGCCAGCAATAGAAAATAAGAGACTAGGAAGAGAGTTTGAAGCTGGAAGGGGGTGGGGGGAAGGGGAGGGTGCATCCATCTCCATGACAACACATCTATAACACCTACTGTACTGTCCTTTCAATGCTGATCCTAGCATTGCCGTTTATATCAGAGCAGCATTTTAATTCTGCCTGTAAGACATAGTGGGTGCATTACAGCCTGCTGAACATCCTGTGACTTCCGGGACGAGCTTTTACGTAACTGAACTTTAATGTGCAGTAAAGTTCAAATGCAACACGAGCAAAGGTGGTGTTTAGTCACACTTTTCTCAGAAGAAACCACTCCTAAACCATCAGCAGCAGCTCTGCTCTACTAAGGTTAGCAGGGAAGAGTGTTGTTCTACTCCTGCTGCGTAATCAAAGGCTACAACAATTATTATTGACTTAGCTTACTACCAGGTAACTGTAACCCACTGCACGGATGCCCACGGGGAGGGGAGGGGAGGGGAGGGGAGGGGAGGGGATAATTTTGCATACAGTGAGAGACCTGCTGTTGACCGGTGGTTCATTAGCTGGCCGGGGGCTGTTAGTGGGGGACTGCTACCAGATATGGGTTTGGAAAACTGCCCCATGTGACTAACATCTTTAAATCTAGCGTGGGGGAAGTGGGTGTTGGATGGAGGAGGAGGAAGTTTGTGGTTACTGTTTCAGTAACTGGCCACTTGCTGTTAACTGAAAAATAACGTTTAAACTTTATATATTAAGAAATAGCTTAACAACCTTCAGATGTCATCTTAAAGAGTACATGCATGCAGTTGTACATATGACATTATTTACAAACATCACAGAGATTAATGCTGTACGTACAGTAGAATATTTACAGTCTTGCACACATAGACAAAGAAATAATGGATGTATCACCCATTGGTTTCTGGACTACCGGTTTAAAGCCAGGAGATTGCATTTTGACTTCTTGGTATTTTTGGAGCCAGAAGTGACCATATTTGGACAACAGGGTGGAGCTGGCTAAGCCAGTGTCTTCTACGGTATTAACGGCGCTGCGCTAAGCTTAACGCCAAGCTTAACGCTCAAGAGGAAAACTTGCCAACTCTCAACTGGTTGACGCCAGTTTTGCCAGTGGGTAAATGGGAACCTTGAAAATTGTCAACCTTTCCCTTAAGTTACCGGCAACCAAAATGTTCCGATTTACTTTAATTAAGGGAAAACACCGTGAGAAGTCAAAGTTTTAAGACAAAAACCTTTTTTTAAACAGTGCTGTGGATACGCATTGCTAAGACTCTGTCATGATTGGCAGGTGGGCGTGTACCTGTGCCCTAATGCAGGCCCTGCTTCATCATCAATTTAAAATAAATGGGACCATAATTTACTAAATGAAGGAGGCTTGAAACTAGCAATTGAGTCCATAAACTCTAATGATGAAAATGTTTTACTAGGTAATAAATCAAGTGAGAAGTAGGGTTATTTTATCTAGACTTCCAATTCTTGCGATGTGGGTGATGTATCTGGCCAGTTTTAACAAGGAAGAAGAATGTGTGGAATAAAAAGACTGCTTCGATTTTGATTCTTGATATAGAAGTGCAATGATAAATTTACCAATGTCTGAGCTGTCATGTTTTTCATTTATAGAGCATGAACCAAAACACAAGGAATGCCTTTGGGTGCAGAAAGGGCTTTTTCTTTTTCCACAGTGAGTGAAACAAAATGTGTGCGCTTACTGTGAAAGTCTACGTGTATGTGTCAGTCTGACACACGTATGCATGTGTGGGGGTGTTGGCAGTGTGAATTGCTGTCTACCACAGTGTATTTTTTGATAATACTTATGGGTTTGTAAAAATGTGACCATTTAATATTTTGTGTCCTTAACTTATTTTGGTTAATTTTCTGCTGTCAGACAGTTTGTTTCATTCAGTGGCAGATTGGTTTATGGGAATATTCATCTCTGAGCCTTGGTAACTTGTAAATTAGAACATGTGCAGAGGCGAGGGACTTTAAATGAGTTATGAAGTCATCTGTAATGGTAGCAGGTTGGAATTTAGAACCCTGTAACACTGTCTCCTTATCTTTACTGTAACAGTCCCATCCATGTGTCTATTATTTGTTCCTGTTGTAAATGATGGGCAGTAGCTAGAAAACGGGTTGTATGTGTCCAGTGTTTTTATGTTTTAGGGACAATTGTAGCACTTATTTTAGTTTGGGGATCGCTTGATGTGTGATCCAGTTATAGTCCCAGTGCACAGTGGCCTTTCAATATGTTTTAACACCCTGCTAGCCTCACCACTCAATAATGTTGATTTCACATTGGGTTTATAAAGGGATTACCACTCTGCTGCCAACATACACTAGCAGACGGAGGGCTGGAAGTGTGTGTGTGTGTGTGTGTGTGTGTGTGTCTGTGTGTGTGTGTGTGTGTGTGTGTCTGTGTCATTTGAAACCCATAGGCAGGTCAGGCTCCTAGCAGAGGATGTGATGGCCTGAACTGTTGTGATGCAGTGAGTCGTATCTTTTGCTATGGCGATTGACTTTGTCGTGCATTTACTCAAAGACACAGGGGCTGGATATACTGTGCTATATGAACCAATCTGGTGATAGGGTTGTTCATATTTTATTCATCCTGTTTACATGCCGGTATTTCCTCCTACAGAGAGTTTATTTGTTAATATCCTGCTTCCTCACACTGTATAAATGGCCCATTTATGTGCATTTTTCAGTACTATTAGCTGTTAAAGTCTTTTGAGAGACTGCAATTGTTTTCCTTTTTCATGCATTTTAAGATCTCAAATGAGATCTTATGAATACAGTAGATTTTCAATTTCCCTGTTACAAAGCATGATTTTAGCTAGAAAGCAAAACAGCCCCCGAATATAAAATTGAGTCATATCTATTTTTTTGTGTATGCACTGGCATATGATTTTAAAACCTGACTGTTTGCAAGGCACATTTGCCCATTGTAAATCATACTGTTTCAAGTGAATACAAAGTCCTTTGAGGATTGTCTTTGAGCTCTAGCTTTAATTTCACTGCTGTGCCGGGTCAATTAGAGTTTACAATAGTACTTCCACTCATTTAGAGTGTTTGATAGCTGCTTAACTGAGTTTAATTAATTTGTCTCACTGTCTGTCTCTTTCTCTCATTCTTTGTGGCCTCCTCTCTGCCCTCCCCCTTTCCTTTTATTCTCCCCTATCTTTGTCTTTCCTCAGGTGTCTGACCCAGTGATTCAGGAGCAGGACAAAGCAGTGAAAAGGAGAGCCATGGGGGTGAGCCTGGGCCAGGATGTAGGCTGGCTCCTGCCTTTCCTGTTCTTGCTACTGATGGTCACAGTGTTACCCACACAGGGTCAAGGCTGTCCACAGCGTTGTGAGTGCATTTCAAAACTCAAGACTGTTTCCTGTTATGGTAGACGCCTGTCTGCACTGCCAGATGGCATCCCACTGGACACCAAGACCCTGGACCTAAGCGGGAATAAACTTCGCTGGGTAGAGCATGGGGACCTTCTTCCATATTCACGTCTTGAAAAGCTGGACCTGAGTGAGAACATGATTAGTGTCCTGGAACCAAATGCTTTTTCTAGTCTCCAGACCCTGCAGTCGCTTTCACTGAGGGGTAACCAATTGAAACTGGTCCCCATGGGGGCTTTCTCACGCCTCTCCAATCTAACTTCATTGGACCTCAGTGGGAATAAGATTGTAATTCTTTTGGACTTTACTTTCCAAGACCTAAAAAGTCTGAAAAACCTAGAAGTTGGAGACAATGATTTAGTTTATATTTCCAACAAGGCCTTTCTGGGTCTGGTTGGGCTGAGGGAGCTGACCATTGAGAGGTGCAACTTGACTTCTGTGTCTAGCCAGTCTTTGTCTTACCTGCATAACCTGGTGGCTCTGCGTCTCCGCTACCTCAGTATCTCCACCTTAGAGGACCAGAACTTCCGTAAACTGGGAAACCTGAGGGGCCTCGAGATCGATCACTGGCCCTTTTTGGAGCACATTTCCCCTCACAGCCTGCAGGGTCTTAACTTGTCTTGGCTGTCGATTACTCACACTAACATCACCTCTGTGCCCACCTCTGCCCTACGCAGTCTAGCTTACCTCACCAGCCTCAACCTGTCCTACAACCCTATCTCTGTATTGGAGTCCTGGGCGCTGCGGGACCTTGTAAGGCTGAAGGAGCTGCATCTGGTTAACACAAATCTGGTGGCAGTGCAGCCATATGCGCTGGGTGGCCTAAGGCAAATCAGCCTCCTTAACCTCTCCACTAACGGCCTGGTGTCCCTGGAAGAGGGAGCGTTTCAATCTGTCAACACTCTGGAGACTCTGCGTTTGGACGGGAACCCTCTGGCCTGCGATTGCCGCTTGCTGTGGATCCTTCAGCGCAGGAAGACCCTCAATTTCGAAAATGCCTCCCCAGTGTGTATGACGCCCGTCGAGGTGCAGGGACGGGCTCTAAATGCTTTCTCTGACTCGGCTCTCTTTGATCACTTTACTTGCCAGAAGCCCAAAATCCGCAACAGGAAGCTGCAGCAGGTAACTGCCCGTGAGGGGCAGGTCGTGTCATTTATTTGTAAAGCAGAAGGTGAGCCGACGCCGGTGATATTCTGGATCTCTCCTCAGCGTCGCCGCATCACAACAAAGAGTAGCGGCCGCCTAACTGTGTTACCAGAGGGTACATTAGAAATACGGTACGCCCAGGTAACAGACAGTGGAACCTACATCTGCATAGCCAGCAATGCTGGTGGAAATGACACCTATTTTGCCACACTTACAGTCAGTGGGCTGCCACTAGATGCAGCCCTGATGGCAAACCGCACGTACTATGCTGGGGACCTTAATGACACAAATCTAAATGACACCAGAGTCTTCCTAAAGTTTACTCTGGACCTCAAAACCATCCTAATATCCACAGCTATGGGCTGTATCATGTTCCTGGGGGTGGTTCTCTTCTGTTTCATTCTGCTCTTTGTGTGGAGTCGAGGGAGAGGACAGCACAAGAACAATTTCTCTGTGGAATATTCCTTCAGAAAGGTGGATGGACCCGCTGCCAGTGGAGGACAGGGTGGGGCCCGCAAGTTCAACATGAAAATGATTTGATTATTTGGATCTGTTTCTCTCATTTTTTCCCTGATACTGTTTACAAGCAGTCAAATGCTAAAGGCACCGGAGTAGACCTTTGTGCTTGCAAAATATTAAATGCAGTTTTTTTAGAGGAGGACATTTTATTGAGACAAGGTTTTGTTATCGACACTACTATATATATATATATATATATATATATATATATATATATATATATATATATATATATATATATATATATATATCTCTTTGTTGTGTGTTCACATTATTGTGCAGATGGACCCTGGATTATAAAGGTCTAAAGATGTCTCCATGTCTTGAGTAGACTGTTAAAAGCTCAAGCAACAAAATCACTAAGAGTCCCACCAGTCTTTAACCTCGACAAATCTCTTGCCAACTCCATCCTTCTTCCCTACCGTGAACTCTGTCCTCTTCATCTTTGAAGGACTTCACCTCTCTGCTCCATCTGAGGTGATTCAATCTCCAAACTCATGAATACATTATACTAGCGTGGTGCTCAATGAATGCCAAGGACTTGCCAATATGTATTTGAATAGCTCCAGCTATATACTGCATATTTAGACGTATTTACAGTCAGGACTTAGAGCATTATTGTGACAAACAAATAGAGGCTTTGCTGTTTTTTTTTTTTTGCTGATGGTGGGTTTTTACAGAATACATTACACACCAAGAGACTCTGCAACACTGCCAATTTGACCGTAAAGCACCAGGTAATATCAGTGCAATGCTGTGGTAGAGAGAAGTGACTTCTCATTGGATACCACTACAAGTTGCTCAAAGCCGTTTTAAACAAAAACAGGACTCTACATGTTAAGCTACACTTAAAGGACCAAATGCACATTCGTTTGGTGACAAATCAGTACATGTGGATGCACACTTGCTTATTAGGTTTTCCATTGGTTATCCTTACATATCTTACATGACTCTCTTGATCAGAAAAGAACTGTGTGTAAAAAGATGAACGCATGTACAGTGTTGGCTTCCTACTTTGAATTATGTGTATTATTTGTAAATTGAACATTTGTTGGATGTGCATTCATCCCAAAGTTGAATAGATTAAATTGTAGAATATATACTGTATAAGATGTATTATATATTTTGTAAACATTGATATTGAAATCCTTGTGGTTGTTTATAGTACTGTTGAGTGATCAATCTGATCTTTCTGTTCTACTGTAATTTTATTGTTATAGTCTCTTTTTCAAATCATTGATATCCAGTTCACCCTATCACGCATCAGATCCTTGAGTTCACAAAACAGCTCTCGAAGGGCGTTCACTTGCCTGTTTTTGGCTGTGTAAGTGACAGTGGAGAGGCTTAAGCTGACCAGTGGAGGAAGGAGTTAAGTTGGTTCTCGATGTATTTGAGACACACAGGGAAAAATGAAATTGTGATAAAGAAACTTGCAGACTGGAACAAAGGTCATAATGAAACTTAGACATCCCAACTATAATACAAAGGGCTGGATGCTAACTTAATATGCCTCCTAAAATAGCTGTATAGCATTCTGTAAAAGTTTAAGCAGAATTAACTATATATATATATATATATATATATATATATATATATATATATATATATATATATATATATATATATATATATATATATATATATATATATATATATATATATATATATATATATATATATATAGTATACTTAACAAAAAGTGTGAAATAACTGAAAACATGTCTTATATTCTAGTTTCTTCAAAGTAGTCACCCTATGCTCAAGAGGTAGTCACCTGAAATGCTTTCCCAACAGTCTTGAATGAGTTCCCAGAGATGCTCAGCACTTGTTGGCCCTATTGCCTTCACTCTGCAGTCCAGCTCATCCCAAACCATCTGGATTGGGTTCAGGTCCGGTGACTGTGGAGGCGCAGCACTCCATCACTCTCCTTCTTGGTCAAATAGCCCTTACACAGCCTTGAGGTGTGTTTGGGGTCAACTAAACGCAAACCAGATGGGATGGCATGCTGCTGCAGGATGCTGTGGTAGCCATGCTGGTTCAGTATGCCTTCAATTTTGAATAAATCCCCAACAGTGTCACCAGCAAAACACCCCCACATCACACCTCCTCCTTCATGCTTCACGGTTGGAACCAGGCATGTAGAATCCATCCGGTCACCTTTTCACAAAGACACAGCGGTTGGAACCAAAGATCTCAAACTTGGACTCATCAGACCAAAGCACAGATTTCCACTGGTCTAATGTCCATTCCTTGTGTTTCTTGGCCCAAACAAATCTCTTCTGCTTGTTGCCTCTCCTTAGCAGTGGTTTCCTAGCTGTTATTTGTCTCCTCTTAACAGTTGTTCTAGAGATGTGTCTGCTGCTAGAACTCTGTGTGGTATTCATCTGGTCTCTAATCTGAGCTGCTGTTAACTTGCGATTTCTGAGGCTGGTGACTCAGATGAACTTATCCTCAGCAGCAGAGGTGACTCTTGGTCTTCCTTTCCTGGGCAGTCCTCATGTGAGCCAGTTTCGTTGTAGCGCTTGATGGTTTTTGCGACTGCACATGGGGAAACATTCAAAGTTTTCGCAATTTTCCGGACCGACTGACCTTCATTTTTTAAAGTAATGATGGCCACTCGTTTCTCTTTACTTAGCTGATTGGTTCTTGCCATAATATGAATTCTAACAGTTGTCCAATAGGGCTGTCGGCTGTGTATCAACCTGACTTCTGCACAACTCAACTGATGGTCACAACTCCATTAAGAAGGCAAGAAATTCCACCAATTAACCCTGACATGGCACACTGTGAAGTGAAAACCATTTCAGGTGACTACCTCATGAAGCTCATTGAGAGAACACCAGGGTTTGCAGCACTATCAAAAAAGCAAAGGGTGGCTACTTTGAAGAAACTAGAATATAAGACATGTTTTCAGTTATTTCACACTTTTTAGTTAAGTACATAATTCCAAATGTGTTCATTCATAGTTTTGATGCCTTCAGTGATAATCTACAATGTAAATAGTCATGAAAATAGCCTGCTCCATGCACTGGCGCCACAGAGGGAGGTCAAATACTGCCCACACAACAATGACACAGAGCTGGATTGAAATCAGCAAAGTTGCTCTTTGACATTAATTGGTAATCACGGCGTGTACAGTAAAAGCAAATGTGTCAGTGTTGGACCTTGCAAAGCAATCTGTTGTAATTTTAATGCTATATAACAAAACAGAAACTAGGAGCATTACATTCAGTTTTCTTCATAACTTCCAACATAATTTGGAGAAGTGAGAAAACAGGTGAACTGCTCATACTATTCTAACTTTTCTCTTCATTTGTGGGCTCAGACTGGGAAACCAATACTATTCTTCCTGTTTGTTCAAGGACTGCAGTTCTAACAGTGTTACTCTGCTGTCATCTGTTGGCTAGAGATGACACTGACTTCTACGCTATTAATTCAATTAGGATTTGACTTCCCCAACATTAATGCTTAATAGTAAGCAATTTATTCCATTTCCCCAAAGGCAACTGTGAAGTGTATGGACAGCTCACCTAAATTCTGTTGTTTTGGAGATGAAATTTAATGTTGAGTTACAACTGAAATTACACAAAATGGGCATGATAAAGAGAAGACCCATATCACTTCCTTTGTTTAGTTTTGTGTTCATTCACATATACTGTACACTGCACAACACATATTACAGATTAAACTCACATTATTGAATTCTATTTAATGAACTGTGAATATGTTAACCTGACATCTGGCACTTGTCTGCATATTAGAAATATAATTAAAATTGTCATTGTCGTTTACTGAATTCATCCTGTAAATACCATTGTGTCTGGAAATTGTGCTAGACTGTTTTGTATTGTATTGTTTTATAAAAATGATGCACACTGTTTATAAAGCATGCTATGTTATCTGCTATGATAATTTCTTTGTCCCATTATTTTTAACAGCATGCCAACTGGCACTCAACCTTTATGGTGGTAGTCTAAGAAGTTGATTGAGAGTCTGCAATACACCTGTGACCTCGTCACTGTGAAATTTTGTGTTGCTATGTTTTATTTTGAACTGTCTTTTTCCATGGGTTTGCCATATTTTAATTTTAAAAAATCACTTAAATCAACTGGTTGGATCTACTCTAAGATTTACTGTCATGAATCATTCAAGTTAGTGATATACATAGGTATTGCATACACTGTATGAGGAGCATTATTATTGTCCATTTTCTATGCATTCATCAAAACACAAGTTACAAAAATAAATGGAATTTTATGAGCAGTTAAAAAAAAGTGTTGCATTCACACTTTCATGTGTTTCTTGGTCCTGATTAATCATTAAGCTGTAATGACTGAATTGGTTGTGATAAGTGTGACTTAAAAAACTGAACTAAGCCCTCAGTGAGTAAGTTCAGTGAGTGAAGTGAATTCATACTGTGCTGTTTTGACTGGTATCAGCTGAAGACAAATAACTGGTATGCACTTCAGGAACCCCTCAAGGAGGAAGTAGTGAGCAACAGGAAGATGTTCAGTACCTTATATTGAACTAAATCTGTTCCAGTTATATACTTTAAGTCCCTCCACTCAAAAAATTTGATATGCTTATTGTTACTTCGCTTGGATGTTTAACCTTTACTTTGCAGAAAGATATCACAACTAGTTTGTAAAAACATTGTAATCCAATTTGCAACTTAGTGTTCCTATGTGGGATGTGGAAACTTGAAACCTCCAGTATACATACTGAGAAAGGAGTTTTCAGTGCAGTAGCCATTATGTTCCAGTAGTTAAACTTTAAATGTAGCATGAATTTGCATATTCAAGATGTTTAAAACCATAATAGACACAAATAGACATGTCTTACTGCATGACTATGGAGATGCTTGAAGCATTTTCTTTTGACGTCCTGCATTAGGTACATTAATTGTGTAAGGTGTTACAAAGATTCAATGATCCTTGGCAGACATAAGAAACTCTATGGGAGAGATAAACATCATTCTGCCTAAGGATTTAACCTAATTTGGGGAAAATAAATGCTGTCTGATACATTGGTCCCAAGCCAGGAAACTGCCACCTCATTGTGGGGGTCAAGCATTCACACCTGAACCGCTCTCATGGTGTTCATCATGCTTTCACCCACTCACCCAAGAGTGACTCTTCTGATCATATCACATTTGTCATCCCACACCTCTATGGTTTTACACCTCCGATCTTTTAAATATGCGTCTGACTTTGAAATGAGTCACTTTGAGCTTTCTTATCGACAGTCATCTGGGCCTGCTACACCTGTATTGAAGCATTTGTTATGATTCCCCATATATGTTTCCAGGTTTCTCCTATAATTCTGTATTTTGACCGCAAAAGAGTATAGCTCCTGTCATATACCACTTACAAATTGTCTAAAATGTTTTGAAAATGGGACAAGTATCTAAAAACTGTGTAGTAAATGAACAAGATTCCTCTGAAACCTGAGTGACTGAGAGGGGGTGTGAGTTTCGCACTTTGTTTTGCTTACCAGAAGAAGAAACCTTGCCATGATTCACTTTACATAATGATACTGTATAGTAATGTGCAATACACTGTTGCTCTTCATAAATGTTACATCAATGTGTAGAGTGAAATGAACACCATGGTTCTACCATTCAAGTCAGAATATTAGCAAAACTCTCTTGAAATGTGATTTGATTGGGAAATGATTACATTCATTTAACCAGAAATCACTAAGTTTGAAAGTACTCTTCAAAGTAGACTGTAGAGTAATACACCTGAAACTACCCACCCTTTTGGTTAAGTGTCAATGTAGCCGTCTATGCAAAGGAGGTTATTTCTCTGAAGATGTGTCACCAAAATTTCAGATGGGCCACTGAGAGATGTGTCATCTACTAAGTGTTAGGCACCAACTTCAGACTGTGAAATTGCAACATTAAGCACTCAAATGAGGCTATCTTGCATTTTATTAATTTAATAACTTATTTAATTTACTTGAAGTAGATGGCAGTGGTAAAATGCACAAAGTTCTAAAGCTCTACACTCAAGTATCTCTTTCATTTGAGGAAATTATGTCACATTGCACTTTAACACACGATGATCTACTTCTGCTTCACCAGATCTATTGCCAGCTATATATGGGAACATCGATGGGTGATTGAAATGATGTAAGTTTGCATGTGTGTATATAAAGTTTGTATGTGGGTGGAGTAATTACACTTTTTGTGTTACTGTGGTGTTGAAACATGGTGGTCTAAATGGGATTGTAGTGGTTAGCAGTTTCCGCATAAACAATTGCAACAACATGCAAAGAATGTGTGCACATCTTTACATCAAGACAAGGTGTACTTGCAGATCAGTTGATAAGCTGCAAACAATCATTTAATCATCATTTAAAGGCAGAATCTGTTTTGTTTTTTAATACACTCCTTTTGATAAAATACATACATCAGAGTTAGAGATGATGATGTATGTATTTTACATCAGCTGGAACCTGATGACATTGGGAGCTCCAGGATTAATTCTAATTATGACTGAAGTGTGCCAGGATGACTTGAATGCCATGTGATTCATCTCTTGAATTTGCAACTAAGAACCATAAACTAAGGTTTAGTTTTGGTTTTTGAGCTTCATGAGTAAATAGTTTCAAACCAAAAAGTTGGTAGCTGGTGAAGTGTAGTATCAGAAACCATAGTAGCTTTTTGTTGATGGTGAGGTTGCAAAAGAGTGAAATAGCAAATAACAAAATAAGACCAAGTACTGGTTTTGTGTTCATGTTTGGATATAGGAAATAAATGTCATGACCATCATGACTGGAATAATTTCAGTGCTTCAAAAATATAATGCAGGAGTCTATGGTCTCACCTGTGTACCAAGAAAATCTCCTTGAGTGTTTGCCAAATGCAGATTACAGATCAGATACAGATCAGAACTTTAATATTCATGTCTGTCAGTGGGTAGAATCAGAAAAAAAAATCAGAAAAGGGTTTATTGCCAAGTAAGTAACACTTACAAGGAACTTGCATTGGTGGTTGGTGCATGCATAAACAAACATTGAACATTAATATGAAATAAAAAATAAATACCCTACAGAAACATATACAAAATAGCTGTTTAACGCAAGAAAAAAGGCTAAATGAATATGAGTATCTTTAACTGGGATAATACTGGATCACTGCCATGGCCTCACATTATAATTCTCTTTTAATAAGGAACACAATGCTCAGGGCTCATTGCTCAGGGCAATGTTGCCCTTAAGAAGTCTGTCTGACCCAAGTTGCCAAGGGGGATTTTAAACTGTGTTTAAATCATTGTTAGTATTAAGGAATCAAAACAAGACAACGTGGGGTCGAAACGGTTAAAATAACATAAGGTTTGCCTATTAAACAGGACAAGATAACATTACATAAAACCATGTCTGCACAGTGATATGGAAGTAGCATCTTTGTATAGTTACATATTTTATTTATTATAATGTAGGCTAGCCTATAGGTGAGATAAAAAGCAGGTTGGAAACACTGTTGAGACATAAGCAGCAGAAGAACCAACATTGATCTTTATTGTAGAAAGATGAAATTCGTATTTAAAAAAAAAAACACAAAAATTAAACCAATTATATCCTATATCCACACAGATTAAGCAGAATATACATACAGCAATTTATTTTGTCAATATAGCAATTACCCCATATTAGCAGCAAACACGCAAAGGGGTGTTTTGACTCATCTCTGTTAACTTTCCGTCTATGTTTTCACTCCATCAGCGACTCCTAGCGACTAACTTTAACTTTCTTTAACTGTCTATGGCGACAACACGTAGCTGCACGTTTTCTTTTCAACTGAAACGGTAGTGCGTTGAACATCCTGCTGTGTGCGCAAGCGCTCTTCCTTAATAGACTCGTTCGAGATGAACTGCGCCTGGCCTAGCTCTCAAAATGTTTGCAATCTGTTGTTGATGTTAATTAACAACAGACTGTAGATGGTCCGTGATCTGAACGGATTTAGTCTCTCTGACTTCTAAACGTAAATATCAGCCACACAACATGTGTTCTGTACAGAATAAGTCTTTAAATCAGACAAATAGCAATTAAAATCCCTCCGATTCAAAAACAATAAAAACTTTATATAAAACGTCATCATGTTGTAAACCAATCAGGTGTTAAATCAGCTGAGAAGCCGGCGTTTCCCAGCATGCTCTGGGTCCGCCTGGGGTCTTGCAGTCCTGCCTGCACGATCCGTTCTGCGCATGTGCAATATGTTCGCGCATACGCAGATGATATCATGATGAACGCGGATTTACAACACTGCACGATCTGTTCCCATAGACAGTTAAAGAAAACCGTTCGCCTCCACCGGAAAGCTAACATTAGTTTAGCTAACAGCTAATTCGGCTAACATTTAGCTGAGACAGCATGTAAAAGACCCTCAAAAGTTAAAATAACCGTTTAAATATAAACAGCTGTTATGTCAGTTTTACTTTACTTGCTCATTTAAAATACAATACTTGTCTTTATTGTTACTGTAAAGTCTCAATTTAGCTGGAGCTGCTTTTCCCACTGTTTAGTTTCAGTAACGTTATTTTAGGCTGAATCAAGCTGTCAGCTAGCGGTTAGCCGAATCAGCTGTTAGCTAAACTAACGTTGTTAGCTTTCCTGTGGAGGCTAACAGCAGACCGCTACCGTGGAACAGATCGTGCAGTGCCGTAAATGTTCGTACATCATGATTATCATCTGCGCGTGCGCGAACATATTGCGCGGGCGCAGAACGGATCGTGCAGGTAGGACGGATCGTGTATCGACACCTACTATTACCACGAGGTTACGTGCATGTCTCTGCTGATTGGGTATCACCAGTGCTGTGACAGCCAATAAACGATAGACAAACGTCGTTTGACCGGAAACAGCAGCAAAACAGTGCGCACCAAAAATGTGCCCGAGTTCCCAGTCTCCCAATTTGAAGAAATACACACAAAATACTTACTAAACTCTTGTAAGTACATCTAACTCTGACACAACAACGTTTTTTGTTCCGAAGCTAACCGCTCCAGTATTCTCATCACGGTAACAATAAGCAGCTGTAAAGTATTTCATGCTAATGTTACATTAGCTGTTTAAGCTACAAAACAAGCCAAATGCATTTACTGAAAACTGTATGAAGACGAAGGTTACGGGGGCAGGACAAACATACTGAATGTAATAATGTTAGAGTAATATAAATAATTTATTTGAGTTTGTCTTTGAGCCAGCTGAGGACTGGTTGTTTGCCTGGCAGCAATGTTTCCATCAGCGATCTGCTGGGGTGTTGCTGACTCACAAATACACTGAAGTAAATAGCAGAGGCCAACTGGAAGAAAAGAGCAGTAGAATACTTTCTCTGAAACCTAATGCAATAGTACTGTTACCAGGATCAAGGCCTGAAATTCGTTTGAGTACTAAAAAAGCCCACAAGTCTTTTGTCTGCCCAAGGCACAGCATTGTAGGAGTTGGCCTCTGTACTGAGTTGCAGCTTGTATCTCCTCTGTTTGGAAAGCAAGCAACATGGTCATTTAAACATCAGTTTCTTGTTTTACCTTTTGTGAGCCGTTCAGGGTTTCAGGTTTGTAAAAAAAGAAGACACTTTTTTTCTAATGTAAAATATACAATGTTGTCCCTAAGCTTATTGGAATATAAGAAGATTCAATCTCACTTTGGCTGGAGGATGGAGGAAGGTGACTAGTTCTGCCGACACAGAAAAACCATGAAAATAAATCATCATACTTCACTGTTGGAGGTTGTTGACAGTAGTTTGTTAGGGCAAAGTAATATCAATCTGGCGTGAAACCATGCGTTTTATTTTTTATTATCCACATGTTTATCTTTTTACATAAAAAAAACAACAAATGGATCTGGATTACTATTTGTAACAGTATTTCATTGTAGAAAAAAGGAAGGAAATACTTGATTCTAAATTAATGTTTTCAAGACTAAAACATATGGTAAAAGATGTACATTAGCACTAAATAATGTTTATCAACAAAATACAATGACATAGGACACATCTAGTTCTGTCACAATTCAGACATGTAAAAAGAAGACCCATGGTTTTGCTTCTTTAAGTGGTTGCATTGTTATCAGTGTTCTAAAGAGAGACGGGTTAGCTGAGATCAGTTGGTATTATCTTATTTATAACCCAAAGTTGAACCTTTACTCAACTTTGACGTAAGAGGACACACAGAGAAGTAGCTTCAGAGCTCTATTTTTGTGGCACAGAAGGGCGTGCTGTGAACTTATACATGAATGTAATCTATTCAGACACCTACTAACTTGTTTAAGGGCAAAATGTTCTTCATATGGCTGTAGTGTGAATGATCATCATCCAACATAGAACCGTCAATGTGTGCTGTGATACAAAAAAGTGTAGAGCGGGGGGTAGGGCAATACCGATAATTTGTAGTTAATAAAATTGATAACTGATTTTGATTTGGAACCAAAATGCATATACAGTGAAAATTTAAGATTTTGGAATGTAACAAAATCCAACACAAACTTTATTTAGATGCTCTCTAAGCAATTATAAACAAACTTTTAACATAATACACAGTAAAAGATTGTCAGAGTTGTGGGCGGGACATTAAATCAGACTCAGTGGTGAGTGACAGACACAGAGCTGTAGCGGTGCCTGAGTAGCACAGTTTTTACAAATAATGTGCAAACTGCCAATAAATGGCCTGATAATCGGCCAGGGATGATTATTGGTCTATCACTGGCGTGAATGTTTATATGCACCATGATTTCACAAGAAAAGATCTCCTACAGTGTCAGCAGAAATATTTGACCATAAGTGAAGAGAAATTAAGAATTTGTTTCTCAGTCATTCAATTTGTACAGTACATAAACCCTTCTCTATTGGACAGTCAGTTGGACATGTATTGTCTTGGTGGAGAGTAGTTTCTGACTCTGAAGGAGATTTTGCGAGGTGGAGCAGGGCAGGAACGGGACAACACCCCCGGGACCTGCTGCTCCTCATCCTCATCTGAGGCAGCTCTCGTAGGAATGGGTTTCAGTAGATGAGCTCCAGGAGGGGACGAATGCGGGGGCAGGAGATTTTGAGGAATGCCGAGTGGAGGGAGGAGGCCAGGTCCAGTTTTTCCAGACATATTCAAATATGAATAGCCTCTCATTGTATGGAAGGCATATGCAGGAATGAAGACAGGGTGAGGTGGTTGTTGTATAACAGAAGAGTCTCTGCCACCCCAGTTGTAGTCCCTTTGCAGGGACTGGTGGTGTGTGCTAGTGGCAGTGATAGGTTGGGTGCTGCTGTGGACATGGTGTTGCAGTTGGTTACCGTGGTGAGCAGTGAAGGCTGCAGGGTGCATCAGGCCAAAGCGCAGTTTAATGGCCGTTAATTCAGCACTGAGCCTGGCATTTTCTTCTTTCATGGCCATGAGATGAGTCTCCAGCACATAGTCATTCATCCTTCTCTTCTCCCGTGAGCGTTTGGCTGCCTCGTTGTTCTTACGACGTTTCTCCCAGTAGAGGGCATCCTTCCTCTCCTCAGGTATAAATTCCCTTTTGCGACGGGGTCCTCTACGCACCACTTCCTCGTCAGTTTGTAAAATATGGCCTTCTTCGCCTCTATAAAAAGGTGATGACTGGGACTCCATGGTAGATGAATAAATGAAAAACAATGTACCCAGACCTGAAATCAAGAAGAAAAGAGGAGAGATTTTTTTAGTCTTGTGTGGGAGGTTGAGTAATACAGGTACTTTTCTTCTTGTATAATGATAACCTTATCTGATTTGCGTAGTACTTAGCGTGTTTTTTTTTTTTTTGGGATAAAAGCACAGTAGTATTTCTGAATGCGGTGATGACTGGAGTATGTGACACTGCTGACAATCTTTTTACATGTGATATCCACAGCTGTCAGCTCTGGGGAAGAAGAATAAAATGTAAACAATGGGTCATGTTAAGAATATTCCTTTTAACAGCAACAACACACTTACTGAAATTAAGTTAGTGTTGAATGTCATTGTTAACATGTAACTGGAGTGAGCTGATGCATACTGGGGAGAATCTTATTATCATACACCACTCAGGAGACCCAGACAGTCTGCATACAGATGGGTGGTTGAACAGCTGGCCCTCTGGTGCAGTCAGAACAGTCTTCAGGAGAAGCCACTCAACACTGCCCACAACTACCATTCTGAACATAACCATTCTTTGCATTTTCTTTTGCCGATTTTTCTTAAATTTCGGTACAGATTTGTGATACATTTGGATGGAACCCTAACCACTGTTTGGTTTGGATCAGCTACCAAGTAGGAGAGGCACAGACTACAACAGACAGTCAAGACTGCGGAAAGAAATCATCAATCAATCTCCATTCAGGACTTTTACTCCTCCAGAGTCAGGAAACAAGCAGTATGCTGAACACTGCAGACCCTTTACACCCTGGACAGAACCTGTTCTAACTTCTTCCCTCTGGTAGGCGCTACAGATCACTGTTCACCCACACAATCATTTAATTCAGTTATTTGGTAGTCTATCATTGCCAGACCTTCTTCCACAGCACTGAAGAGGAAGTTCTGGCTAGTCCACACAGTATTCTGGGATAGGAGAAAAACGTGCTCTGGTTTATTGGCATTTTTTTTAAACCAATCACAATCATATTGGGCTGCGCTATGCGCAAGACTGAATTACGGTACTGCAAAATTGTTTGGGGAAGGAACTTGTTTTGGTGGAACATGTGTAAGTTCAAAAGTTGTTTTAGTCGTGCAACGGAAAACTCAGATTGGACAGATATTCTAGGTAGCTGTCTGGGGAGCAGTTAACCATAGTGCTCATTAATCGACCCAAGTTTAGAATGCCAACACAAAGAAAGTGGAAGGTGATAAAAAAAGAGACATCCGACAGAAGGTTCGGCGGCACATGAAAAATACCGGAAATGAAACATTGTGGATATAGACTAGTTATTTAGTGTCAACAATCCTGTAACAGCAAACCATACCTGTAAAGGATATATCTTTATAGTTTATATACAGTTTTTAAACATGTAAAAAAAGTCACTGTTAATACAAATAAGCATGCTACATATACTTCCAAATCCAAACTACCTCATGTATACAGTGACCTGTTCGATTACAAATTCCATATTTGTCCCATCACCCATTGCACTCTATCTTGTCTTAAATTTTAACACATTTACAACAGATATATTCCTATGTACATCCATTTTTTGTCCTTGTTTTCAGCTGGCATGCCTATTTCTGTGCAAGTACATTGAGAGTAACTAAAACCAAGTCAAATTCCTCACACCTCTTATACACACTTACTTTGCCAAAATAGCTGATTCTGATTTTAATACATATTTATCACTTGCAGTGATACTGCAGTTTACTGTTGCACACAACTAGTAACGGGTAAGGCTGTGCATGTGTTTTTCTCTCTGCTATAGAGGCTTCTACAGTGCAGTATTCAGTTGCACCTTACTCTAACACCTTCAGCACTCAAACAGTACTTCTAAATAAACTCTCACCTGTTTAAACCACATGAATGGGACGGGAAACAAGCAGACAAAGAAGAATGTGCTCAATGTGCTCTTATAGTACATCGTTGTTTACAACGATGTGCTCATGCAGCAACAATTATGCCTAGTTCCTTATTTCAAACATTACTTACTGTACTACAGTGCTCGAGACAGTTCAACACAAATGCAAAAGCTACAACACAAATGCAAAAGCTACAACACAAATGCAAAAGCTACAACATAAGTGAGCGTGTTGTTGACAAACGGAGCTGGTGGATGAGCAGGAGGAAAGTTCTTGAATGTTTGAGAAGTAAGTGAAACATGGTTCCTTGCTAATTATGATTACTGTGATTGTCACAAATAGGCAATGTTGTTCAATATCTGTGTGGACTTTACAAATGGTAATATACAGTCTATGAACAAACCCTTTTTATGGCTTTAAAGACAGTGTAAACACAAGAGTCCACAATCTGAATTCTATTTATTTACTTATTTTATTTTCCAGTAGCAAGCATGAAACAAGGTCGTAGTTAAAATTGTGGGTTTCTTTCATTCAGAACAAGCTGTGTATATTACGCCCCTAACAAAGTAATAGGCACCATATTGAAGGTAACACAATTAGCATTCACTTTAAACATCTGTTTACCATAACCATAACTATAACACACATACACTTTCCAAACCAACTGTATCAAGGGAATTTGCCGCTGGGAGCTGATCAATAACCAGATAAATATGGTTAATAAGTTACAGACACGCAACAGTGGGATATAATATTTGTGTGATTTAAACAGCTTCACTAAACGTGGCAAACTTTAAACGTAGCACTCACGCGTTAGATGCTGGACGCCATTTAGAGTATATACGTATGAAAATAAGATACTGAACAACATTGCTTATTTATGACAATCACATAGCGACCATAATCATAATTAGCAAGGAACCATGTTTGCCGACTCCGTTTGTTAACACACTCACTTCCATTGTCACTTATGTATTTGCGTTGTGGCTTTTGTATTTGTGTTGTGGCTTTTGAGTTTTGTATCGTAGCTTTTGTGTTTGTGATGAACCGTCTCGGCCACCGTACTGATCTGCACAGATCCACAGGTTGTTGAGAGCTCACTTTGTGCAGATTATCCATACATCCATCTTCGTCTGCTTATCCGGTATAGGGTCGCGGGGGGAGCAGCTCCAGCAAGGGACCCCAAACTTCCCTTTCCTGAGCCACATTAACCAGCTCCGACTGGGGGACCCCCAGGGCGTTTCCAGACCAGGTTGGCGATATAATCCCTCCTAATAGTCCTGGGTCTTCCCAGAGGCCTCCTCCCAACTGGACGTGCCCAGGAGGCATCCTTACCAGATGCCCGACCCACCTCAACTGACTCCTTTCGACATGAAGGAGCAGCGGCTCTACTCCGAGCTCCTCTCGGATGACTATCTCTAAGGGAGATGCCAGCCCCCCTCCTGAGGAAACCCATTTTGGCCGCTTGAATCCTGGATCTCGTTCTTTCGGTCATGACCCAGCCTTCATGACCATAGGTGAGGGTAGGAATGAAAGCTGACCGGTAGATTGAGAGCTTTGCCTTCTGGCTCAGCTGTACAGATTATTCTAATCCAAAACTCAACCTTAAACTTAACTTTTAGTTAAGAATACTAATGCTGCGGAATACTCTTTTTTTCTATTTTGAGTAACTTTAAAATACAGAATTGCATTTTGAGGTTTTTTGTGGCCAGAAGGTTGCTGTTGTACCCAGCATTCAATTCAGCTGAGTTGAGAGGTAAATAATTGATCTTGTCATATAGCAATTATATACTGTATATGCAGTTTTTCACCATCAAGTCCATTCTTTAGTTGCGTTTAGTCTGACATTGTGTTCTATCTTTATCTCCCCCATCTTCCTCTTTGATGGACTTGTCCACCCAGTCACCACTTCCCTTTTCTCCATCTCTTTTATCTACTTGCCTAACTTCACATGTGGGGAAGGAAATTCAGGTTTAAGGGTTTGTCCATTTTATTTACATAAGGCAGAAGGTAGAAATCGAACATTAAGATATTTTGAATAACCAGTCCAAGAACAATACTAGCAGCTTTTAATATAGTCTCTTTCATTTGCTTTGGTTTGTGTGGTTTCATGGGAAGCTGTGCAAGAAAGATGAACATTGTGTTGAAACCACAGCCAGCCCCCTCTGTGTGTGCAGTCATACCCAAAGACACACAGATCTCCACACATTGAGCTTGCACACACTTTTTAACTCATTGATGTTTCCATAATGCCTTTTTATATTTTCCTTTAGCTGATAAGTTAATTTTATAATGAAACATCATACAGTTCTTTATGCTTAGTTACATGTGGCCCCTAATAAATGAGCTGCGAAATAAACTGTCACTCAGGATTTCACATGAGGAACTGAAGCACAGTTTTAAGTTCTCATTTTTATTTTTGTTATTCACACTTACTGTGGCGCACCTTCTCTGCATATTCACTGACCACATGTTGTGCCAGTCAGGCTGAGCCAAAAGGATCAAAGTTTCTAAAAGAGCCATGCACCCTTTGAGCGGTGGTGAGGACGCATGCATCGGGTTAAAAATATTCATGCCTGTGCCCAGCAAGAACGTATACAAAAGTTCACATGTGTCTGTCTGTGTGAGAACATGAACACCTGCAGACTCGTGTGTGACACATACACTAAGTGTTGTGTACTTTGTGCTAGCAAACCCAAAAAAACAACAGCAGAAAGAGAGGAAACAATAATCATAAGGGAGAGAGAGAGAAAATAAAAAAAAAAAGAGAGAGGGTTCCTGAGTGAAATCTCTCTTGAGGCTGAGCCTGCTTACTACCCTGCTGCACATGTGCACCTGTTTCTTATGGACTAATAATAGCCAGCCTGCTTTTTAGTAAGGAACTCTCAAACTTCTTCTTTTTCTGTCTATCGGTTTTCTCATACTCTACCATCTGCTGTTATGTTTCTGTGCACCCTGGCACCGTTTGTTAAAATAACTATACCCATAGGAGGAGAAAGTAGTCAGTCCATATTTTGTGGCTTTTCACCTCAATGTACAATGTTCATATCTCTGGTAAACTGCCATTGTGGAAATTAGAGTGAATGAATGCTCTCTTGGGGGAATAAAAAAAAAATTCCCTTGGCTTGAAATGTCAGTTAACTCATACATTCCTTGAAGAGCAAAGCTAATAACTTATGGCTTGTACTCTTTATGTATTGTTAATCTAAAACACCAATAAAAAATAACATTCCCTTTTTTTTAAACTAATGACTTAAACTTTAATCAAAGTCTTTCTGGCATCATGAAAAGAGGAAACCAGCTATATAAAACATTCACACTGTCAGAGTATGGTACTAAGCCATCAATGTTATCTAAGGCTTTTATGCCCAATGAGATATCCATTGTTAGGTATTAATGGACAATAGCGAGGCGCGAACCGTGCAATGCGTGCCTTGCCGTTGTCCATTATTGCCTGACAATGGACACCTCGTCAGGCAACATGCTTTGACAATGGTCACTTAAAACTTTTTTTTTTTTTTAACCATTAATTTATATTTTGTTTTATAATGGAAAGCTAAAGTTTTTCCAAACCATAACTCTCTTTTCCTGGTTACTAATGAGGGTTTAACTAATACCTGAAACAATCATTCCCATCCCTAAGGTTCAAGGGGGTAAGCGGATGTCCCCAAAGCGTACCTCCTATGGCGCCATTTTAATACTAAAAGCATTCACCTGCCGTTAGCATTCCATTGATTGCCATTAATTTTGGCGCCACTTTGAAAGTAAATAACTTTACATCTAAAGCCTTTAGAAACTTAAGATGCCCATCGTTCATTTCTAAAGAAACAAGACAATGTATTAAAGGCCCCGTTACCTTATACCTCACATGATGGCTCCTTAGCAGACGTTTTTATAAAAATAGGCTAACGATTGTGTCTTAACATAGCAACTTGCTGTCGCATAGTCGACAAATCACTGTATTATCAGGAGAAGCACGCAGACAGTTTTGACTTACATTAGATGTTTAAGTTTAATTGCTAATGTTAACTAGCATTTTAGTTACCAATAATTAGCCTGTCCCTATGTTACCTCCTAACATATACCTACGCTCTCAGTCTCTACAAGATTTGGAATGATTGAGATTTTTCTTGGCACAGCTACCAGAAGACTTACAAGTTTCAGACAGCTTGCTCACGTCACATCTACGTCGTTAAGCTCAGTTGGGGGCTGCGCAGGAACGCTCAACACTGATCGGAAAAGTGCTTCGGAAAATATCCTTCGCTGGTCTCTGTCAAGGGGGTAACCCTCTCCTCTCTAAGTGTAGCTCCCATGGCGGCATTTTAATGCTACGAAGCCATTGCCTGCCGTTAGCATCCCATTGACTGCCAATCATTTTGAAGCGTTTAAAGACTCTATTTGTGCATTGTTTTTTTTCTAAAGAAACATGACAATGTATTCAAGGCTCCATTACCTTCTACCTCACATTATGGCTTTGTAGCAGACGTAAAAATAGGCTAACGATTGTGTCATAACCATGCGACTTGCTGTTGCAAAGTTGACAAATCACCGTATTGTCAGGAGAAGCATCAGTTGTTAAGGTTTAATTACTAACATTAACTAGCATGTTAGTTTGCAGTAGTTAGCCTATGTCTGTTATCTCGTAATGTATACCTACGCTCTCCGTCTCTGCTGATTGGGAATGATTGAGATTTCTCTTGGCACAGCTACCAGAAGACTTACAACGTTCACGTTGCCCATGTCACAGCTATGTCGTTAAGCTCAATTGGAGGCTGGGCAGTAATGCCTAGCCATCACCGGAAAAGTGCTTCTATTTTCCTTCACTGGTCTCGGTCCAGAACAATGGGATCGGTTGGTCTGTTTCTTTACCTGTCTATGATACTATGTCTTATATTAACTGTTGTTATGCAATTCAAAAGTTCACTGGTCCAGTAAATAGGACGGACCTTAGATACCACTTGTCACCCTTAGCAACAGGAGATATTTATATAGTCCGCTCAGCTCATAGAAGAACCCTTCAGCTCAGACAGCTAGCTATGATCCAGAAAGCTAACATTATGGTAGCAAGATGACAGTATGTTTAACACCAGGACATGGTAGCTATCAGCCATGTCATTGTCCCCGAAACCATATAACAATTTTCCCAAACAATTATCCACAATGTGTACTGTCGGCTGCAGCCTGAACTAGCAGCGGAATGTGAGATAACGTTATTTGCTGTGAAACAAAGCAAGTTCAGAGGACCAGTGTAACTGTAACCAGTGTTGCCAGATCTTGCGAGACAAATAAGCAACCAGGCCTGTGAAAACAAGCCCAAAACAAGCAACTTTTTCTACGGAGCCCCCCTAAGATCCTGGAAAATGAAAATAAATAAACTGTGTGGTTTTACAATCCGTGGGGACGTATTGTCAGTTTCCATCCATCTGGACAGATTGGTGAACTGTACACACGTTAGTTTTATTTTCTCTCCCTGAGCTTCAGGACAATGACCACAGGAGGGAGTTAAACCGCCTTTTAACATTATTTAACATTAGAAAACTGATGGGATATCAAATATTCACTTTTTCACAGTGATTTTTGAGTTGTTTCCACGACGGGTTGAATCCATTCTTTTACTCTTTTCTCTTTCTCCCAGTCTTTTTTATATTTCTTCCCGTATTTCACCCACTTTATCCCGGGCATTTATTCCTCCAAAACCTCTCCTAAAGTCCAGTTACCATCAGTCGCTACTCGCGCATTTTCCTAACCAGAAAAAAACAAATGCCCTGCTCTGCCTCTGATTGGCTATTACTCGTTGCCATCTGGGTCAGAGCCAATTAGAAGTAGGAAGTGGGCGGGAAATAACTCTGTTGTCTCTAGTGTGTATGGGGAGAGGGGAGGGACCGAGGGAACAGGCAAGACAAAATCCTACGTTTAAATAACATATAGAAAATATCTGCTTGACAACTTATTATGGAGCTGGGAACAAGCCCAAATAAGCAACTACACTTTAGTAACAAGCCCAAGAAAACTGCAACCCACGACTACCAATATTTGTAAGCAACTTTACAGAAAAACAAGCCCAAAGTCATTTAGAATAAGCGGACTTGGCAACACTGACTGTAACTTACTTCTTGCAGTTGAAAATAACTGATTCAAATGTTTTCTTTTCTTTTAATGAAGCGCATTAATTTAAAAAGGGTAAACAGTCAGTTTCACCAGAACAGAACCGGTGTCCTATAACACTTTTTTATAGACACCCTGCAGCCAATCAGAAATCAAATATTCACCCAGACCATGGTCTAACATGTATTAATGGATGGCTGGACACTGTCTTTTTATTTAAATCTTCTAAATTCCATATTTCACCATCAAAAAATATATGTGGTGCTTTGTATTGAGGTCATGTACAAGATTACGCCTTATGCCCAATGTTCTATACAGCTAAATACTGTAGCAGGGTGGCTTGTACTTTGTTTTTTGAAAACCTCTGGATTGCATTTAAAACCATACATGAGAAGTGATGTATTGAAAGCTTTAGATATCTGTCAGACGGTCTTGTCTTATACAATGATCTCTATAGAATAGAGTTAATCTGATCATCATGATTCATGCATAATTCAAAACAATGAGTTAAGGATCATTAGAAGCCCACTGTTCTAATTATTTTACATATTGTTACAATTCTAGTACAACGTCCTTTCCCTTCTTGCCAGATAACAATATTCTGTATCCTGAATAACTATTTTATTATTTGGAGTATATTTGAAAAGTTCAGTTACCAAATCCCATCTTTGGCCAATATATTAAAAATATGATCAGTATTTCACCGTAAGGACTTTTAAAATAGGAACACACCATGTACAGAACTGTCCTCCTAAATTGTCTTGACAGTAACAAGGTAGTAATACTTCCTCAAACAATTCTTGATAGATAATGTAGTGACATTTTCTGGGATACTATTTTGAATTGGTTTTGTTTTGATAAATATACATATGTGTGTGTATAATGTGTATGAATAACTGAAAAGCTCAGTCAATTCTTTATTTTGATAACATAAAACATGTTAAATGAATCCTAAAGTTTACCAGGTTGACCACCAATTTCACAGCATACAACATTGGGTTGTTGTGCTGCAATCAGGACGGGAATTGTAGTATATGCAAGAAAACCGTATATTCTTTGGTCACTTACACCTAAACCATGTCTTCCCCTGACTCCATTGGTTGATAGATTGTCTAAACCACTAGATGTAAAAATGAGCTTGAGGCCTTACCTTCAGCTGCTGTGTGCAGAAAGTCCACTGATGCAGAGGTGTCAACGACCTAATTCAGAGTTATCTCGCTCTCACTTGGTGGTAATACACAACTTAGAGTGGTGAACTGTCCTTTGAGACTGCGTCATGAGATTGATGCACATATAGCAGAGCGGGGCTCATAATGGCTCGTTGCTGTCGGTCCTACCCTCTCTCCTACTTTGCTTTCTCTCACTCTTTGTTTTCCTGTCTTTTAACTCTGACTATCCACCTCTGTTGTCACAAAAAGTGACACACTGAGCCCCTTGATCTTGTGGTGTTGGTGGTTTAGCCATATCGGCCTTACCTGTACAATGTTGTCAGAAGATATGTTGTGTATTGTATGCTAAAATGGCAAAGGGACATGCATTTAGCATCCCAGAGTAAATTTTTGTTTTGTGTGTTGCTGTACTATAGCCACATTATGTGTTGTGTAGTATTCAATTACATGTTTCACATACACAGACATTAACATGTCAGGGGCTTACCTGATGCCTCCTTTTCAGAAAAAAATGTAAACAGTAGCACTAGTACAAGTAGTAGAAGCACTTATAGTACAGGAGACTAATCCTCAAGAGGAAGCAACTAGGAAAAACATATCACCAGAGTTATGCGTCTTTCGGATATTTTTTTTTTCTTTCAGCAAAGCATAACGGAGATGGTTAAAGTGAAGTAACTGACATTTTTCTGTATGGGTGTTAAATCTTTGGCACCCCAGATTCACACAAAATAAAGAGAAGTCTGCATCTCTTATCAGCGTAGATGTCAAAGTTGCAACAACTTCTCTCCACATTTAATATCCTCTCACTTATTTTTATCTGTGTGTGTGTGTGTGTGTGTGTGTGTATAAATATATATTTAGAACCACTTGTAATACATTATAGGAATACAAATTAACTTTGTAATTTGAATTATGACACATGCTTTTGTCGTGACTGGAAACCCCCAATTCTGTGTATAAAAACATCACATGGAGACAAATAAGATTTTTGCTTCCTGCTGTGATGTACTTAAGCCTTTTAATGAAGATGCACCAGAGGTCTATGTGGACGTGAAAATGCTTTATTGTTGTTTCGCGGCACAGAGGTCACAGTCTAACCTGAACATCTACAAAATCCCTTTCAAGCTCTAGTATTTCAACCAGGTATCTGTGTAGACTTTAGACTTCTTTTTAATCTAAATGTCAGTTGTGTCCGTGGGATGAGTGAAACTGACCTCTTGTCAAAACCAGAAAGTATATTACAAAATTGTTTAAATTCATCATAATTTGACAAGAAACAAAGTAGAAACAAATATTTTAGAGCTGTATGACCCAGAGTTGATGGTTTAGTGGACTGACATTTTGCAGTCAATAACATTGCACAATTATTTTGTGTTGATATTGGTTTCCAAATTAGTCTTCCTGACTTTTCCTATGTACTGTTGCAAAGTTCCTACATCAGCAAAAAATATTTAATAGATTATTATTTTTTTTTACAAATTGTGCACAAAACCTGTAAAATGTTAAACTTAGTTTAGAAGACTGAAAAAAGGATGACTTCCCTTCTAACAGGGGTAGAAATATTCAACTCTTTTGACCCGTCTCATTAATGCACCTGATGATATTAAACACAAATGTTCCATTTCATGTTTTCTTCTATATAAAATCAGTGTGAATGTAACTTTTATCTTACCCCACAATAAAGAAAATTATATATATATATATATATATATATATATATATATATATATATATATATATATATATATATATATATATATATATATATATATATATATATATATATATGTGTGTGTGTGTGTGTGTGTGTGTGTGTGTGTATATGTATATATATATATATATATATATATATATATGTATGTGTGTATATATATGTGTGTATATGTATATATGTATGTGTGTATATATGTATATATGTATATATATGTATATGTATATATATGTATATATATGTATATATATATATATATATATGTATATATATATATATATATATATATATATATATATATATATATATATATATATATAATGTGTATATATATATATATATAAGTGTGTGTGATGTGTGTGTTATATATCTGTGTGTGTGTATATATATGTGTGTGTGTGTATATTGTCATGTATATATATATATATATATATCTCTTATCAGCGTAGATGTCAAAGTGCAACAACTTTTCTCCACATTTAATATCCTCCCCCAATTTTTGTGTGTGTGTGTGTGTGTGTGTGTGTGTGTGTGTGTGTGTATAGCCCACTGTGTGCATTCCCCACTCTCCACCATTACTGTGTTGTAGCGCCCTCTACTGGTGGAACATGTGAGGACATGTCCTAACAATCTGGGGACGGGGGACGCATGTTGCAAGCAGAGACATTCAGTCTATGGTTGCGAGGCCACTCGGGAATATGTTCAGAGATGACATTCTAACCAGGAGGAATTAATACGTTTTTAACAGCTTTTTTGTTAAAATAACAATTACATTTCAAAACTAAACCCAACCCAAGCACCTAGGAACAAAACTGTTTTACATAAACATGTCATTAAAAGTGAAGCTTTTCTACGAAGGCCTGCTGAGCGGCTAAACCTGATTGGCTTGTAGCGAACCACGGAGTGCCAGTGCCAGTGAGGAGCCTTTGGGTGCTCCCTGCAGTGCAAAGTGTTGCCGTAATTTGCACCAGTGTTGCCGTATGCAGCCTCAATATGAATATAGGCCTAAATTACCATAAACTGCACGAACAATAAAACGATTTAAATTCGGGATTCATTTTAGTGGGCTAACTGTAGAATTATCCTGACTTTAACAAAACTTAAGCAAGCAATGACATAGCCAGATGCAATGGAGGATGATGTCTCAAACCAGAGCAGTCTACAAAAAAACGGTTGAACGTTTGATTTTTCCATTAAAGCTGCTGGTAAATCACGCAGTGCAGATAAAAAGGGGAATACCAAGTCAACAAGCACCCAGTTTCGCTGGCTCAGTCACCGATTTCTTTTCCCCGCAGATAAACAGAAAAAAAATCCCAATGAATCTTAACACCACAACAATCAACCCATTTAATGTAATTTATGTCTGAAATAAGTTATTAATCCTAGGCTACCAAACCATGACCAACATTAGACCTGGAATGACTTTCTGTATGTTCACCTGTTGTATTTATTTGGCTATCAAAGTAGGCCTGTGTTGATAACATTTAGAATAGCTTTATGCCATTGCATACATTTTTAAAATAAAATAAAAAAGTCAGAGGATTTGAATTCTGACAGCACGTGGGCCGTGTGTGCAGTGCAGGCCTAACTGCTGGTAGAAAGAATAAAAACACATTTGAAACCACAGAAAGTCAGACAGTAAATCCACAGTGCGGCTCCATTAAAATATTCTCAATGCAGTCTACATTTCGTAGTTTCATAGGCCTGTCATCCGCATTTTTTCCCTCCATATAATACATTGAACAGCCTGTTGCATTTATAGGGTAGGTTTTTGATAAGCTATGTTATCAAATGATAAAGCTAGCCTATACTGTGAAGCCTATTCATCGGCAATTTAAAAAAAAAACTAAACAAAAACAATCACCGCTGTAATAATTTTTGCAAGACATTAAGCATAAGGTTACACAGTAGGCTAGGCTGAGCTTTGTTCTTAGACAGTAAACTATCCTGTCAGCGTCCATCAGGACGGAGGTGCATCTCGGGTTGAGGCAGCCCCGTCGGTGCACTGCTGAACCGACTCCTGAATCCCTCCTGAACGTCTGCCTCCACACCCAGACCGTGGCCTTGTCTCTCCTGTATGTAGAGAGGAAGGCCGGGGTAGACGGTCGGCGGGGCCACATAGGAAGACCGCCAAGGCAGCAGGAAATTATTATTGCACACTGCCGGGTGATTCAGATGGGGCACCAGCCAATTTCTAGGTTTGTATGACAGGATGGAGGCATGGTGGAGTGTCTCGGGTGTGGGCAGAAATGCTCTGATGGAAGACTCCTCGGTGGAGTTGTGGATGTCATCGCTAGAGGAGACGTGTCGCTGAGCATCCACCTCTGCCTCCGCTGACCCCCCGCCCTTCAAAACCGCTCGTGGAGAACGGACACGGGGCCCGGGGAGGTGGAAGATGCCTTGCTGTGAGCTACTACTGTGAGAGTGGTGTGGATTAAACCCACCTTGTTCTCTCGCACCCGGTACGGAAGCCGGGTTGCTCTTGCTGTTGCCCCACAGACCTGGCTGGAAGAGGTCAGGGCAGGGAGCCGGTCTCGGTGATAAGGGCGAAGCAGAGGCAGCTTTGCTCGTCTCTGCTCTCAGGCTGCCTTGGAAGTGCAGGCTGAGTACCTGAGCCCGCAGCTGTGCGTTCTCCTCACTCAGAGCCAGCAGCTGGCCCTCCAGCATCAGGTCGTTCAGCCTCCTTTTCTCCCTGGACCGCTTGGCTGCCTCGTTGTTCTTGTTTCGCTTATCCCAGTAGGTGGAATCTTTCTTGTCGGTGGGGATCATCTCCCTCTTGCGTCGTGTAACGGGTCTTACTCGGCTGCTGTAGGGTCCTAAACGCAGGAGACGTTGAGTCAGCAGGGAGGACCGTGTCACCGGGAAGAGGAGTCCAGGGTCTGGATCAGACTCGACTGAGGAAGAGGGCTGGCACGGAGCAGCTGCCCCAGCCTCAGGGCTCCTCGAGGTGGACATGGCACTAGACTGGGGACAATCAAAAGTTTCAATCCAGCAGCTTTTTTATTTTATAAAATAAATGACTGAATTCAGTTTAATTTGCTTCATTGGCATGAACAAAGAAAACATCTTGTCAAAACAGTTTACAGAAAAAACAGTTGGTGTCACATAGATTCTATACTGCACAGATTGTTACCCTGCTATCTATCTATCTATCTATCTATCTATCTATCTATCTATCTATCTATCTATCTATCTATCTATCTATCTATCTATCTATCTATCTATCTATCTATCTGTGAGCCTACTCCCTTATGAATTTTACATTATCAATATATAGAAGATGCTTAATGTATTGTGTTAGCTAAAAAAATAATTCTAGCATTAAGTTAATGCTGTTATAATTTCTTGTATAGAGCTACATGATAGAAGTAGCCTATTTTACTTTTTAGGCTACTTCATTATATATTCAGATGTTGGCCTATAAAACAGCTCATGGAATGATTAATTGAAAGAATATTCAAGTATAAATGAGCAGCAACAACATTAACTGTTGCAAAGGCTATATTTTAAGGCATTATTACTAATATTTAAATAACATAAATCAATGAAACCATTATGCATAATTATATTAACTCAAAACCTACAAACCTCTTTTACTATTCAGGAACAGGAAAGACGTGAATGAGATGTTAAAAAGTGAAATAAGTGATCAGATTGATTTATAGAGATTAAAGATTAACCCTTGTGTTGTCTTCCCGTCAAAATTGAAAATCAAAACTTTTGTTACGCTTTTTATCAATGTTTAACTTTTTTGACATTTTCAATACTACATAACACTAAATTATTAACTTTAGTTTTACAGTTATTTTTGGAATTAATGGTCAATAACCCATTTATAGGAAATTATACCTAATGTTTGAGTTAGAAAAGCAGAAATTAGGAATTATTTAGACTAAAATTAAAGGAATGGATGTTGATGGATAATCACAGACTGGAATATGTCAACTTTTACTCTCAATACTATTCCAAAACCACTTCAATTTGTTTTCAAACGCTATAAAATTGAATAAGACACAACCAAATGAATGAAAGTAGAGATTTGTACTTGTCGCACTTACCTGAATGAAAAGAAGACACCTGTGGAATAATTTGGAAGACTGGATCAACTTCGAGAGAGCTTCTTGTATTTCTACACACACACACACACACACACAGAAACGGTACAGAGTTTGACGTAGCACTCACAATTTAGCCAACTTGATAATATTTACAAGTTTGTTGATGTCCGGCGTTTGCCCGGATAACGCTGCTCTTACCTGTCAATCACCATCAGCGGTGCTGAAGAGAGCAGAGCTGCTGGGTTGCGCACGCATTATACTGAATCCGTGCAGCCAATCGCGTTGTGTCCTCGTGCTGTCTGTTTAATAAGCGACTGTGGAAACTGTTCGGCAACAAAACTTTGGAGAGCGGAAGTCCAAGGCAACGGTGTGGTCTCGATCAAACCAACAGATGACTACTGAAATCAGTCACTTTGGATAAACTGTCCTACTTATGTTTCTTACTGCACATTTCCTGCAGAACATGGCATTTATGCAGCCTATCTACTAAGCAGACATTAGGCTACACAGGGGTTTGCATTAAATCGTGAATGATGCGTTTAATTGCCTGACGATTCAAATAGTAAATCAGAAATCATTTAAAACTGATTTAAAACATAGGCTAGCTGATTGAAGGTAGATATGTTTATTTAAAAAGGTAAATAAATTAACTCGTTTGCCCTGTAAAACATTATGGATGGCCTCCGTAGTATCAGTATTCAGCATAACTCATGGCTCCTACTTCTCTTCAGAAGGAAAATCAAAATCCAAATTATTATTTTTTTAAAGTTTTTTCAAAACTTAAAATGTCTTAACATGAATCCAATGTATTATGCAAATAAGGTTTATTGTACAGCTCAATAAAATGTACAAAGTCTTTGGTGATTAAACTCCATCGCTATATGAATATTTTGTATATCTATATAGGCGTAGAGAACCATCAGACCCCATGATGGACTCTAGACACCGGTGGTGGCGACGAAGGAGCCCGAAGACCAGACTGAAGGAGGCTCTGGACCGGTCAGCTGGAGTAGAGGTCTGGAGGTGGAAGGGGGGTGGGGGAGGTGGAGGGTTGCACTCTTTGCCTGCAACTACAGCTGAATAACAGGGAGAAACAGATTTAAAGCAGGTTGTGACTCTGATTGGCCCTTGCAATTTGTGTACGATTCTGATTGGTTTAACAGGAAGGTGAACCCCTCCAACGGCTGATTCAAGTTAGGTAAAGCATTGATTAAGAGTGAGGCCTTCCTGAAAGGATTTTCGCAGAGATACATTTCAATCAGTTGCAGATATGCGACAGTTGTACACAGCATAACATTTACATTTATTTAGATAACAGATGAATTGATTTAGGAGTGCATCAACTAAAAGTTAGGTCTTCCTGAAGTAATTCACGCTGAGCTACATATCTCCACTGATGTAGGCTTACTGGCCTATATAAGGTAGTCACTAAGATAGCCAATGCGCAGATAGTTCACTGTGTTTGTTTAACATTAAAATATGATTTTATAAGATCAATTTTTAATTTTTTTTTTTTTTTTTAAATAGCTTAGTATTCTATGCAAAAAAAGTCATGTATAAAGGTTTTAGGTCACCCTATACATTATTGTAGGCTTATACAATATGTAGGGGGAGCTCCGTCTTTTCAGCTAAGGGGTCCTTGGTTTAAAATAACATTGAGTACCACTGAGGGCTTGTGATGGAGCGGAGCGCTTGGTTGTCACGATAGCGAGGCGCTACCTATTTTAGCTCTTATTTTAGACCTTAAAGCCTATGTTGCAGGTTATCCACCACTGTTGATTATTGGGTACAAAAAGCACTCAAGATATGGATATCATTTATAAAAATCTCTCCAAATAGTGTTAAATGACAGTTTTTGGTCATTTTTGGTATTTTTGGTTCATTAAGTCAATTCGGCGATGATGTCACAGTGGGGAGCGAAGTCTCAGCCTAGCACTAGAACTACAGCGACTGACTGGGATGTGGAAGAGGAGGAAAGGCCAGCAGCTGTATAATTACCAACCTGCCAGATGTGAGAGGGAAAATGAGGAATTGCCAAGATTTTGGGAAGTCTCCTTCATTTAGCAATGCAACAGTGCATACAATGACTTTACTTTTTACTATCAGTGAATAGCACCGAGTGAACGTCAACGTTTTCTTTCTATCTAGTGACAGTGATCATGTCGTTCAGATAAGTACTGGTACACTTTTCTAGATATAGGGATAGAAGGCACCCCCCTAGCGTTATTTCTAAGCGTTTACCTCTTCCTCCGGTGAAAATGTGTTGCTGTTTGGCAGGTGCTTGTGCGCGTGGTGGCGAAGCTGCGGTGGAGAGCGGGTGCTGTAGGGGAGCAAGTGCGTTAGAGCCGCCGGTTGAGCAGTTCCCCCCGCGATCAGCTGATCTGACGATGCCTAAATCCGTTTGTGACATTTCAGACAGGATCATGGTCCTCTCCAACCAGCACGGTCCATATTTTAATTGTTTATATTAACTTTACCATTCTTTTTAGACTGAGTCATATGAAAGGCTCCTTATCCCTAGACAACACCAGTTCACTGCACTACAGGTTATACAAAATAAACGTCTTATGACAGTATCAAGACAATCATTATGGGCCATTATAGCCATTCCCATTGATATTGTATAATCTAAAGAAAACAGAATAAGATATGGTGATACCTCATAATAGCAGTGTTAGAAATGATACAAACACCAATCCACTACTATTACCACTGCTACAGTAATACTAGTACTGAGCATCTGAGCACCTCAATGACAATATAGCTTTACTCCAGATGTGGTGTAGGAAAGAAGTGACCAGTATTACTGTGCGGGGTACACAGTAATAAATATTGAATTATATTGTTATTAGGACGTGGGTTATAGGAAAGACATGTATTTTCAGAAAACATTAAAGTTTTGTTAAACAACAATGAACAGAGGGTAATTTAACATATGCTCTATTTATTTGGGCACAAAGCGCATCATTTTAGAATAAATCCATATGGAAGTTTTTAAGGAAAGAGCAGTTTGGAGCAAAATCTCTATTTTCCAGATTACGATTAGCTGAGAGCTCCATAAAACATTTGCACAGAATACTCAACAGTACACGTATTTGTACACCGTTGTATCCTTCAAAAGTTTTTTTAAAAGCTTGTCCAAGTCCGTTGTCTGTGAGGTTGAAACAGCCACACCAGTCCAGGCTTTCGATGAATCATGGAGCTCAGACCTGGTCCCTGAGAATCTGAACTTTATTCCCCCGGTCTGCAGACTGCTCGTCGCAGATGTAGCTCGGCTTCCACACCGACTTGTGGTCGGACGCGTCCCCAGAGCTGCCAACTTTTTCCAAAACCTTGGAGTGAGATTTGGGGGGGCCAACCCATATTTTGCCGCGTACAAAGCAATTTCTTTGGCTCTTTCAGCATCATTATCATTCAGGGTTTAAAATGGGATTTGTTATGTGTGGGAGGATGGGGGGGGGCTCTCCCTAGGGGGTCTGGGGGTATGCCCCCCCCAGAATGTTTTTTGAAAAATAAACCATTAAATGGCACTTTCTGGAGAGTTTTGTGCAAAAAAGGGTTAAGAGCCTTTGCCCTGTTGTAGTATCAACAGGTATTAGGGCATTTAGCATTTACATTAATGTTAATCAGTCATCACTTGATTACACATTGTATTACCTTCTTATGATATAAGAACTGAAGCAGACAATGTGCCAAACATAATGAGCCACATGAAGAGACAGTGCAGCATATGTCAGTAGCAACAGCTGAGAAGATTTGGTGGAAGATGTGGTGAACAGGTCCACCTCACACAAATTTCCTTCTCTCATGACTACCCATACCCACACACCCACAGACACACGGTTTTCAGTGTAGGGACCAGGGACCCAAAGTTAAATTAGTTTATTACAATAGTGGCCCAACGTTTCCCAGTATCTGCCTCCCCCCTGGTGCTGGCACAAACATCTGGACCAGTCACAGCTGGCCTGGCAACCCAATGGCATAGGTTTTGTTTCCAGATTTTGTGATGAGATATATAATTTTGAGTATTACACAGTGAATGTTTCTGCTATAACTATTTCTACCCATTTCTACATCAAGTTATGCTGGAAACAATTGAAAATATCGAAAAATAAGGCCCTCAGGTGTTTTGTTGGGGAAGTACATCTATTTAAATGTGCACTTATTCATGTGAATCATACATTAATTCATTTGAATAAATTTATAAACCCCTGGACTTCATATAGCTCAGATGTGTTTCATCAGATTTCTGCTTTACAACTTTGTGCACATTCAAAATATATCTCCTCCCATCTCTGCTGTCCGAGATTTGGAGAGTTGTAATATAGTCTGCTGTGCATGTTATTGCTCCATTGATATGGTAGTATCTCATTCAGACCGTCGCACAGACACAGAGGACCACTTGGGTCTCTGGTCTTTGACAAAGTTTAGAGGGGGCTGTACGCTGCTCTTCATCAGAGGTCTAGGCCCGGATGCAACGCGTCACTGTCCACAGCGAGTCCACTAAAATGAACTTGAGTTGCTCCACTTACCAGCCGCGCTGCTCACCTCTATTGTTCCAGAGAGTCGACACGAAGCGACGGACGGGTCTGTAATACTCAGAGCACATACCTGAAGCCGGGGAAATGCACCTGGGATGGCTCGGGAAAATTTTTTTCTCAGTTTGCGACATTTCGAAAATTCCACAGACAGGGAGTGCTCTTGAACCCCTCACAGTCTCTGAAAGCACAACTAGTCGATCACGAGTTGCTCAACAGGTAGATCTATAGATAAACTCGTCTTTCAGAAATTTGACCGACCGGGTTGACACTTCAGCGTGAGAAATCGGGGGTGTGGCGTGTGACCGTGTGAAACCAGTCAAATGCGTGTGTCTCACGGCCAATGCGTGAGAGTTGGCAGCCCTGCGTCCCCCCAGGCCGTGTACACTCGGGCTACTCTTCCTTTGCCTTTAACGTCATAAATGAAAATAATGTCCAGGATCTCCGGGAAAAGAAACGATATTAGCTAGCTGTCTAAACTTGTGAAAAGCCGAACAACATCCCGTCAAAACTGTGTTTTACTTTCCCTCCAATATTATAATAAACATAATGAAGTCACCTCATAACCTCAGTCGAGACCATAGACTGTTAATATTAAAAGACCAAAAGCCATATTAGGCCAGACCAGTTGCAAATACAACGCAAGTTGCTCTGTTATCTCCCTAATGTGACGTCATGCAATGCATTGTGGGGGAAAAAAAATTAAACACTGTAAATAGTGCCTACTTTTTGTATTATATTCAGTTTTGCAATATCCAACACCATCAAAAACAATGGATAACAGTTCAAATAGTTATTTCCCACAAGCAAATTGCACAAATTCGTTGCAAAATTAAACCTGCAGCATAGGCTTTAAATGATGCCTGTCTGTCTGTTTGTTTGAGTGTTATGTTCGGTTGATTATCACATGGGTTTCAAAACATCTGTTAACCTAGCCATTCTTCAATTCCCACAGTAATCCCATAGCTTTCTTGCGTGCACATTGAACATCCAATATTGCGGTGATTTATATCCTATAGCTACACACATCAATACATTATTCTCTATTGTTTAAAACCGTACATTTCAGAAACATTACTAGTGATAAAAATCACGCAATAAAAATCTTTTTTTTAACCTACGTGTCTGTGTAGTGTTAATCATGTGAGTGTATATATATAATATTCTTTGAATGTTAGCTTTATAGCTAGAGGACTTTTTTGCTGTGTTAAAGGAGAATTCCGGTCAATTTCAACATGTAGGTCTGTTGTTTGTAAATTTGGAGTGCTGTCACTAGAGAGAAAAATGAAACCAATCAGTGCTGCCTACACTGTGTTATCCTCCTGCTAGTGTTAGCACCCAACAGGCTTAAACAGGGCAAGTTTTAATGTGTTTTTAGCTTCTAAACATGTTCAAAATGTCATTAAAAGTGCCTACCCATGTGCAGTGATTCCTTCTGAGTGAACACAGTGAATCTGACTGCTGTAGATGTGAAAGAAAGGCATGAAAGTTGTGCTAATTCAGCATGTAATGGTGTTGGTGGATGGTAATTGACAAAATACACCTGAATGCTAACATGGGGTTATTGCTTCTTGCTGGGGGGTACAGATCCTGGAATGAGGCTTATGGGATGTGTTAGAGCTGTAATCGGACCTTACAAGTTTGGAAAAATTTGATCTTCATTATCATTATTATCATTAAAAAAATTATCTTCTGCTCACTTTTAAGGCCTACAACGGTTAATTTGTGCAAATGATTAGTAGTCTAATCCTTGAATGGCATGACTATGATGAGTTCAGTTCAGAGCACTGGTCAGTAAATGTGTATTTTTAGACTGCTTATGCATTCACGCTTTCTCTTGCTGTTTTACTACAGGGACATTGTTTCTTTTTTACAAAGAATGTGTTTCACGTTATCATACTTTCACAACAAGCTGCTGCTTACTCTTTATAAAGAAATAACAATGCGTATACTCGATTTTTGCATCAGTAAATCTTATTATTTATTAGTTATTGACCTTGCGGTCTGTTAAGGAAAGCCGTGAACGTGCATCTATCCTAATTACTTAAGCCTGGCTCAATCTAGTGGCTCCTAATCAACCTGGCTTTCCGAAAAATGTACATGTTAATCGTTAATCAAAAGATTTTACCGAGGTTTGCTGAGTGTGGGGGCTGTCCTGCTGTCCTCTGAGCTATCGGCTCTGTGCTTTTTAAAAACTCCCGGCAGATTTTTCTACTGTAACCACAGATGCCACAGTCAGCCAAGTTCCAACAGTCAGGTTAGTCTTTCAGTAAAAGTTAGTCTCCAGATTTTTAAAGAGGTAGTCACATATCGGCTTGTATTGATTCTTGCTGATTGGCTGATGGCTTTGATGAGAAGTAAACATAAACATGGGCACAGAAAGGGTACATTTTACCCTTGTAGCATAAACAAGGTTTATTTATGACGGTTAGGCCATCAAGTATAAATGTCAAATGATACAGCTTAGGGTTGATTACTTAATGCAGGAGAGATATTTAAAGTTATTCAGCTTTGATTGACTGTACTAAACAGCACTGACTGACTTTTGAGGATGACATTGTTCAAATAAACATGCTCAGAAACCAATACCAATAACTTTGGAGTTAAAATAGCCCCACACCATCACATACACTTCACCATACAAAGAGATAGGCATGGGAATTTTCCATACGATCATCTCTCAATGCAAATCAAACCAGCTAATAAGCTAACTGAAATAAAACCATGCCTATCTCTATGTATGGTGAAGGGTATGTAATGATGTGGGGATGTTTTAATTCCAAAGGCCAAGGGAACTTTATTAGGATGCATAGTATCCTGGATCTAGGAAATTACTGGCCTTTAATACAGCCTTTTTTCACCTACGTAATATTGCAAAAATCAGGAATATCCTGTCTAAAAATGATGCAGCAAAACTATTCCATGCATTTGTTACTTCTAGGCTGGATTACTGCAATTCTTTATTATCAGGCTGCTTGAAAAAGTCCAAAAAGACTCCTCAGCTGGTCCAGAATGCTGCAGCACGTGTTCTGACAGGAACCAGGAAAAGAGATCATATCGCTCCTGTTCACCTACAAAGCTCTTCATGGTCAGGCACCATCTTATCTTAAAGAGCTCATATTACCTTACTAGCCCACCAGAGCACTGCGCTCCCAGAATGCAGGGTTACTGGTGGTTCCTAGAGTCTCTAAAAGTAGAACGGGAGCCAGAGCGTTCAGCTATCAGGCTCCTCTCCTGTGGAACCAGGTTCCAGTTTGGGTTCAGGAGGCAGACACCGTCTTCACATTTGAGACTAGGCTGAAGACTTTCCTCTTTGATAAAGCTTATAGTTAGGGCTGGCTCAGGTGAGTCCTGAACCATCCCTTAGTTATGCTGCTATAGGCCTAGACTGTCGGGGGACTTCCCATGATGCACTGAGCACCTCTCTCCTCTTCCTTCTCTCCATCTGTATGCAACCTCGTCCCATTAATGCATGTTACTAATTCGACTTCTTCCCTTTCCCGGAGTCTTATGCTCTCTCGCCCCCGTAGTCTTGTGCTCTCTCGCTCCTCTTCTCTCTCCTCCTATCGCTTCCTGCAGGTGTTTCTGGCTCTGGAGCTGTGGAGTCTGGATCTGTGGTTGGAGTCACCTGCTGCCTTGATGTTCTTGCTCGACACCCTCTGCTACAATTCTCTATGTCTCTCTCTCTCTCTCTCTCTCTCTCTCTGTCTCTGTCTCTGTCTGTCTCTGTCTGTCTCTTTCTCTCACCCCCAACCAGTCGAGGCAGATGACCGCCCACCCTGAGCCATGGTTCTGCTTGAGGGTTCTGCCTCTTAAAAAGGAAGTTTTTCCTTGCCTCCGTCGCCTAGTGCTTGCTCTTGGTGGGAATTGTTGGGTTTCTGTAAATAACATCACAGAGTACGGTCTAGACCTGCTCTTTTATGAAAAGCGTAGTGAGATAACTGTTGTGGTTTCAAATAAAATTTAAATGAATTGAAAAGGGAACACTGCTGTTGTTGATTTGATACCAGTACAGTACTAACAGTACAGATAGAAAAAGTCATAACATTATTTTTTATTTGAGTGTGTATTACATATGCCCTCCACAGGACCACACAGTCTTACCACTACCCTTTAAACCACAGTTTTATCATTACTGACGTGTCTCAGTGCACCCACACACTTTACCGAACAAAGTGATACCACTTGGCACAGGGGTAAAGTCACCGATGATGAGGAGTCTCATTGGGGGTTAGTCTAATCAGTTTGTTCTTTAAACTTTGATGATGTTATGTCACCCCCACTCCTCACAAACAAACACACACTCCCACCTAAATCCCACCATGTTCTACTTTCATTCAAGCAGCTGTAAATTGAAACTCCACTTCAATGGAAATACTACTGCTTTGCTTTGGCTTTATCTTAACCTATTTCACATCTATTTGTATGTCATGTCAAACCATATTTATTTTACAACCCTTTTAGAGTTTTTTATTTGTGAGAGTTGTGGGGGTCTGCTGGCCTGATTCATGCTCCTTAACTCTGAGCAGTTAACCACTTTCTACAGGAAGTTGAGTTGAGGGTATCCTCATAGTCAACTGCAGTGTGACATTTGCACAATGCCATTTTAAAACGTCTAAAGTTGTAAGGCATCTGAGAAATAGGAGCGTTTAGAAGCTTTTTCACACTCCCTGTAGTGACGTCATGGGTGGTCTGAGGGTCATGCACTGCTGTGAAATACAGACTAAGATGAGATGAAACTGTGTGAAAACCTGGTCTGTATATTTAACTGTGTGATAAATTGCAGAGAGATAATGATGTGTTTGCTATGGGGTGGAACTTGCAAACTGTGGTTTTTATTGTCGAGTTTGTATAAAGTGATAATTATGATGCAGTTAGAAGAGACATTTCGTTGTGCTTGTTAATACTTAGTCACTTGTTGGTTACTGTAGAGGGCATTGCGGTCTTTAAGTCATTTCAAGTTAAGCAGTTTGTTTATATTTCCATTTTGTAATGAACACAACATGAGGAAGTTAAACTTGTCATCTCATCCTGTGTTTTTCTCACTGGCTGCTGCATCAGTTTGTCAGTTCCTAGAATATAAAAGGTGTAGAAATAAATAAGAAGTGTTAATACGTAATCGTAACTGCTGGCCAGATATAACATACACATCTATGTGAAGTATGAGTTTATATTTTTTCTAGTCTCTCAAAACATTACTTACATATCCATATGTACATTAATAATAGCGTCTTGATTTCTGCAATCCTGTCCCTGTCCATACTGACTATAAAGAGATCCCTTTCTAATGTGATTCCAAAGGAAGTGATGGGGGAAAAAATCTACAGTCTGTGTTGGAAGATACCCACTTGATTTAGCTAACTTGGACTGCTGACGCCTCATGTAACTTTAGAATGTATTTTTGCACAGAATGTGGATTTGGTCTAGCCTGGCTCCGCCCTCCTACATACTTCCGCTCAGTTTTCATTTTCCTTACGTACTACGCAAGGCGGGAAGCCAGCCTCGACAAAGCGTAGCTCTTATGGCGCCATTTTCATGCTACTTAGCACTCATGCATTGTTAGCATTCCTTTGACTGCCATCCATTTTTACATCAGTTTGACAGTGAATTACTTTACATCTGAAGTGTGTAAAGACTTTATTTTTCCATTGTTCATTTCTAAAAATCACAAAAATGTATAAAAGGCTTTATTAACTTGTAGCTCACGTTATGGCTCCGTAGCAGACGTTTTTGTAAAAATGGGCTAACGATTGTGTCACAACCACACGATTTGCTGTCACATAGTCGACAAATCAAGATACAGTACATGATAAGCTTGCAGGCAGCTTTGTCTTAATTAGCTGTTTAAGGTTTAATTACTAATGTTAACTAGCATTTTAGATAGCAATAATTAGCCTGTGTCTATGTTATCTCCTTACATATACCTACGCTCTCCGTCTCTGCAAGATTCGGAATGATTGAGATTTCTCTTGGCACAGCTACCAGAAGACTTACAACTTTCAGACAGGTTGCTCACGTCACATCTACATCGTCATGCTCAGTTGGAGGCTGTGCAGTAATGCTCAGCCATCACCGGAAAAGTGCTTCTAATAGCCATCACTGGTCTCCGTTGAAATCAACGGGGTCACATTGTCTATTTCTCATACTGTCTATGGTACTATGTCTTATACTGTCTATGGTACTATGTCTTATACTGTCTATGGTACTATGTTTGAGTTTGTGGTATATTCTTGGGTTTTCTCTTGTCAAATCTTTACTGGTCCAATCAGCGAAAAGAGGGAGTGGCTGAGAAGGATGAAGTTGAGGTTGTGTGCTAGCCGTCCTGGCGGCAGAGAAAGATGCGAGCAAGAACAATCTTTGCTGAGTTTTGTTGGTGGCCGTGATGTTGTGGCCCTCCTTCCCACGGGGTTTGGAAAAAGTTTGATTCTCAAGCTTGCTCCCTTAGAGGTGAAGGAGTTGGCTAAGGCGAACGCTAGCGATTCTAAGCCGACCAAACGTTAGCAATTGGTTATGGCAGCTCCAGAGTGTCTCTGGGCAGCTCCAATGGTTTTAAACTTCAACAGAGTACCCGCCTTCAAGGAAGTTAACGCTTGTCAATGGAGAGTAGTCAGACTCTCTGTACAAATGAAATGTACCAGAGTCTGGTAGGACCTGGCTAGATATGGTCCCCGATGTTTTATATTTTGAAAGGGATCTCTTTACTGCCAGAATGAACAACTTGAGCAACAACTGTACAAATGTGAGTATTGTTCTACAACAGACTTGTAAATGTGAACCTGTTATTTAAAGGGTGTATTTCTCTTCCATATTTTTGCTTTAACGTTTCATTCTTAATGTAATATTTGGATTGTTTTTATTATTACTTGAATAAGTTTGTTTTAACCTTATTTTCAGATGCTGACTAAATACTGACTGATAAATCTTTGGTATAGCTTGCACCTCTCTCTCTTCAGATTGCAGAATAGAACTTTGACAAAACCCACAGGCTAAAAAAGACTATTCTCCTGTGTGCTTATGTTTGTGAGGTTTGGCAGCAGTGATGGGCAACGGTTAAACTGTGGTGGTAAAGCCTGGTCTATCGACTGTTATTGTTTGTGGAGGCCCAAGAGCACTCATGCCCCATCATCGGCACATCACCTTAACCACTCTGCTGCACTGTATTTTCACAGCCCAGCTGTAAAACTAGATAGCACAGATCGCCCTAGATATGCAGAAGCAGTCACACACACACACACATATAAGAAGTAAGATACACACACCTTCAGGCGTTGATATGTGGCATTTGTGGGGGTGACCTCACTTTCTTAGGGAAGAGAAATGAGACAAAGAGATATGAAACCACAAATAGTACATTTAACTGACATTGAGCATATACATTGACTGAGCTGCCTTTTGTTCAGAGGTTACATTGTTGTCAAAATCAATCTTATTTTGACCCTCATCTGATGGTTAAACTGCAGTGAATGCTTACCTCCACCAGGTGGCATTAGACTCATGAAGAAGACAAAAAGCTTCACTACTGTCCTTACATAAATAATGCATGGCTTGACTTTTATCTTAAGATGAAGAGCCATGTGAAAATGATGCAAATGTTCTTTAGTGTTTACTTAACTGAATGCAACTGTAAGTACCTTTTTGAACTGAATATAAGAACTTAAAACAGTTATCTTTTGTTATCTGAAAGTATATAACTATAGAATTTATCACAAGAGGCCAAGCCCCACTTTGTTCTTAGTGGCAAACTAAATTGCAAATATGACCTAGGCCAGTTATGTATAAAATACTATTTGTGAGTGTTTTTTTTAAGCATACTTTTAATTACACTGTAGGTCAAGTTATTTGCTTATTCCAAAGACTATTCAACCACTGTCACAGTTTAGCAAACATCATCTAGACCAGGGGTCTGCAACGTTTTTTAGACTGAGGACCTCTTAGCTGAAAGAGAGACGGAGCTGGGACCCCCTTTATAGTGTATAAAATTGAGTTCCAAATTAAACTGTGCCTACAGTAACGTTTACCTTTTTATGGTGCATATAATACTAGGGTATTAAAATATATATGAAATACAATATACATATCCATGTATTTATATTTATACATCATATTTTAATGTTAAACATACAAGTTTAACTGTGGGTGGCTACCTTACCTACAGGCAAGTATCATCAGTGTAAATCAAATCAAATTAAAAATAGGCTGATGTCTCTTTGCTATTAATATATTGGGCCTATGTTTATGTATATTTTCAGAACTATTTTAACTTCTGGATTTTGGATGGAGAGAGACATTTTGTGAGAAAAGGACAAAAAAACAATGATGAATGAATGAGAATTGGAGTTTGGTGTTGTGTTACTGCTTTCACATTCCTGTAAACAAATACTCCAACTGAAACAACATTACCTTACTGTTGCAAAGACTTTCTGGGACACTGAAGTTCTTAAAGTTGGTTAGAAACAATTCACATATGTCACGAATCTCAGTTTGTGGTAGATAATACACAATACAATTCTATTTTTAACAGTGTAATAGTTGCAGAGAATGACATAAAGAAAACCGTGATTTTTATATGCTCCACTGGCATTGATGCCCCTCCTCTTATTCCTTTCCTCTCCTCAGGTAAGGTGCACAGGGAGGAGAGTCGATGATACCGGAGCCTTCACCTGGGAGCGAGAGGAAGGCGCAGCCTCATGCATTCAGTACAGAGAAAAGACGAGGATAGATGAAACAGGTGTGTTATGAAAAACAGCTGCAGAATGGTTATGAAAACAACCATTTGAATGTCCATTTGTGGTCAGTGTAGTTTTGCGATTGATGGCTGCAGATGCTATACGATGCCCATGGAAAGTACTGGTTAATAATGCAGGTGAGTTGTGTAGGCTATTTATGTGCTGCTGCTTACAATTCATTACTACAACAACAAAGATATTATGAACAGATTTACAAACAGGTTTCATTAATGTATAATGTATTACTAGTAATATATGCCATTTAATTACCTCTTAGGCTTTACTCTGTTTATTTATTTGTAATTTCTCAGCAACATGTAAAATATAGTGTGACTGTCATCAGTTACAATTCTTATGCTGATTTCTTGCTAGGTTAATCCTTGCAGGTTTGATCCAGATGGTTGGATCTGAGCAGCATCAGTTCTCTCTACAGCAGGATTGCTCATCCAGATTCCAGCAGAGATTTAGCCTGAAGAGTGGGTACATTTCTGAGTATTTCATCATATACACCTTTGGTTAAAAAAAAAACAATTTGTATGTAATCAAGTAGTTAATCAGGCATGGGTAAGGTTTGTAGAGCTACAACTGGCAAGAGGGTCTGTTTAGATCAGCATCAGTGATTTATAACCTTCTGTTTGTTGTTCCATGGGAACGCAGTGTAATGAGTTACAAGGCTGTTAACTGCGAGGGACACATGCAGCCATTTTAGGCATACTCTGTCGTCTCCTTCGGATAGCATAACCCAGGTCTGCAAACGTCTGAGTCTTCTCTACATTATGGCCAAGGAAAGTGTTGAATCGGGTATGTCTCTTGTGATCTCCATCCTTAACGGTTAACAGCAGTACACAACATACACTTGCATATTAATACACATTAACAAGCACACATCCCTCTGTTGTCTGCTTATGTATGCACTAAATGCACTAAATCATCATGTGTAAACGGTCTCTAGGAGCTAAGAGTCAATCTAACATGTTTCTGACAGGCCTTACATGGGAGGTAAGGGCAAACAGCCGCCACTACCACAAACAAAAACAGAAGAAATCCTTTCTGTGTTTCCGCTGGGGGCAATACGGGGTGAGTCAGTCATGCATGTGCTTCCTTCCACCCACACGGCAACCTAACACCTGTTGGCATGCTGATCCAGTGAGGAACAGGTTAATGTGCTAATACACATCTTTCCATTGTGCCTCTCTCTCGCTCTTGCTCTCTCTTTCTCTTTCTCTGTCTCTCTCTCTTTCTCTTTCTCTTCTCTGTCTCTCTCTCTCTCTCTCTCTCTCTCTCTCTCTCTCACTCTGTCTCTCTGTCTGTTGCCAGGACAATGCGGTCCACAGCCACAAGTACTCCCCCCTGACATTCCTGCCGCTGACACTGTTTGAACAGTTCCAGCGAGTGGCAAATCTCTACTTTCTCCTTATGATGGTGTTGCAGGTCAGATGAAAACTCTGGTTAAGTTCCAAATCTCATACTTTTGATTTTTACTTTTAGTACATTCTGCCGTTGCACTTTGAACTTTGGCCATTTTGCTTATATATGCTGTGCAAAGGACTGTGGGTCAGAATAGCCAGAAAAGTATACTGGCTTACATACTGCGAAATGCGACTGGATGCAGTAGAACATCCTGGTATTTGTGGCATACTGCATTTTACATACTATGTTTTGGGACATACTAAATCTTTTTTTGGCATACTATATAGTATGTTACCATAGATATTGGAACGCAGGATCTGTTGTTGCTATCGCTTTTTTTCTAAAATAAAAAACGACTTCTAGTTCGGTGTGGAATCTTACCTGTGACCATTTGTTCCATGTCGCCCCCCCAGTCTATATATACTGTGTAATAAAAATGTTTTTAACAAAAGTCCAAAAATAATCTTTAAATAACAAAAACTCATCTTCAGTAATGGTTTTTTTACTAGCTTTTTTCAAAGTTTTTTTTAGCATAGTTATTATCACTTGTGGAAGGACTTGTGTGTGTGTGTGTATGATTTACACAGTATGTGCGACTTCCATTTCCTTCTGTGTGTATCCTTGTCTGTGTGTTGTTTCCAGTGTGTCCCGGTCATCTCAGCCATACCTTGGTACATCTCCTTTATCCCGCTGCTCATCGTACTCTCTGTGAGAGGGATGAAAGACCTTGCCAACGACATGGTGAGACCACCCTTCACTCCGTAGTGTCCGTCTCCCCTCCCCACCCCCACCCTGGGAGGGGGAAAATCCCTCAGCGATGAATCCACCCACTCACACACAAATGCATGATCTTAAAAACAAATATACGACCGGCTTCAAGCATGCATTTATACACCTTGCACTTAAGAATGTATGCACTCTTCTCTCTCCTTCATTGTCCGCATTGACTCCTTGTCCTCTCCTCATTGACAAAACCAGTCATCCCAGTAGCATTAATTTTCTCTTCTATCATTAAAGCTTTTCCTTTTAAATGCAGGCGTGATGTTTTGCATGGAGAATCCTCTGGTTAAGTGCATCACTGAGTTACGGTCGTTAACAGCTCTGGGTGAAACGCTTGCTTGACCCCTCTCTATTGACTAATCATTTAGTGGACGGTGTAAATCACCCAGCTGGTGTCACTGTAGAACCTCGTAATGGCCTTTCTCCTTTCTCCTGTTCAACCTTTCATGGCCACCCTCACTTCCTATGACACGCTGCCTGTCCATCACTCTTTTTCCCCATCCTTGTCACGCTTCTCAGTCTATCTCTTTCTCTTCTCTCATTCTGTTTTTGGGTCCGTCTCTTTCTCTCTCCTTCTATCTATCTCTGGTACAGGCAAGGAGACACAGTGACTCCAAGATTAACTCCCAACCATGTGACATACTTGTCTCTCAGAGGTAAGGACAAAGACAGTGGATTATTCTCTCAGGACTTCCAGTTTCAAACGGCCCTCTAATGAAGCTCTAATGAAGTGTGAATGAGTGAATCTCAAGATGGTTCCTTTGTGCATTAGAGCAGGGAAAAAACTTTTTCCACACCTATCGGAAGACATAATCTAAGACCAATCTCTTCATGACATCTTCTGTAGATACATGGGCCTCAGTCTGTTTTCTACGGCCGTTACACTCCAGAAGATGTGCTTTCCCTTGCGGACTAAAACAATAATTTTTACACTTCCCTCAAAAGTGTGGCAACTGCTTAACAACTGCTATAAAGAGCAATGTTTTGTTTTCTCAACATATATCATTTTAGTCAAGATTAACATTATTTAGGGCATCATAATGATATCATAATCCCCCCCTCCACGCAGTTGCTAGTAGTCAAGGAGGACACGGAGGATTTAAAGAACATGATGGAATCTTCAGAAGAGGTTGGAAAGTCACCGGACGCCACAATCTTCTGAACATAGCCAAATACACAAAGTGTTTTGTGAAGCTGATAGTCTTTGTAGCAACTCATTTGGCAAAGGCTTGAATGTAACGGATGTTCATTAATATCAAAAGTCACGCGCTAAAGATTTAAAGGCAATCATTCTGGGTAAGGGTATTTTAAAATTTGATCGTGGATTTTGTTCACATTTGTGCCTTTTTAATATGAAATCTAATAAAACATTACTTTTAAAAACTAAAGTGTTGTACTTGTATATATAATAGTGTTGCATATTTAGAAGATTTGTGACCAGCAAATCATAGACAATTCCAGCATATGAAAGCCATTGATTATTTTTTCCCCCTATTTGCCCACTCCTCATCGGTCTCAGTTTCAGCAGAGCACAGTGGAAGGATCTGTGTGTGGGAGATGTGCTGCGAATCCACAAAGACCAAGTCATCCCTGTGAGATTTTCAATTTATAAATCAATTTATAACTGCAATTAACAGCAATATAGAAAACAAAGTATCTCAGTAATCACTGTTTCGCAAGTAGAATAAGATTGCGTGAATTACTTGCTGCCCTATAAGCTACCCTAGGTTGCAAATCCAAGTATTTTCTTAAAGTGGAATATTTTAGGATAGCAGCTGCTAAAGGTTTAATCTCAATTATAGTATATAGTATTTCTATATTTATTTCTCTATTTGTATTCCCAGTAGCTTTTTACTTAGCCCTCTCTCTTTTATTTTTCTGTTTTCTCTCCTTGCTCCCAGGCTGACCTTCTCCTCCTGTGTAGCTCCGAACCTCACAGTCTGTGTTATGTGGAGACAGCAGATATCGATGGGTGAGAAACCATGGGTGTTCTCATATTCTGATACCTCATTCTGTTGAAAATTCAAAAACTCATTTAACTCATCATATAATAATCATATGTTTTTTGTATGCAGCAACAATATGATAATTATACCAGTGGTATATGTGACAAGTAAAAACAATTGGGTTCTACAACATAAAAAACTATGAATATAGTGTAAATGTAAAGAATAGCACAGGCAAAGAGTTAAACGGTGCGATTTTAAAGGTGATAGTTATTTTAGAGGCCATGATCTTCACACTCCTGTTGCCATGGGGTCTTGACAACAAAAACTTGGTCGCCTTTTAAAGGTCTAAAATAATTTCTGCACTCTGGGACAACCTGAGGGGCCCTGCTTTCACATCTGAGGCTTTGTGGGGGTTCATATAAGGGTAAAAGATGTAAGACACACAGTGTAAAATCAGTGAATGAATAGTATCAGTTTAAAAGCGGTTAGAACCAGTTTGAGAGGTGAAAGTGTCTTGTGGTTTATTGCAGAGTAAAGACCTTTTTAATGAGTCTGTATGATGAAATTATTTTTTTTTTTTTTAAGACTACTAAACAATACAGAGATTTCCCTAATCTGAATATAAACCGAATAAAATAGTGTTGGGCAAGTTACTTCCAAAATGTAATACATTATAGATTACTAGTTACTGTCATTTGAGAGTAATTCATTATATTACAGTATTACTTTCTCTGAATGTATTGCTTTAAATACTTTTGCATTACATTTGAGTTACTTTCACCAAAAACAACAGCGGAAGATTGACTTGGCAGGTAGCTTGTGAATTTCACCACTGGATCAATAAAGTCTCCCCTTTGTCCACTTTAATACATCAAAGATTATTCATAATATTTTGTTTAATTAATATGAAGATGCTACGTATCTAAAGCTATAAAAACAGATGTAAAACCTCCAATAGGCAAGTAGGAAAAAATTAAAATACAATTAAAAGTACCTTACAGTTGTATTGAAGTACGGTATAGTTAGTTTCCACTGCTGATAAAATGCAATGATATTTACATGTAACAAGCCTCAACATTGATCCCCCATGTCCCCCCTCCCCATCTGTAAGCAGCTCGGACACACTGCTGTCCGTGCTGACGTACCGTCATCTATTGGGACACAGCTGTTAGCCTACCGTCTCTGGTTCTGGCTCTGACCACAGGAACAGAGACGGGACAGCTTGCTTCAACACAGCGTAATAACTCCTGAAATTAATGTCCATCTCGCAAATGTATCTGTCTCTGCAGTCACCTCAACCATCAAATACAGCAGCCGGGAGAAATGTTTCGGGGTGTAACGGGTATAATATTACTGTAATTTAATTAGTAATGCATTATATTACTGCGTTACAGCAAAAAGGAATAAAATACTGTAATTGTGTTAATTTTGTAACACTTTACTCCCAACATTGAAAATAAAATTGCATAATTCTCTATAATGTGTACCAACTGCATACTGCCTTGTCCTTTCATCATTATTTCTGATGAATGGATCAACTGTTTAATGTTAATATAACTTAAAAGTGTGGTGATTTCTTTATACAGAGAGACTAACCTCAAGTTCAGGCAGGCGCCCAGTGCTGCACACAATGAGCTGACCTGTCAGCCCTCAGAGGAGACGCTTGCTGCCTTTGATGGTGAATAAATGTTTTTTTTTTTTTTTTTACATGTATTAAATATGCAAATACAGATGTGCTCATTCTAAAGTAGAGCAAAAGTAAATGTTTTACAGAATTGCATACTTGTGCTAAGTAAGAGTAACCTTTATTTTACAGGTGTTGTGCTCTGTGAGGAGCCCAACAATCGACTTTACACCTTCAGAGGCCAACTGCATTGGAGAGGAGAGTGTCTTCTGCTGGACAACGAGCACATCCTCCTGAGGGGAACAGTTCTACGCAATACAGAGATTGCCTACGGCTTGGCCATATACACTGGTACATGTCGCAGAATTTATTCAGTTTAGAAAATGGGAAGTTAGTGAGTTTTTGTTCAGAAAATGAGTACTAGCCACTGCCAAACTGATTTGTTGAGTCTGAAAATTACACTATGGCAAGCAGAGTGAAGAGAAGACCTGATGTATGACACAATGCCCCATAAAAGTGTATGATAACAGAGATAAAACTATTTTAAAATGTTTTTGTGTCCAAGCCACTTATCCTCATTTTACCTTATACTGTGGCCTCTGCTTGTTTCAGTGACATATTTCATTATGTGGAATACATTATGCTGCTAATTATGGACAGTACTTAACTCTTACAGCTGTGTCTTAAATGTGGGTCTGTTAATGTCTGATCATTGATCTAATATAACTGGACCAGGCAGAGGTGTCATGCATCTTGCTGCTATGACCCTTTCAGTTCTGGTAAAGCCGATCAATAGATCAAATTCTTCCAGGTTTTGTAACATTCATCACATACTGTCTGGTGTGACCCCAGTTCAGTCTGATTATAACTCTTAACCTTCACACACATTTGACACAGCCTACTTTATTATGCACAATCAAGGTTGACATGTTGTTGTAAGACTAAAATGGAATCAGTTTGAAGATATGGCAAACCAAATGTGTCATTTTTACACATGCAGCTCAACGTCTTTCAGCAGTCTGAGAGATTAAGACAACATCCCCGGAAAACAATGATATAACATAATGTAATACTTTATTGATCCCTGCAAGGGAAATTCTCTCTTACCACTGACCTCTCGGCAGCACGGTCAGACACCCCGGGAACTGGTAGGGATTCAGCATCTTGCTCAAGGGCACGTCAGCAGTTGCTAACTGACACGAGGGCTTGAACTTTCACCCTCTGGCTGCGGGATGGTCTCCCAGCTCGCTTTTGGCCAAGCCGTCGGAGCGATAGCATCTAATAGTTGTGTGCTCTGTACCAGGCGCAGACACCAAGATCCTGAGGAACTGCGGGAAACTGAGAGTGAAGAGGACTCAAACGGAAAAAGTTTTCAACAAAGTGGTGATCGGGGTGAGTGGGTAAAGGGCAGGTGGATGACAAGCATGAGACATGAGACTTGTGGTGTTATTCCAAACTTTTTGTGTTTGGCTCTCTTAGATCGTCCTGTCCGTGTTGCTGGCAGCTCTGCTCCTTGCCATCGGTGCTGGGCTGTTTTCGAGTTGGGTCATGAGCCATACAGGGGTTCCATATGCTTTGGTGGTTAACAACAATCCGGTCTACACTGGATTTCTCGTCTTCTGGAGCTACATAATCCTGCTCAGCCCGGCCATGCCCATTGCTCTCTACATCTCGTAAGTTTCATCTACAACACCGCACTTATTTGATGGTAGATAGGATGGTTGAAATACACCTGTGTTTTTGTGTATACAGTCTTGTGTGTGTGTGTGTGTGTGTGTGTGTGTGTGTGTGTGTGTGTGTCTTTGTCTGTCCACAGGTTTGAGGTGATTCACACGGTCCACAGCCTGTTTATTGGCTGGGATAGGGAGATGTATTGGCAGCAGGCAGACAGACCGGCCCAGGCCAGAAATACCTCACTGAATGAGGAGCTGGGCCAAGTGGGATACCTGCTGAGTGACAAAACTGGGACACTAACCCAGAACCGTCTGCTCTTCAGACAGTGCTGCATAGCTGGGGAGATCTATGGTAAAAAAAAAATAAAAAAAACTGAAACCATCTAATAAATACCTATATTTTACTTCATCTATACATCTAATTATATTTTAATTGTCATTCTTAGAAAAAAACCACAACCCAATGCTTGCACTTCTACTTATTAGAAAACAAAGTATCTTTATCTGACCTCACGCTACACGGTTAACACGAAATTCTGATTCCAGCCCCTCACAGGCTTTTGAGCAACCTAACCCTCTGCCCAGTTTTTTTTTCCTGTTTTTTTGTTTTACCTCATCATTCATTCAGGATGCACATCAACTTATGAATTCATCATGTTCTCAAAATGCATCTTTACAGGACTTTACGAAATTTTACTTGTCATCAGCAAGTAGTCATGTTGACCATGAAGTTAAGACATATAATTGAATTCTTTCTCTTCCTATTCTGTAATAATCTTCATATTGAAAACTCCTTAATACCTTGAACAAAATCCTTAAAAATGGAGGAAGGATTTAAAAAAAGGACAGCGGTTGTCCACTCCATCAGTATATGAAATTGAGTTGATTCATTATGGCTATAAAGTCAATGTAATGGCACTAACTAATGTCCCTTTTTCAGGATGAAACAATAGTAAGACACTTTCATATTTAAGTTTTGTCAAACCTATCCACCATTTATTCTGTCTAAAAAATATGTGCAGTTGAAAGATTGCATCTGTCTAATCAACACAATGATTTACTTTCTTAAATATACATTTAGATAACAGAGTTGTGTTATAGTGCCAAGTTTCCTCGCAGGCTCACAGTGAAGCAAAGATACCTCTGGGGCAATGACTTCCTCAAGAGAGAGACATCAGGAGACACTTAACATGCTCATATCCAAAAGGCCCGGCGCCATCTTCTAAATATTTAACACCAGCTCTGCCTACTGAAGAAAAACATGTCATTGAAACCTTGTCAGAATCACATCAACCATATGTCATATGTCTGAGCCACTTCCTGGTTCAGACCACACATCTGTTTTATTTTTCTCTCTTTCTTTTTCTTTTTCTTGTGAATATTTTAATCATGTACTTTATCTCCACTTTCAATGCTTTTTGCAAGTCATTAAATAAAATAATTTCTCAATGTTCACAGGTGATCTGTCAGTCAGGGCAGAGGAGACAGAGGTACTACAGAACTATTCTCAAATCTGCATCTTTGAACTGTAGTTTGTTTTCTTCATTGTATATTACCAACCTAATTCAAAGCTATTATTTAACCTTCCTTAGTAATAAATCTTTTCTTGTCCATGTTCCTGTTTTTACTTGTTTCTGCTGCTATCAGCATGAGATGATGATTCATGTAAGCCATTGTTGCAACACTGTACAATGTCAGTGCACAGTAACATTATTCCCTGTACATGTGCAGCCCATGGACTTAAGCTGGAATCCGTTCTCCCGCGGAGGTCTGTTCATGTCGGCTCCGAGCCTGGTGGAGAAGCTCAGAGGACAGCAGTGTCCATTCAGCAGACAGTTCCTCAGAGCACTGTCTTTATGTCACACCGTCATGGCAGAGTGGAAAGAAGGTTATGTTTGGGTGACATTATCCACTTTTTGGGGGATTCAGATCAAAGTGGTTCACTTCTCACCCTCTATCTGAGAAAAGTCTCGAAGCCACAACTGGTTTATTTTTTCAATGAAATCTCAGTGTGATTCATGTTTCCACTGTATTTTATATTACACTGATTGACCTGATGAGGGTGCTACAATGAAAAAGTCAAATAATGTGTAATATACTGTATGTACATTCAGACACAATTTATCTAATATTGCCAGAACTTGAAAGGATGATGCTTTTTATATCACAATACCTTTCCAACCCCTATATTACTGGTCTGACCTGATGCAATAGTTGCTGGAAGACGGCATGTTTACATCCCTCTTGTGTGTTGACTTCATTCCTCCAGAGGCTCCAGTCTACCAAGCTGCGTCCCCAGATGAGGAAGCTCTTGTTGGTGCAGCCAGGGAGCTGGGCTGGGTCTTTATCTCTAGGACAAGAGACTTTATTATTGTCTCCGAGCTGGGTGTTATTCGCCAATATCAGCTGCTTGCACTGCTGGACTTTACCAGCAAAAGAAGATGCATGTCTGTACTGGGTGAGAGTAGCGCTCTAAATAGAAAGCAACAACTCTTACAATTTATTGTTATCTTTTATAATTGCATAAATGCTAGGTTATCCTGTGTAAACTTCTTTTCTGAATAAATTATCCATACTGTTTTTTTTCTCTCTCTCAGTGCGGGAGCCGGAGGGTGGGTTAAAGCTGTACTGTAAAGGGGCAGACATAGTGATCATGGACAAACTGCAGAAGGACTGTCCATATCAGGAAAGGACTGAAAGAGCCCTGGAGGTGAAGTAGACTTTCTACTGCACCAATAAGTGTGTGCTTTTATTGAGCCTACTATTTCTATGACACTTTGTGTCTTTTAGGTTCCATTTCAGTATTAAGTAGTTCACAAGTTTTAAAAAACTTCACCATCCTAGCTTAGTGTAGTAGCATGCCAACCTTTGATAGTTTATTTAAAACGCAAACAGTCACTATCACTGTCACATTGATGGGAATGTTGTTAGTTTTACAGGTATTTCATTCCAAACCGACAAATTGGACACATTTTCCTGATGGTGGCACCACAGGATTTAGAGTTATTAGAATTCATCATCTAGGGGACAATAATGTGCTACATTTCATGAAAGTCCGTCAAGACATTTCCAAACTCAAATTAAATGGGTGTCACCAAACTCATCAGTATTCATCCTCTGTACACTGTGACCATTTCTAACAAATTCAATGGCAAACCATCTAATAGTTGTCAAGATTATTCACCTAACGCCCAACATGTCATCTTCATGGTGCTAGAGGGAGGATTACCAAAAATTATAGAATAATCCTCTGGGGCGCATGAACGTCTCAACAAAACGTCATGGCAATTCTTCCAATAGTTGTTAATGGACCAGCTGACAGACCAGCATTGCCATCCCTAGGGCCACAAAGTCCATAAATAGTCAGTAATAGTCATTATCAGTCGAATACACAATATGTACCCTTTGTCTTGATTATCTGTATGTACTCAACTTACAATATCTTCCATCTTTATCAATTGTCTGATTATCAAAGCTCTTGCACACTGTATTGAGGATCTCAGAGTAGTTCAATTATCAATAGAGTTTTAAGGGAGAGAATCAGGCCAGTGATCATCCTTTTGAGATAGTTGAGGCATATCTGCCAAGAGCAAAGTGTTAATCTCACGTTTCCTTTGTCAATTCTTCAATTGTGCCTGAAAGATCACTCCTTACATAATGCACAGCCGATACTAATGTGTTAACTTATCTTCTGTCAGTTATTTTCCCAGGCCTGTCTGAGGACTTTGTGTGTTGCGGTTCGATGTGTTCCTGAGGCATCATGGGAGAAGTGGAGCAAAACATTGGCTAAGTCTGCTGCCATGGCGACCTGTGACCGTGATGCACTGCTGGAAAAGCTATATGATCAAATGGAGAGAGAGCTGCAGGTAGGCTCTTCCACGATGTCATTTGTACATGTTCATTGTCAGTCCTCAATTTAAAGTTGTAAAATCTGCTGACACAGATAAGTCTTTAATTTAAGCATGTGCTTTATGGTTTCTACCCTTTTTCCCCAAAATATTTTTTTGTGTGTGGAGCACAACGTTTTTTAAGAAAAAAATCCTTGTTTCTAAGCGACTGTGCTACATCCTGTTTTAATGTTAAAAGTCCAATATCTGGGCGCCCAGATAGCTCAGTTTGTAGAGCAGGCGCCCACATACAGAGGTTTACTCTACTCTGACCTGCGGCCCTTTGCTGCATGTCATTCCCCCTCTCTCTCCCCTTTTCATGTCTTCATCTGTCCTGTCAAAAATTAAGGCTGAGAATGCCCAAAAAATAATCTAAAAAAATAAAATAAAATCCTATATCCGTCAGGAATGCTAAAAACTAATTTCAACTTTCTTGTTTTATAGTTTTTAGGGGTGACAGCAATAGAGGACCGGCTTCAAGAGGGCGTTCCTGAGACTATTGCTCTGCTTCAACAGGCTGGGCTCAAAGTATGGGTCCTTACTGGGGACAAAAAAGGTATTTGACATACTGTAGCAGAAGCACCCCTTTGAATACTGTGCCGTAGCTACATGTCACTGTTGTTTGTCTTTTCCTCTCTCTCTTTCCTGCTACCTCTTTCTTCATTTTTGTAGAGACTGCAGTGAATATTGGATATTCTTGCAAGCTACTGGATCCTGATACCAGATTACTGGAATGGCAAGAGCTAAGGTAAGTGATGATAAAAATACACAAACACACACTCACACCAGCTCATTGATCTTTGTATGTTTGCCCCTGCAGACAGATACTCCAGTCCCCAGACCCAGCGGTCAGTTTCTTCAAGGCCAGTCAGACAGCGCTGTGGGCTGTAGACAAGCAGGCGGCTGGAGCCAAGACTGCTGTGGTCCTCACTGGACCTGAGCTGGTAAACACTGGACACATGTTTGTATAGTTTTTAAACGGACAAATAGCTTACGTTATGACTCTGTCATCAAACACTGCGTTGGAGCAGGACATGGAAAGTGGATATTCAAGGCCCTGCCACAGTTTACATTGTACAGTGTACTGGTCATAAAGTATCATTTTTAGGACACAAATCCATTTTTCCTTAAAGCTTTTGAGAAAAAATGCCTGCCATATGAAACCAAAACAATGAGCTTGAACACTCCATAGAGGAGAACTGCAGAGTCAGGTGGCTAGTTGTCTGTGGATATTGCACAGAGTCATCCAAACTGTTGTTACTATAAAAATATTGATTATTGCAGCTTTAAAAAATATATACTGGCAGAACAAAAATGCCTTAAAACTAGATTTCTTCTATGAGATGTCAAAGCTGTAAACCGAGACTATCTTTACCCAAAAGCAACGGTAGGGCTGTTTTATTCAAATATAATCTAAACTGAGCTGTTTGATGGTGTTGTACTCCAGGCAGAGTTTGATCAGAGACCAGAATGGGGGGCCACGTTCATGAGCCTGGCAGAACAGTGTCAGTCTGTGCTATGCTGTCGTGTAACACCTGGACAGAAGGCTGATGTTGTCACATTGGTCAGGAAACACACCAGCGCAGTCACCATGTCCATCGGGGATGGTGCCAATGATGTAAACATGATCAAGAGTAAGTCAGATTAAATTAAAAGTTGACAGAAAATTTGTGTTTGCATCAGAATTCTCTGCTTTCATGGTTTACCATTTCTTACTGTTCCCCACCAACTCCAGCGGCTCATGTTGGTGTGGGACTAGCAGGAGTGGAGGGTGGTCAGGCAGTGCAGACTGCGGACTTTGCATTGTCTCAGTTCAGATTCCTGCAGAGGCTGCTGCTGGTCCATGGGCGCTGGTCCTACAGGCGCATTTCCCTCTTCTTGCGCTACTTCCTGTTTAAGACCTGTAGCTTTGCTCTTGTTCACATATGGTTTGGATTCTTCAATGGCTTCAGTTCTCAGGTGAGGCATAGATGAGACTTAAAGTCACATAACGAAATGAAGGTAAACATCGAGAGGAAACACTTCCTGCATTCATTCCGCCATCTATTTCTCCCCTGCAGTCTCTGTATGAGACATGGTTCATCGCGCTCTACACTGTCCTCTACACAGCAGCCCCGATTATGTGTGTGGCCTTCTTTGAACAGGTGACACAGTTGAAGAGATGGACGTTTGTATGAATTAAAAAATCCTTTTTTGACATTATATTGTTTTTATTGATATTATTTGATACATTTAAGTTCTAAATCATAATAGTTCCTCCTGTGTGTTTGTGTTGTAGGACGTGAATGCAGACAGCAGCCTGAAATGGCCAGAGCTGTACAAGTCTGGACCGAGACAGGAGCTCTCCAGCCCTCTCATGCTGTTCTTATCACTCCTGCACGCTGTCTACTCATCGCTTGTTAACTTCTTCATCCCGTTTGGAGTTTATTACAACACAGACTATGACCTCCAGACCATGGCAGTCACTGTCGCCATGGCAGCCACGTTCACTGCCACCATTGAGGTTAGGATCACACTTTTCATAGATGCAAGCGAACCAAAGAAATTTGTAACTATTGAACTACGGATGTCATAATGACTGAGGTCATAATTAACACATCAGTAAACAACTAATATTTTCTGGCAATCAGAAAATCAGTTGGCAGAAGGCTGTATATCCAGATGTACCATTCTCCTCTGATCGCAGTGTTTGTGTTTTCTTTCAGATCATGCTACTGACCAGATACTGGACGAAGTTCAATGTAGCGTTTGTGTGTGTCTCTGTGGTGTTTTTCTTCATGTGCAGCAGGATCACTCAAAGCGCCCGCCTGTTTGAGAGATCACCCAGTGACTATTTCTTTATTGGTACACTTCTGCTCATATCTATCTCAAATCTCATAATCTATCCATTTCTGTCACTTGAGTGTTTTTGCTCCTGGCTGTGGTCATTTTAACATCCATTACTGCAGAAACCCTCAGACAAATCATTTCAAAAGAAATGTCAACAAAAACAAACACACAAGAAGAAATATCCATTTTAATGATTATTTAATGTTGATCTAATGATCTGTCATGATGTTTGATTGCTCTGTGTGTGCTTTTCATCAGGTGCGTCTGAAAAGGCCTTCATCGATCCACTTGTGTGGCTCGCAGCTCTGCTCGCCACCTGGACGGCTGTTCTGCCCTCAGTGACCACCCTTGCTATCAATGTCATCCTCAACATGCATGACAAACACAAGGTGAGACGTCTGTATGAAAAAGGAAAAAAAATCTAAACATGTTGCGGTCACTTGGATGTTAATAAAAACCTCATCCATTTATTGGTGAGAGGACACAGCAGGTTAGCCCCTGTACATCCATTTCAGCCTTTCCCCCAAACTGTTGAAGACAATCCCATTCAGTTACGCAATATATTTTCTAGTATTTTTCTCTATGATAATTTTCCAGTTATATGCTGTTGGCATGTTAAAAAACATTGACTCGAGGAAAAACTTGATATGATACTGAGTTTGGTTGCCATTTTATGTAATTTTGGAGCTGTAAAAAAGGCTGAGCTTTTGTACCTTGTCTGAGTTTTCCCATTCACTAAGTTATGGAGGTTTTCATTCAACAAACAGTTGTAATGGTCACTGATGCTAACCTGGCTGTGATTTATGTAGGTCCACAGTGCATCCCTTCAGCCAGTGGAGCTGAGGTCAAAGTTGAGAAGGGGAACGTCACTTCGCCGCTCCTCTTACGCCCTCTCTCAGGGAGCCGGGCCTGGACGCCTCATCACTTCAGGGACCTGCATCCGCAGCACAGTGCCGACGGTGGATGAGAAGGTGACTGAAAGTAAAAACTCCACTGATTCACAAGTCCAAATTCACATGAAGGACAATAGCCATGTACCAATGGCACATGAATAATGATAATGGCACATTTAAGGTTTTAATATGAGAAAATCTTTGATTATATAGATTGTTACTGCAACATAGAATTGAATAGATTTACACCTAAAACACGTTTTTGTGGGGAGTTCTTAGTAGAGTCTGCACTCACCTTTTGCATAGCTACCATTTTCACACAATAAAGTACATCATATGATATACAAAATACAATATGTACTATAAATCTTGTTTGTTGTCTTTACATGGACAGTTTACCTACACATGAATATCTCTGATCTTTGTTGTTTGAGACTGCTGTGGTAAAAATGTAATTTCCATCTGCTGGGGTCGCAGGGGATGAAACACAATAAACTGACAGCACCACTTTGTTTTACAATTGTTTTTATTTGTTAATTTATTTCAAAACACGCAATTTTACCCATATTATCCTTTTAAGTTTTTATTTTTCTGTAACAGTTATTACTCAGATTTTTTTCCTTCACAAAAGTCTCAACAAGAGTGAAACTAAAAGGCCTCCACAGGCTCTCCGGCTTCTGCAGTGGGAGGAGGGAAAAGAGGCTTTCTGACCAGATGTCGTGAGTGGGTTTATCCCTTGTTTTGGTGTGGGTGGAAGTGTGTGTGTGTAATTTTACACCATGGCATGTTTATGTATGTATGTATATATGTATGTAGGTGTGTGTTTTAAGTGCAATAGGAGGAATGTCCACATGGCCGGTTTATCACAGGACCCGTAGAGCAGCCCAGAGAGCCAAACATTGTCTTCTAGGTTTGGTAGCCAGATTGTCATACCTCTGATTTCATCTTTGGTTTCCGCAAACACTCTCTAAAGGCAGACTCACCCTCTCCAGCATGTGCCTGTGTCTGTTTGTGTGTCTGTCTGTCCGAGTGCAATATAAGCCACCGTCTCCAGACGACTTTGTAAACTTAGGTAAGTACAATGTAAGTGTCTTTGCATTGATTGTGGCCCTTCCTTGGCACTGGGGACAAAGACAGTCAAACATTGTAGAGCAATGGAGCCATGAGCAGGGAGGGTCAACTGGCAAGCATCCACATGGACTCCATTTTGATGTCAATGGCAGTTTGGGGCATTCATGTAAAGCTGTATGACATCAGTCGGGTGAAACATGGGGTGCTGTAGTGCTCTCCTCTCCCCAGCCACTCTCTACTGTATCCTGAGTGACTGGGGATTCTCCAGCCACTCTGGGCTCAGGGGAGAAGGGGGCAGGGATGGGGAAAAGGTTATGGAGGTCAAAGTGTGATCAAGGGTGTTGTAATGTTGATGGGAGGAAGGGGGGGTAGGGTTATACACTCTGACCCAGCAGCAACGATTAAGATTGGGGGGGTCAGGTGTTTGCATAGTTCTCTGTGCAAAAGCCACCAACCGGAGCCATTTTTATTCCTCGCGGCTGGTTACATCATCATTAGATTAGCAAGAAATTGTGGTGGGTGATGGGAAATATGGTCTTTGCACTAAGCTCTTGTTTTCTACTCCTGCAGTGCACTACATTGTGGCAGTAGGGGTGCAGGAGGGTGAAAGGTGACAGGGGATGAGGAGCGAGTGAATTTAAAATGAGTGTCGTTTTTGGGGATCATGTCGAGCTTGAACACTGATGGGATGGAAGACGATGTTTTGGAGAGTGAAGGGTTGATGGGGTAGTCGTTTGGCAGTCGGGCACTACATCTTGTCACAATTCTGAGAGCCTCTTTTCCCTTGATTTTGTTCTTCCGTCCTCCCCTTCCTCCTCCCCACTGGCCTGCCCTCTCTCTACCTTTTTTCTTGTTTTGAAACTGATTGTCTTCTACCATCACAAAGACACTTGGTTCTGATTGATTAACAGGTAACAGAAGAGGGAGAGCACAGTGTGACTGGGGGTGTCTACATCAGTCCCATTGGCAACATTTGATCCCACAGTGAAATGACGCACACATATGCTGTTTGACAGTAAATCCTGACGACATTTCGGGGTTGGATTATCAGTTGCCAAATGGGACTGCGGTTGGTTGGTCAGTCAATAAGAAATGGTTTTCAAATTTTCGCATGACAAATATTGCAACCCATATTAAAGGAACATGAAAAAGAAATACTTTGTCTTCCACATAGGTACAAATGAACACACATTCACATATTGAAGAAAAGCATGTAGACAGACATACAGGTATATTCAAGGCCGCTCGGGCCTGTGTGTGTCCCTCTGATTAACTCCAAGTAAACAGCCCGTCTTTGGAAAAGCAAGACACACATTTCAGGACCCGAGTTAGGACCACAAGCTGAGGAATGAAGTTTGAATGCTATTGATTGGGAGGAGAGGAGTTTGACCTCCCCCAGCACACACTGCCCCCTACTGTCTGGATTTATATACATCAAAGAAACATGGGGAAAAGGGAAGGGTTGCAACAACACATGCACACAACCAGTGAATCCAACAGTGATGGAAATTCTAAAAACAAGGACCCCTCCAATGCCTAAAACCCAAATCCTCCCTCCCTTTTTTGTTGTTTTGATAACCAAAATATCCCCCACCCCTTCTCCCCCCACTCCCAAGTCTTTCCATCCTCCTCCTCTCCCCACAAAAATCACAGGTCATTTTCTGTTGGTTTCTATACAGTTATACAATATCCATGCACAAAAGAAAAAAGCGCACCTTCTTTTCAATAGAAGGGGCTGGTTTTTAATATTCTAAGAACATCAGGAGCACTTGAACACACCCAAGAACCTTCAAAAGTAACTGTGAAATTGTTTTTTTTTCCAGAGAAAAGACAACTCAAAGGCAGAAGAAAGCTCACAATGGGTAAAAGGTCATAACTCCTTTGGTTTAACATCAAATTTTTGGTTAAGAATTCAGCCAAAATCATATTTTTGTCATTCCTTTCTTTTTGTTGTTATTTTCCTTTTAAACGTACCCGCCTTGGACAGAGCTTTGCACTAAACATCTGAAGTGAGTAGTTCTTGCCCTTCTCGCTCTCTATGCTTTCTCTTCTGTCTCTTCTTTTCTCATGTAACCCTTCACAGAAACATTCACAATGTCTTTTCCTTTATGAAAACAGTAAGTACATGCCGTAGCAAAAACAAACAAGAGAACGTACGAGAAAAATGAGCAAACAAATAAAAGGAATTTAACAGTATAAAGCTTCAAGTCACAAGTTCCAAAACTAACTATCATAGTATCATAGTTTCATAATCATTGTTATCATTAGCAGTATTATTTTCAGTCTAAATTACATAAAGTTTACATGAAAGGTTTTTGAGGTATTTCAGAATTAATTGTCAACACACGCCTACCGGGTCTTAGCACTAGCCAGGGGGAGAGGTCGACTGGACAGACAAGGTGGAGGGAGGAGAGAATTTGTCTAGAAACTGTCAGTGAGCCTTCCACACTTTTCTAGTGCAGCCTCTGTGCTTGCACGCAGTGGAGAGATGGAGAGACAACAAGTGGCAACATTTTACAACTACAGCCCTGCAAGTGCTTAGACCCTCTGCCATTGTAACCCCCTCTTTCTCTGTTACACAAAAATATCTCTGATGCGAGAGAGGTAAAGTGGCTGAGAGTCTAAGTACAACGGGCACAGAAAGAAATAAAAACATAAAGGCTGTGAGCTACTAGAATGATACAGTAACAAAGACTCTGACAGATTAAGGAGTAACATATAATTTTGTTGCAAATAAATAGTGTATAGAAAATGTTTTATAGACTTTCTACATGATAAAGTGCTTGTATTCTAGTGTATCAAGATGGAAAGTCAATATGCAAGAAAATGCTGACACAGCCCCCACTCTGTGTCCCTCTCTTCTGCCCCCCCCCTTCTGTCCATCCAATTATGGGTGTGTTGTCTTGAATGTGAGTGCATGTTTGTAAGTGTGTGTGTGTGTGTGTGTCCGTGTCCGTCCAGTGCAGTCCCACCCATGGTTGAAGGGAAAAGGCACTCAACTCTATCTGCAAGGCAGCCACCTCCTCCTATGTGGCTCTATGCAGTCTGACTGCGCTGTTTGTATGTGAGATATCAGTGTGTCTGACAGTTTTGAGCAAAGGGGGGCTTCTTTTGTTTGTTTTTTGGTTTGTGTCCCCCTAGGCAGTTTGGGACCGGTAGGCTGCAGTATCTTTGGTATTAGTGGCGGTTTCACAAACCACTCAGCTTAGTGAGGTAGCCACATTGGTTCTCACTACAAACAAATGTCATTTTGTCAGCCTAACATCTGGAGCTGAATCTAGCTATTCACCTATGCTCACTGAACTGTATACCACAAATCGATGTTAGCTCATCATCCTTTTGGCGACGTAAACCCACTGCTTACAGCAACGTGAAGTTAGTCAGTACCTCTCAATCATCTCCTCTACAAGCACCATCTCTTATCTAATCTGCACCGCTAATCAGACTACATTGTTAGAAATGCTACAGTTGCATTTTAAGACCATACAGATAACAATTGAGTCCCGAGCATACCCCCACCCGCTTTCTAATAAAACACACTTAATCAGCCAGGACATTTGGAGGTCTTGTTTTGTCCCCCTCCATTTTACCCCAGTCTTTGGGCTCAGCTTAAAGGAGGCTGAGGGTACCACAGTTCTGACATTAAAATGCCAAAAGAGAGAGAGCGTCCATCATTTATTCTTTTCTTCAGCAGCTCCCTGTTTTTCTTTTTCTCCTCTTTGTTATGGTAAATGTCTCTTCCGAGTCTATATTCACATAGAATGCAAAAAAAAGTTCTTTATTGGCCTCGATCCTTGCGTCCCTCTTCTTTTCCTTTTAAAAAGTCCTTCCTTTTTGTTTTTGATTTATCAACAAGGTGCCTTACTTATGCACAACAGAGCACAATAGTAACAAGAAATAGAAACTTTGTGTCTATGGTACTAATTAAATACCCGCATCAATATAGAGAGAAAGAGAGGGGTGTTAGAGGGACAGAGGAGGTAGAGAACCAAAGATAGAATGAGAGATTTTTCTTCTGCTTCAAAAATGTGTCCAGTTATGTGTTGGAGACATTTTCTTTTGTATTTGAAACACATATTGAATGTGTGGTATCTTTGTCATTTGAGGTTTGGTTATTGTATGCCTTAAAATCTGATTCTTTTTTTTCATTTTTTTACTAAAAAAGTATATTTTAATTCAGATAAAAGCTGATTGTTGGCTGCTACGGTACACACCGCCCATCATCAGTGGGGCGCACTGTAGCTGTGTGTGAACCCTAGTACCATATTCTCTGATTCGCATTAAGGCAGTAAGCATTGGCACTAATTATTGTAGCATTTTGACAGCTGAGTGTGGTGGTTAGCTTTGGGTTAGCTACTGATAACCCTTGTGTGGGAATACCAAGAGAGTCGGTTTGAATCACATCTGTTGAGAGTATATTTTTGCAAACAGATGGGATGGAAGAATGATTTGACAAAATATGAAGCCTTCCAAAATAATATAAATTAAATCTCCACAACACCTCGCGTGTCTGTCACAGGAAGCCTTTCTGTTACTTTTTACTCTGTTGTACTTTTCTATCCTGTATTTGTGTAATTTCTGCACTTATATTTTGTAGATTCTTGAAGATTTGGATTGGCTAAATAAATCCCTGCCTTTGCTAAATCCCTGTATTTTCAGCATTTAGTTTAACCATCCCCCTCTTTCGGCCTCACCGGTGCTGGTTGGATGAGGAACAACAATAGGATAATGGTTAGCTATTGATCTGCCTTCAAAGAGCTGTGAGGGCCTGAATGTGTTGTGCCGTGACTTCTCCTCAGCATCTAGTGGCTCTTCGCTCCCTCTCCTCCACTTTGAGCCCCATTGCTCTGCTAGATACAGGTCTCTGCTATCGACAGCAGGGGGCACTGTTGCTCTGCCAGCACAGGCGGGACCTGGGAGGGAGAGGTGTGCTGCTGATGCTGCTGCTGCTGCTGCTGCTGCTGCTGCTGCTGCTGCTGTTATGAGGCCTTTGTGTCCCCATCTCCAGTGGGTTCCATGTGCTCCTCTTACATTCTGCTTTTCATATGCAGCTGTAATGTAGTTGGCTGGATGCCCAAGCGTGTTGTTGTCGCTTGGTTTTCAGTTATTGATCAGAGGAAAAGCTCCCAGCAGAACAAAGAGCATGTCCAGACATCTCACCCGCCTCTCCTGTTGGTCAGAGAAACACAGACTCTAGGCTCAGGCAAGAGTAACAATGACACGTCTCCCTACAGGCCTCCAACATCTGTGCAAAAAATATAGACCTGGGCCTGGAAGACCTGAGTATCTACTGCCGAGCATCTTGAGTTTCACCTTCAGGAGGGGTCAAGGCCCTGCTCTGTCTGTCTGCATCGATTCATTTTTCAATTCATTAGTTTGCCGTATGATCAGGCTGAGCTGCTCTCTGAAATGGCTGGCCACCAGGGAATACCTTTGGTCGAGGAATGAAGGAGACTACAGGAGGAGGGGGGAGGTAGAGGCGGAGAATTGGAAAGCCTTGTTGTTTTTTTCATAGGCTGCGTTGTTTTCTTTATATTACACAGCCTTGTGTGAGCAGGATGGGGCTTGGATAATAAGGCTATGTGCTGTTCTGTTGTCAGATTTATTGCCGTTCTTTTGCCCTTGTTGCTTCCGTGTGCCGGCATAGAGGGGATGAGAGAGAGACTAAAGAGGCAGACACAAAGGAGGTGAGTTGGAAGAAAAATGTAAGTCAGTGGCTACTTGGGTGGTGGAAGGAGGCTGGCAATATGTCTGATACCGTCCAACAAAAACATCAAATCTTTGGTGTCTCTTTACTTTGTCAGATGCCTTAAGAAAATTCTTTCAAAAAAGACAGAATCAATGATTGTCCTTATGTGAGTAATGCAGAGTGGACCTGACTTCACAATTCACCTTTTAGATTATGCTTGTTTCAGGTGAGAGCTTGAAATCCTGACTGACAAAAAAGATGATTGCATGGCACAAAGGATTTTTTGGGCAGAGGACACATTCAGACGGCCCAGGCCAGGTAGGGTTGTTATAGACAGGTTTCACAGCCAATTTTCCATGTTGCCTGTTGTTCCAACCAGTTCCCCGGCCCTCTGAAGGTCCTCTCCTCCTCTCAGGCCTTGGAGAAGGTGGTGGCAGATGTGCCCGGCTGCCCGGGGCTGGCACCATGGTCATCGTGCCAGCGGTCCACGCAGCGGCGGCGTGCATTCATAAAAAAGTTGCTGACGGTGCTGAGCTCCAGGCCGAGCTGCTGGGAGATGGTGATCTGCATTTCCTTGGATGGACGCTTGTTCTCCTTGAAGATGGCGATGAGTGTGCGCCGCTGCAGGTCAGTGAAGACCAGACGCTGTTTCTTGGGCGTCGTGTTGCGGTCCTTGTGTTGCTCCTGTTCTTTGCGCTTGCAGGCTTGGTGTGGATGGCAGCGGTGGGAGGGATGGGGATGAGAGTGGGAGGCAAAGAGGGGAAAGAGAACACAAATCAAGGTAAATATACAAAAGTGATTATTTTCATGATCAGATGGCAAACACAGAAGGTGGAGGGAAGTTAAGTAACTAAATGTATCATAAGCCAATAGTTAAACTCATAAAAACTAGTTTATACACCAGTAGAGATTCTACAGCTCCATCTCTATTGCCGTATTAAAGTTGATTTAAAGCTAATCCATGCCTCATGCCCAGTGGGAATATTCCTTCCATCCTGCAGAGTGCAGACAGGGAGCCAGCCTGCGGTGAGAGAAAGATGGGGTGAGGAGGGGGTGGGGGGGATTGGTACTGGCTGTTGCCTGCTAGCTGGAGACACTGCTGTTTGATTCAATATTAATGCAGTTTGAGTCGCAATGGGGGACTGAGTGACTGTTGCACAAAAGTAAGCAGTTTGTGTGCAAGTGTGTGTGGGGAAATGAGAGATAGAGGAGGGGCAGACGCAGGAAAAGAAAAGGTTGGAGAGAAAAGAACAGAAAAGGTGGAGGAGTAAGACAAATGTGTGTGTGTGTGTGTGTGTGTGTGTGTGTGTGTGTGTGTGTGTGTGTGTGTGTGTGTGTGTGTGAGAGCTAAAGAGAGGAGCTGAGAAGAGGAGGGAGGGGCAACGAATGAAGGAGAAAGAGAGATATTGACCGACTTTGCTGTAGGAATTGGGGGGTTCTCTATAGGGACTGAGGTCAGAATCCCCCCAGCAGGTCTACAGTCTGCTACTTCAAACAGAGCCCACTGGAGCCCACTCTATTGAGCTCTGAGAGGGTATTTATAACTCCCCCACCCCCCCTCCCCAAACACAAACACTCGAGAGGTGCGTGTACCGGCTGCTATGAGCCCCTTCCCATACTCAGAGAAATTTTCAAAAGAAAACACACCGAGTGTACTCTCTCACATTTGGGAGGGGGGGTGGTGGGGTTGTAGGCAGCGAACACAGAATGTAATAGTTAATAGAATGTTGCATTGTGGGTAAGTGTGTTGTAACTCAAAGTATTCGTAGGAGACGGTGCAAAGAAGCAGACAAGTGCAGGGTAAAAAGGCAGAAACGGCGCCCAGAGAGAGAGAGAGAGAGAGAGAGAGAGAGAGAGTGTGTGTGTGTGTGTGTGTGTGTGTGTGTGTGTGTGTGTGTGTGTGTGTGTGTGTGTGTGTGTGTGTGAGAGCACACACCATACAGTTAAGGCACCAGCGCTGCAGCCACATATTCCCCTGCTGACTGAAGATCGAATCCTGCCAGAACGGACTGTATGTCCCTTTCAGCTTCCCTACTGTCTCAATAAAATGTGAGCAAATTGGATAGAGAAAGAGAGAAAGATGCCATCTCTGTGTGGTCTCCACCTGCTGCCATTGGTATTGTTTGATACTTTCATACTCGCCTTCAATAATGTCTTACTTTCATGCTGTGTGTGTGTGTGTCTTGATGCATTTAAGGATTTTTTTTTCTCTCCATGTTCTACTGTGTGTGTGTGTGTGTGTGTGTGTGTGTGTGTGTGTGTGTGTGTGTGTGTGTGTGTGTGTGTGTGTGTGTGTGTGTGTGCGTGCGCACGCGCACAGCAGTGTACAAGTGTGTATCTGTGTGTTTGGGGGGGGAAACTGTGATTATGCTGAAGTGGCTGGAGCCAAGCAGTGGCGCTGTGTGTCTAATTACAGTGGAACAGAGCCCATTGATCAGCCATTGCAGTCCAATCTGTTTACTACAGATGTCTAACCTGCACACAAGCCCATCCATCATATTCATATTTCACATCAACATTGAAGCTATATACATCACACATGCTAATATGCCACACACAAATTTATCTTAATGTATGCTTGTACATACAGAATGTATATCGTCATATATTTTTGATTTATTATCGGGTTAAGGGTATTCATGAGGAAGAGGAGAAGGATGGCGTCATTTTATCATTTGGAGTTGAGTTGAAATATTCACATTGTCTCAGTGAGTTAAGTCTCAGTAGATGCTACAGGATGAGCAGGACAGGCCATTAAAGCTGCGAGGTGTCACAAAGATTTAGTAAGGGAATCGTGAACACTGATAATGCCTGCTTTCACTACAACGACAAGAACTTTAAGGACTTTATAACCCTGAACATGCATGTCTTCAAGTGACACGAACCAAACAAGAAAGATATTATCCAACATTTTCAGGGTGAAGCGTTTGCAAGCTGACTAATATGAAGGTTTTATTAGAAAATACTGTATATGGATTTGTTACTCATTAATATGACATCATCATCATCTTTGAAAATACATTCTAGTCTGAGTCCACCACGAAGAAATGTGTATGATTAGTTTTATTTTTCAAGTTTACTCTGGTAATATTTTTTTAAGCATTCAAAGGTAAGGTAAGGTTTATCAAATGTGTGCTCCTAAAATATATAGTGTGAATTGTTTTGATCATCAAACTACTAATAAACCAGGCACTGACTAAATAATATACACACACACACACACACACACGTACACACACACATATAATGCAGCCAATATAATGTGTTCAATCATGTTTTCCAATTAACCTTGCCAGTGTCAGAAGAGATTAAATTATTAAGAAATGAAAGCCTCTGAGGTCACATAGTTTTCCTCAGTGGTGAACATCCATCCCAGCACCTAACTGCTGTTTAACTGAAAGTTTATAATGTGATATTCCAAAGCAAAACTAATACACACTCTAGTTTAACTGGTAGCCAATAAATTAAGCTGACGAAAACAGAACATCTGCATCCATGAACCAAAACCAGCTTAGCAACAAACACATTGCTTTAGGTAGTACAACTAATATGGTTGGAATGTGCAGCCAATGTATTTATTTTTATTTTATTTTTTTTTTACCATTTCTTCAACAACAAAGCCAGTCTACCTACTGTAATTTTTAAACTGTAGAAAATTCTTGTTTTATGATTGCGAACAGGGTTTTAGAAATGTCCACATGTGAGGATGCTCAGCTTGTTCCACATGTAGGGACTTGCGCTGCATAAGCTCCCTGCAGGCCGAGGTGGATCTACCACTCCTACTCAGCAAAGACGTGCCATCCCCTCTGGCTACAACTTGTGTAGAAGAGGATTCGTTTCCCAGCAGGACAATGAGCCTAAACATGCAGTGAAGTCTGTTTGAAGACCACAGAGGAGCAGCAAGTGCTGATGTGCACTGCTTTGCCTCCACATACACCAGACTTCCACATCACTGAACAGAGAGTGAACTGTGATTACTGTAAAAGGTGAAAATCCATCTATCCATTCATTATATGTATCTGCTTATCCTATTCAGGGCTACGGGAGGGCTGGAGCCAATACCACCAAAAAGGTACAAATATTTTACATATTTTGAGATTTTTTTTTGCCGATACAGTACATCTTTGTAAATACTTGTATAAATAATACATAATTAGATTAGATTAGATTATACTTTATTTATCCCACAACGGGGAAATTTCCTTATTACAGCATCAGCATTATCTTCTATACAGCAAAAAAAAAAAAAAAACACACAAACAAGTAAACACACAAGAAATACAGGCATAAACAATAATAGGTATAACTTGATTACAAATTGTGTATTAGTATACAGTAACAGATTTTTTTTTATATTGGGACTTAGAATAACTTCCTCTGGAGCAATACAGTTAATATTATTAATATAGATTCATTATTATCCCAATATTTAAGTCCACTATGATGTTCCATTTATTTTATGCAGCTTCCTGTTGGTCTGAATACCTTCACTTCCCGCCATTGCAGGAGTTTTTTTCTTCTGTGATTTGTCCAGATGTGTGATCTTGCCTTGCACAGGTATACGTGTAAGGTACACACACACACACACACACACACACACACACACACAGTTTGATTTGGGGTGTTTTCTTATTATAAATACACTTTATACAGTTTTTTTTTTTTTGTAATGACAATCAAATTAAATGGGCTTAATTTACTAATTTTGTACTTTCCACCGTACGTGTCATGAATAGTCTAAATTTTACTCTGTCTTTTCAGGCAGTAAATCAACATGTATCTATTTAATAACAAGGGGAATTCTTTCAAAACCTATTAATGGACAGTTTAAAGAAGCCATGAAATCTGGGGGCTTTGGACACTTAGCCTACTACTTGGTCAGTATTTCTGTTTATGATTTTTAGGACTTTATTCTCTTTAACTCCCCAGAGGTTACGATTAAAAAGACATAAATCTGGTCTTTTTAGTGTGAAAGAAGCACATAATCAGTGAGCCAATGGAGGGGCGTCTCTCTGTTAATGTGCCTCCACAATAAGATGAGACAGTCCCAACTTCTCTCTCCATAATTTTCCACCGCCGAGTCACGTCTTGCCACCTCGCCGACCGCTTGCTTGATGCCGCTCTCCGGTCGGCAGGTGTCGCTCTCGCCGTGGCCCAGGCTGCACGGGGCGCCATAGCGCGCTGCCTTTGCTACAGGCGCTGGATTTAGTAATCAATATCGATCGATCGGTGAGGAAGGGGGCCCTGATTACTGAACCAAGCTCGGCGTAGAAAAGAAAAAAATCGATCATTGCAGCTTTTAGAGCTACAGTAGGCACCGAGCAGAGGGGCGGACATAAACTCATGCACAAAGAGCAGCCGGACAAGAGCAGAAATCCTGGTTTGGTGTTGAGTGTTTTCTGAGGCGTACACCCTGCTGCTACACTGGCACAGAGAAATGTGATTTCTATTACTGCTATCTGGAGCTGTGAACGGGAGCTGACCTACTTTGAATGGATCCCTCAGGCTCCTCACAAACATACAAAGTCTGATTCACAAAGACCTGGGTTTCAATGTTAGATGCATGTTTAGTTCTACATTTTATTTACGCCTGTAACAATATTATTGTTATATTATATGCCACGAATATAATGCAGAATCTCCGTTTATCCCCATGAATATCAATTCAAGGCCCTTTTGCATCGACTCGAGGGCCACGCACTCTTTTCTCTTAAACTCTCAAATTCTTTAATGAGTGATTTTTTTTTCTACTAACTCCTTTCTGCTCGGATGGAAACGGCTATGACTTAGGCCCATTTCTTTTCCACTGATGACATTAATATTCTTTGCTTCACGACAAACCAAGCGAGGTTAAGAGAAAGGCCCTGGGTGTTCAATACGGATCGATAGATTCGTGAATAATTCGTGTGTGAAATTCAGTTCGTCCAATTAATTATGCCTCGGAGGAGGGGAGTGGGCCCGGAGAGGAGAGTCATGAAGGGGTGGAGACACGAAAATACACCAAGAAGGAAGGAAGGAAGGGAGCGCGATGATCCAGCTTTCTTTGTGGACTAAAATCAGAGATGGGCTGGAGAGGAAGATGAGTAAACGATCATCACCTGTTCTGCCTGCATATGTTTGTACCGCGTGTCCACATCTGTCTCAGGCCTCCTCTGTCCCTGCAGATGTGAGTCCATCTTCAGCATTAATCATTTATTGATCACCACTGCCCTTCCTGCTTATAATGAGAAAGTCAAACGGCCTAATATTATGCCTATAGTGTTTTATTAAACCATGATTACACATCTGATGATTCTCTTCGGTTACCATGCAACCTCCAATCCTGCAACGCTTTTGCGCACACGAGATCAACATCTGCTGATTTAATTAATTTACCATTAAGCATTTTTATACACGCACACACACACACACACACACACACACTCTCTCTCTCTCTCTCTCTCTCTCTCTCTCTCTCTCTCTCTGCATCCCATTTAATGTTTGAATTCAATCCTGTCCTCACTAATAACCTATGCAGGACCAGTTTGCTTGTAGTTGCACTCTACTCCTGAATATAAGAAGCATGATTGGGCAATTTGATGTTTAGGCTTTAGTCTATTTATTAGGTAACGTGTCTGCTGTTTCGCATGGGCTGTTGCCTTAAAGATTAATGTCTACCACCACGGCCCTCTCTGTATATGATGGCATTTATTTCATTCCTCATGTGCTGCAGGGGCAATGCCAAGCTCTCTCTCTCTCTCTCTCTCTCTCTCTCTCTCTCTCTCTCTCTCTCTCTCTCTCTCTCTCTCTCTCTCTCTCTCTCTCTCTCTCTCTCTCTCTCTCTTTCGCCAGGCCAAAACACTTCCAGCTCAATACCCCTTAATGTAATGAGTGAGAATTGGTGTTAATATACTGATAAAGCGGCACAATTTGTTTGTTTGTATTCTCCAGCGACTCAGCTGCGAGGCATTCCTTCTCCAGCTTTTCAATAACACTCAACCTGCACTCAGTTACACCTTCGCCCACATTCCACCTCAGTCATTCAGCTGCCTGCATGCCTGCAACATTTTACTTTTACCTCTTCTATTTGCTCTATCATCTGTCACAGCCATGCATGCCCTGGGCTGATTTGAAAATATATGCTGACTATTTTATGTTGTCTGTCAGTTTGAGATGCACAAAAATGCATCTGAGAAATATAATTTTATTCAGCTCTGTTTTCACACCAACGTGTTATTAGCAACCCAGTGGTAAAACCTATAAGAACAAATTCAATAATCAGCACAGGCTGGTGCCTGCGATGATCACGCTCCTTACTAGGTTTTAGATAATTAAATGCACTCAGCCATTTACGCGCATGATTGAGAGAAACCATATGACTGAATTTTCACCTGCATTATTATTATTTTTTTTGCCAGTTTAATAGCAGCCTTGGTCCGCATGTGTCATTTATTTGTATGAGTGCCTCCATTGTTAGAGTGATACTCGTATCTGCGATTATCATTGATTTAATTCATAATTGCTTTGACCAGTTATGCGTGATAGCGGTAATGATCATGACGCTTTATTTTGTAGAGACAGGCAGGCCTACTACGGTTTCATTTTCCACAAACAACAGGTGTGTGTGTGTGTGTGTGTGTGTGTGTGTGTGTGTGTGTGTGCAATTTCTGAATGCATTAGCGGCTTCTGTGCGTTGAGGAATTTAGACGAATTATGCTTGAATTGAATCCTAATTGTGAAATTTGGGACCAGTGTTTAAGAAAAATAAAAATGGGTTAACCCCATAAACAATGAATTACAATGCATTAGCATGCTGAGAGGTCTCTTTTGGATGTGGTGTGGGTGAGCGGCGGGTGGAGAGGCTCTGTGGCCGGTCAATAGACCCGCAGGTCTGGGGCTTCATGCGGATGGGAAACCGTGTGCCGGGACTTAAACTCTCTTTACGCTCCTTTTCATTTGCTGTATAGAGAATTTACACGCCTTTTAAAGCTGCGTAAATCTGTCGGAGGCTCATTTATAGTGAAACACAAAGAAAACAGATGTGAGGAAGAAAACAAGCCTGAACTAGGCCTAATGGGCTTTTTTTCTTTCTTGTGAGTATGCCTCTCTGTTTAATTAGGTTAAAATCTGCCATCTAGTCTATATGTACACCACTAATGTCGAGTTGTACATATTTAGAAAAGTCACATCACAGGATTTATCGAAATATGTTTTTATTCTCCAAATGGCAGCTGTCACTCTTCTGTCTATTTCTTATTAGTCGCATGAGAATCAGCAAACTGATCTGCAGTCAGATGATACTGTTTACTCTCCACGGGAAGACAGACAGGTTTTCAATACGCAGGAATGTTCGAGATTCAATTCAATACACTTCTCACTCAATCACGTGAAGACAGTCAACAGAAATATTTCTACACCAACTATTATTGCGGTGACCTAATTGCATTTATATATTTCCCCACAATGCTAAACAAAGTATATTAGATTGAAATAAATAAGGTGTGTAGCACTTTATTCTCTCTATAGGGTTCATTATTTATTAGGCTTTATTAGGCTATATAAGATTTAATTTCCCAAAGCTTAATTTGTTGCCTTTTGAAAATTAAATTTGTTTAAAAAGTGTCTAATTCCACTAAAAATTCCCCCTATTTATTTCAGCACTCCCAAATTATTTTTTAATAATTAATTCTGTGTACAACAATTCCAACCACTAATGAAAACAGATGTGGTAAAATAATAATAGGAAAAACAAGCATTACAATGTAGGCTAAATAATAATAATAATAATAATAATAATAATTTTAGAGTTTATATTTAGTCTACAAATTATGAAGGCTGCAGTCTGGTCTGTTCATCTGTAATACATTTTTGTTTGTAAAAAGAAAAAAATGTTGCAATCAACACACACGCACACATACACACACACATGCGCGCGTACACACACACACACACACACACACACACACACACACACACACACACACACACACCTTTCAGAAACCCTGAAAAGCTAACTGAAGAAACAAAAGTCAGCGTTTTCATATCGGCTCAATAAAGCAACAAATTATTAATTCAGAACAAGCCGAAGCCTGTTCGCTATATTTAGTAGAATAAAGGCTAGCCTATATGCGCCGACATCGATTCGTTCATCAATTGATTTCACAGTTGTTTTGTTCCTTTGTTGATCTTTATGGGGTTGCCCAACCGGAGTTTCGGGTTGCATCTGTGGGTACGATAAGCTGTGTGTGCGCGTGCGCGTCTGTGTGTGTTTTGCGGTTTTGCTGAGATCGACCCTGTAGAAAGACTTACAAGAGGTTCAGTGCAAACCATCTGCTGGCTCTCATCAGCAGGAAAATACATTTCGGTCTTAACCTGAAGTTTTCTTTTTACACACTGACTCATTCAATCTAAAAAGAGACTAAACGATTATTTTTGATTATTTTACAGACTGCAAAAAATTCATTTAATCATGCATTGGCACTCAAAATCTTATTTGTCTTTCAACGACTGAAACAGCCCATTTTATTAGATATAAGGAACATATAAGCTATGTATTCTTCTTTTTCACCCCCGAAACATTGCCACTTGTTTTGTTTTCCAATTAAAACATGTGAATCCCCGCAAGAAATAAGTGGAACAATCTGCCTCTTTTAACACCTAATAGTAGATTAAATGACTTCTTGCTCTTTTAGAAACCGTACCATGTTCAATTCGGATACAGTGTGTGCCTTCACTTGTCTTTAATTGCATGGACAATGTTCTTGCCTTGTGTTCTTAAGCTGCGCATTAAACAAGCCATTATGGGGCCTTTAATAACCGATGGCCTGTCAGGGAGTCAGATAAAGTGTACGGACACACAACTGCCTCACTACAGCACGCGCTGGACCAACACAGCGTAATCCGTTACTTATTTCCCAAAGCTCTTGATATGAAGTAGCAGACTCCTCTCTGTGGGAGCAGCGACATCTGACACGTTACATCAGCAAATTCACACAATCACAGTTGTTTGCTCAGTAAGAAATCTGAGGGGGAGAAGGTGGGGTCATCAGGCTAGTGTTTAGGAAAAACAGGTTAGATAAAGTGGAAAATTGTACCTTTATACTAACTGTTGGTCTTTTTGTAACTGGGAAAACTGCATTAAAGACAGTGCCGGTGCGCCGCACGCACGGAGCAGTTTTGGGGCATCCCGACGTTACATAACAACGCGCTGAGTTCAGTCGACACAATGCTGATGTGCTCTGGTCAACATTTTAATTGCACAACAGTCTGCTCTTTGGAACCGTCCCTCGCTTTGGCTCTTATGTAAACCACTGCAGATTGTGGCGGGTCAAAAGCCACAGATTTGTATCTTCATCTTCGCGCACAGACCAACACCGTGTTTACCCCACATGTGACTCCAGAAAGCAAGGACGAATTTTGAGATTTAATTATGAGTATCTTAGGTTTGGGCCCTTTGTATATTTGCCTGAAAATAAAGGGGGGAGGGGGCGCACGCGGTGCCATTAACCCTATGATGCTAGCCGCGTGCATTCAGTCGACTCTGCCAGCAATTTGATTTAAAGGTCATTCTCTCCTATCGATCCGGTTTGGCGAGGGGGCGACGGAGTAGCGTAGGAATTGATCATCTAAAATAGAAGAGACGGTCTTCGAGACTGTACAGAGTCCAGGCCTCTACTGCATTTATAATTGCTATATGCACGCCCCGCGTGTAAATTGGAAAGAGGTGTTTGTGGGGGTGGGGGGGTGAAGATGTGGGTGACAGTGCAGACTCCTGCTTCTGTTAATCTGATTTCTATTAAAATTAGTTTATTTTAATAATAAGGTCGACTTGGTCAGAACAGTGTGTGTGGGATGTGTAATGAGCGAAAAGAGATGACAGGACTGTGAACCTTAAATCGTCTGGTGCTGCTAATCCGCCTCCATCGCAGACATAGAGCTGGGCTACTAACCCTCTCAAAACTTAAAAGTCAGCATTTCACTGTTTTGACCAGAGTATGAGGCGAGGTGTGCAGCAGGCCGGCGTGAGAGCGTGCGTGTATTAGTCATTCTGTTGTATGTTATGAAGGGTGAGCTGTTAATGGGAGAAATGGTGTTGCATGGTTGAGATGGAGGGGGGTTGCATGGCTGCATGGCGCAGCTCCAGAGATGGAAAGCAGAGGCCGGGGAATGGAAATCGATACAGATTCAGGGCTCGCCAGATCGGCCTTAACAATGTGGCGCAGACGCACTCTACATCCCGATCACATACACAGAGAAGAAAAGAAACGGGCAGGCGACACGTATGCATGCTGTAGCTGGTGCTATGATATAGTTCTGTGTGGGGAAAAAAAACCTTACAGGAAGCTGCAGTCATATAGATGAGCATACATAATCATATTTTAGGGTAGGTGATTTTCTTCAATCCCTCTACAGTACATCTCATGCATTCAATTTTGAATATTCATATCAACCTACGAGATGAAGATTTATGCAAATGTCAACTTATATGAATTGACTGCCCTCCACAAAATGCAGCCATTCTCCTCATCGCCGGGCTGCATGTAAGGATGCAAGGCGTGAGATGTCATTCCATCTGATCTGAGCTACACTGAACCCGGGATTTAAACAAAATAGCCTCGAGGTATAACCTCAAGAAAATTACTGTTGCTCTCCCACCACAGGATTTCAAAGACGATGCTTGTAAATGCGTGTCTCTGTACTTACAGCACACGTTGCTGTGCTTAACGAACAACGAGGCTCTGAAACCGCAGCTGCACTGTTTATCCCCCCTATCTTCCCCTCACACATCAATTATTAAAGTACCAATCGATCATTTCGCAGGCTAACATCAAGCCATCTCTTCATGAAAAAAAAATCCTGTTTTAGATTAACCCGCATCAATCACATCTTAATGCCCTGTCCAATTAAACCCATTATCCCGGTTTAAATGACCCAAAAGAAGCGCCACTCCGGACTATTGGTGTTGCTTTTGGATATTTTGGTGAACATCCAAAAATAAAGACGACTTCCAGTTTATATTCTGGGGAAAAAAGCTATGTGACTTAAATGGAAACCCCGGTAGGCTTCGTGCTGGACTGGAAAGTATAGGGAGTAGGGTGAGGGTGGTGTGATTGACGCGAATGTGGATGGTAATATTGATCGATGGGTGGAAGCTGTTGGATGAAATAATGGTGTTTAGGGCCTACAAGAATGCTATTAACTATGTATTGGTAAAACTCCACTTCACCACCTTGAACTGTCCTCAAAACAGAAAGGATATCCTGCAGTTCAGTGTGGTTTATTTCAGCACTCTGGACAGCGCCTTGAAACCACCCGACCTGCAGGAATAAACTGTGCTTCCTCATAGGCTGCTCAGTGATTTGTAGGGAAATAAAGAGAAGTTTGTGGCCTTTATTAGGTAACATACATACACAGAGAAATCCATTCCATTAGCAGAAAAGCATTAATTCACACCCTTTCTTTCTGAAAATCCAAAAGTTAAGCTCATACCCTGTACGAAAGGCAATTTGTCAACTCAATAAATATATATCTACAGAGTAAGGGGATGGGGGTGGGTGGGGTTGGATTGCTCCAGGATTAGGCCCGTGTAAACTGCGTGTAGTTCATTGAAACATGAATAGAGGCCTCCCACCCTCATTTTCAACGATGTTTTTCCTCCGTGGCCCGTGGGCCTTGACCTGCACACCCTGGCACGTGCTCCGGCCATTCAAATGGTAATAAAGCAACTGCGCTTTTTTTAATCGAGGGAGAGAGGCATTGGCATGCACCTCATCCCTGTCACTTGGAAAGAACGAAGGAGCAGAAGACCATACCTGGTACCAAAATTAGAAATAGGAACGCGCCATTTGTGGAGATATACAGGACGTTTGATGATATATTTTTTGTGTTTGCCAAGATTTCTGTCTGGAGACACGCGAAAACTACCTGAATGCCCGTATAACCCAAACCCCATAAGACACACGACAAACAGAACATGATTTCAAACAACAATGAAAAAGGTGTGCAGGAGCGTTTTTTAACAGCTGTCCTCTTTCCCCCCTTTTCCGGCTCCCGCCTCCCCCCTCTGCTCCGGGGGAGAGACCAATGGGAGAGAGTGCTGAGGCGGGATAATTGATAGATGCACTGGCTATCCTTATCGATCAGGGCTGTATTGACCCGACCAAATACATTGAGATGGAGTGTGGAATTCAACACAGATGCAAAGACGAATTGTTTTTATCGTTAATGTGATCTCTAAATGCCTCCCAAACCTCACTTTACCCTCGTCTTTCTCATGTATACATACAGCTTTCAATGACATCCCATACAGCTTTACAATGACGCTTCCTATTTATTTATAACCTACAATATAGTCGACGAATACATGTGATATGAGATGCTCGAAAAATAAAAGACATCCAAAGGTTAAAGCTTTTTAATGGGCCTCCGGGGGTGTTATGGGTCTGCATATGAAGAACACAATAGGTGGAATGCCTGTGGCTTTTTGCCCTCGTTGCATTAGGAGATGTTGGGCGTGAAGGGCACACATTCACACAAACAGACATCTCTGATCTGCTTTTCGTTTCAGATGGTGGATTGTCGTGTGTGTGTGTGTGTGTGGAGACACTGGAATTTTCACATTAGCTAAGCAGGGCAGCTTCATTGATTTGTGTGACTGTGATGAATTTGGAATAGTAATTTGAAATTATTGATTGATGTGGCCGAGCGAGTATGGCCCAGCCTTACTTTCAGCATCACAAAATCCCCCAACTCCCACTCCCAGCCCACATGCGCACCGAGGATAATGGTGATTTTAAATGCAATAAGTAAAATGTTGCTCCGAGCATTTACATACAAGTCATTTGTCATTTTGCCCAACTGGCTATTTCTTTGAGACCTTTTGTGACTGCAGATTGATACAATGGGCAAAAAGCGCACAAAAAGCTGCTCTTTTAAGATGGAAAAATAAACATTTTGTGGATATGTATAGAAAATATACTTCAAATAAAATAGTGCCATCTATCACCACTCATCACCACCGGATCAAATTAAGAATGTAGCACGTGCGTGCGTATTTTGTTGTAGAAATACGCACGCACACGGCTTACACCTATGGGCTGCCCTGGGCCCGACCACAATCAAATTTGCAGGTGTGCACTATCGCAGGACTGTGCCACTCCAACATGTCAATTGAATTGTGTGTGTGTGTGGGGGTATCCTGATGCCGGGTGTGGAAGATATAAAACCCTACAGCCCAATTAGCTTTAACAGCAGTGGCACTTAAAAAGACAATTGTGGAGTGTTTAAATCTTTATTTACCAGAACCCTACTAAATGCGCAAAGGAACAATTTACATGCCATTAAGTGCTTTTCAATAGCGCATTGACTGGAACTAAAATATGCCACTATATCTGCTTAATTAAACTGTTCGCTGAAATACGACACAGAAGTGCTGATTGACGTTTGGAAGACCAGAACGTCTAAACAGGGCCTTTACACAAACATCAATGAGAGGGGACCTCTCACTCACATCTCTGTTTCAGCCCCACTGCGACTCTCGTTTTCATTTACGTCCTGTTAATCAGGTGGTAAGTGTTACAGGGTTTAATGGGGGCGGGAATGTGGGTTCAAATCACAGCGTTTAGTGTATAGTCTTTGCGCAATAAACATGAAAACGATGGGTGAAAGAGATGAACCAGTCAGAGTTGATCACAATTTGTCTCTTAACAGAAAGGATGTCCAGTCCTTTCTGTTATCATAGCTCATTGAGCCCATACATATAATTTCACAACCTACAATAGTCACACATTCTCAAGCACTGACCCAACTTTGGAAGCGAGATATCCCAGAGTGCAGAGGAGACAACAGGCCAAAGAAAGACTCGTCTGTTAGTGTCTCTGTCTTTTCAGATCCAAATCATTTATCAGTGTGCTACTCTGAAAGGGGACGCCTGGACCTGAAATATTGATCCACAGGAGGTCATGCTCCCCCGACTCTTTGGCCAGGCCTCATACGATCCTTGTTTGCGACGATGCGCTTATTTGACAGAGGAGTGCCCGAGTATTACATCAAGTTTGTTAGATACAAATGAATACAAATGCAAATTGAATATTTGAGTTGCAGGGATATCTGTGTGTATGTTTGATTTCCCTTTAAACCCTAACGTAATAGCTGCAAGAGGTAATACGTTTTCAGTCACATCCTGCTGTTTGGTCTTTCTTTCTGTGTGTTGGTTGTGTGTGAGAGAGAATGACAGAGAGAAATAGAGTGAGGCAGCGTAAGGGGGATGTATGTATCCATGCTGTATCTGTGCGTAATACCGCTCTATGTGCGTAGCAACAAACATCCGTGCAGACTTGGTTTGCTCCTCGTCTGCTTTAGAAAGATGCTTCCTCTTTTGTTTATAACAGCACCAGTGTTGCACAGCGTCTGTTTGTACTATCATGGATTGTAGCATCAATCAAAATATAGATTCCCCCCCCAACATTTAACACCCCAACTGTCACGATGAAGTTTTACTCGATACAATCGACTAATAACTTCTAGTAATGTCTGTTTGAGCATCCATTGACAGTCTCGCCACATTGACTTCTAATTGATCCCTCCACATCACTCAGGTTGGGAGCTGTCTCCTCACTCACCTGCAAGCCTGAGCGCCGACATCCGCTGGAACTCGGGCTCCTGGAGCCACTTCCACATCCTCCTGAACGTCTCCCGGCCAGACTTGAGTTTACTCCACGGTTTAGGGTTCCGCAGCAAGTCGGACAGAGTTCCCTGGGACCGGCACAAGATCCTCTGAGCAAAGATGGCCTGGGGGATGCTGTAGCGTTTGAGCTCTGCTGTTATTCGCTGTGCCACCTCCTTGGTGTTTATCTCCTCCACCTGCCCTGACCCACCTCCCTGCCCGCCTCCCACCACCGTCTGCCTGTCTCGGTCTGACAGCATGGACCCGTTTGCCTGAGAGTGCGGATGGCTGTGATGGTGTATGCCGTTCAAGGATGTCATGAGCCCGGCCCCATGGCCCCCGAGACCCCGAGCCAGGTGCTCCTCGCCCCGGGACAGCATGTGGGACTCGAAGCCCCCCGAGGAGATCATCTTGTCGTTGGAGAGGTGAGCTCCAGGTCCATAGGCGCTGAGAGTCTGCTGGGAGCTGTGCAAAGACCCGAGACCGTTGGACAGGGGGGAAAGTGGCTGCCCCATGCCGGACATGTCTTTGGGGTAGTGGCCATAGAGGTTGCTCATGGAGGCGAGGCTTCGGTCGTCCCTCATCAGGGTGAAGCTGCCGCTGACATTCCCGGGTGCGAGTCGCTGGTGCGCCGGATGATGGTGAGCATGTGGGTGTGGATGGTGAAATTTCTCCGAGACGGTGGATATGGGGGGCAGGTGCTGCAGCGGCGTCAGCGTGGTGTAGGTGCTGCTCAGGCTCATCCCGGAGTCGCACGACATGGTCATCGCCGGATGCAGGGGGCCAGACAAAGCGTGGTCTGTGCGGTAGTCCCCTGCTCCCTCCAGTATCGAGGCCATGCTGGACACCATGGCTGACCGTCCGTGCGACACCAAGTTCCGATGCGACGCCGACGACTGGCGCGCGTGGGGGGAGTTCATTAAGTCGCTCGTTTGATGGGAGTGAGATACACCGTGCAGATTTCCAATGTTTTCCATTGTAAGCTCCATCGTTGAAAGGATCTTTATTTCCACCCCTCTCGCCGCTCTCTCGCTCTCTCCCTCGCTTCTCTCCCTCTCTCGCTGTCGCTCTATCTCACACTCCTTTCCAATAAATTTTGAACGATTTCAAAGCCAAGCCATTGATTGTAGTTGCCTCTCTGCAGTCAATCCAGCATGTTTTAAAAGATCGGGTCCCGGCCGCCTCACAAACTGCGCCGCAAACCTCTGCTCAGTGCGTGAAGGTGTCTGCGCCTGCCTAGATTTCTTTCGCTCTAGAGCACCTTCAACTATACCCAAAGCGCTGCTCTGCTTTCTGTGTGTATATTGACGCGCCCGCGCTCATGTTAAGAGATGAGACGGAGCCTGTGCGCATGTGCGCGCCCCCGTGGTGTATCCTCGCACTCGCGCACTCTGTCTGGGGCCAACCTGACGTCACTGGCCCCTATGTCATGGGTTGTTGTCATGTTGCACACTGAACCTCAAATTCCTGAAAAAGATTGCATTAGAAACTTGTGAAGATAAAACACAGAAGTGCAATCCTCTGCAGTGTGTGCAACATTTACACTCAGATGGATAAGAAGGACTCGCGCCTTGTTTTCTCTGATAAAACCCTTTGACACGCTAGCAACACGCGTGATGCCTCTTTTAAAGGTTAAATATTAATTGACATGTGTCATATCGGGCCATGAGTGTAATAAGAAAACCGGAGGTCACAGCCTCTGCCTTTTAGAAGTGCATTTATTAACACTTGTGTTCTACTCCCGAGTCAAAAACTGACAAAAATTTGACATTTTCATCCCTTTTTCAGACAGTTTTCACTAACACCACCATACTACCACTAGTTTTACACTACCTTTTGGAATTCATGGTCAATAATCCTCATTTATATAGAACTATGCCTAATATTTGAGATAAAAAGCAGAAATGAATTATTTTGACTAATAGTTAAGATCAGAGGAAGGTACAGATGAGTTTAGTCAGGAATTAAAGTGATCATTTGTGTTTGCAAAGAGCGTTATGTGGAATCCAATCCATTTTTGTTTTAATTTGTTTAAAAAGAAACCCATATTTCAGATATAGACATTTTTTAAAGGGGTCCGTTTTGACCCGAGGACAACAGGAGGGTTAAACTGAAGACGCATCCTTTCTTGATGCCTACTGAAATAATTGTTGTAGGTATTTGTAATGATGTTAAAAAAAAAAAAAGAAAGAAGCATTTTAGAGTTTAAAACATGAGATTCACAGCTATAAACTAGATGACCTTTGACACGTTTAAATTACAACCAACTTCTTAATCAAATTACATGTGTGTCTCTCTTTGCAGGCTACAATCCAGTAAGTAAATGTTGCGTTCAGATGTCTTGACGTTAACTTTCACTCGAGAACTTTTTTTTTTCCTTCAGCCAATGTTACTGAATATTTTGGTCGAGTTTCATCCCATCATCGCCTCAGGCTTTGACCCATCTTTGCTCCACGCAAATCAAAATCCCTCACATAAACTCTCATATGATGTTTCACAAAACTTCTATATGAAACTTGGCCGCCCGCTGACGTCAATCCGGGTCAGCAATCCATCAATGTCAAAGTATGTATATGGATCAGGAGATGCATCGATAGGTTGGTGCCTATTGCAGGAGCTCGCAATATGGATGCGATGTAGCTATAGCAGGTAGAGATCGAGGGATTGGATTCTGTAAAAGGCTAACGAATAACTAACGCCTTTTGGATGGAAACTAAGAGTAAAGCTTAAGTCTTTGCTATGGGGTGGATACAATGTCACGAGCACCTGCACAGCGCAATGTAGCCAAAATACCATGATTAATAATAAGTTAAAAGTATTAAAGTTGCAATATAGAGCCTATAATTCATTGTATTTAAATTGCGTTATAATGGAAGGTGCTTCATGTTATTTTGTCCCTATACCTCACGAATTTCACCTGTCTCACACAATCTGAACAAAATCACATCATTATAAACTTCACAAAGCTTGCTGTAGGAAGCTATGTATTGCAGGGTAGCTGTATTGTATTTGTTGTGTAATTGTCTAGCACATGCAGCCGTCTAGGTTGAGATGTACTGAGACAAGAAACACATAAGAGTGCTAGAAAATTGTAAAAAAAACTTCACACCTCTGTGACATGCTTTAGCCATGTAAACACACTTGTGGTGTGTCTCTGCAAGTGTGAGGTGCAGCAGCTCTCAGAGGGCCTGTAGTTGCTCTGTAAACTATGGGAACACTGTTACCAAGTTAGGAGCCCTGGCATTTACACCAATGTTATGTAAAATGAGGCCATTAGGATTTCGACCCGAAGCTGGGAAAAAATAGTCTAACAATCCAGGAAGTGGCATCACTAATCATTTGCAAATTGCATAAAATAATTTCCCTGACCAGTGTTTACCAACAGTTAGGTCAAGGCTATCCATAACTTCTCTGATGAATTGTGATATCATCGGCCTTGGCACACACCTCCTGCCACCACCCCACCCCAACCCCCCCCCCCCCTTCCTCCCAAATAATGACCCTAAAAACTGTGTCTATGCTGATTGCCAACGGGGGATGGTGGCTTTTGGCTTGTGCCATCAGGAGAACAGCAGTGTCCGCTTGGGTTAATGTCCCTGTATTGATCCCAGCAACCACTGCTATCGAAAATGAATTACCGAAGCCCGCATAGCAGCGAATCCGTCATCTGTGCTCAGCCAGCCGGCCAGAGCAGCTTATTGGTCGCGGTGGTGATGGATGTTAACTTTCATTGCTGGCTCCTTTGCTCCTAATTCACCAGGGTTTACAACCCAAAACAACGCGCTGAAAAGTTTAATGCTTTCACCGAGAACTCGTAAACTTCATATCAGTCCCCTTCTCTCTAATTTCTATTCTCTGTCTATTCTCTCCCCTGCATCGCGAGGTCACGTTACCGCCACGCGGATACAAACCGCTGAAACAACAGGGTCAACAGGGCGTGGGGAACTGATTAGTGTACTTTTCCCCTTTTTCAATCAATCTTGTTTTCTTCTATTTTATGCAACTTGGTCGAATCGTTCATTTAACCAGCCGAAAAAGTAGAAAGAAAAAAACAGTAAACCCAGATATTTTCCCCCAACACAAAAATCCATGTGTCCGCCTAGAGCTCCGTTTTAATTTGTATTTTAATGTAGTGTTTTCGAATACTTAAATAAGCATGTCCTATGGCGAATACAATATGAAATATTAACTGTGTCGATATCTGCGGTGTGACTGCGGCGATGCCGCAGAGACCCGGTGATTTATTTCATATTAATAACAGCGGGCGAGGCAGTGGCTTCAGCACCACATTGGCATCGACTTTACACACACACACACACACACACACACACACACACACACACACACACACACACACACTCACTCACTCACTCACTCACTCACTCACTCACTCACTCACTCACTCACTTGTGACTGCAGTGATCGTGCAGCAGGGCGTTTTCGTGTTTTAATTTATTTCTTAATATTACATATTTTTTTTCCCCCACAAAAAGTTTAATATAAGACTTTGGTAATTCAGTGCAATATATTTTAAAGTTGCCGAGGCCCAGCATTAGTCTTTAATGAGGCCCAAAGCATTTTGTTTTTATCTTTAAGCACTGCTGTCGTTTGCTGATCAACTAATCAATGCTGAACCCGGAGCTTCGCTCAATGCATTTCTGAAGGATCCATAGTACCCAAAATGCATTCTGCTAAAATGGTTTAAGTTAGGTGTATCCTTATGGGGTTGACCTGTCTCAACACGCAGTTTCATTACAGGAAATGACCACATAGCACTTAGCTGAAAAGTTTAAGCTGAGCTTTTCATTTGGCTGAGTGCTGCAGACTCTGCAGTGTAAAAAACACATTACATTCAGTCTATATTTCCCTATTGTGAATACTATATAATTATAACTATAAATTAGTATTATTAGCAGGATCGTTGTTATTGAAACTTGAAAGTAATGTGTAGATTCTAAAAAGTAAATTCAAAAACAATGAATGAATCCTTCAGGATTTTACACAGGAACATATTTTTATGCCGAAGCCACCCACAATATATATTTTTTTACTATCCTCAAAGTCCTATTAATTAAATTGTATTTGTATTTGTATAAAGCGCTGTGTTAATGAGAGGTATGTCTACGGTCAACTTCTCCAGGAAGCTTGTGTATTTTCCCAGGAATCACTCGATAGAGACAGACTAATCTTTTCATGACTTCTTGAATGACTCCTGGCTGATACATCACACTTAATGTATTCTAAAGTATATTTACTTGAATCTGGCTATTGGCAAAAGTTAAGCAGCAGTGTTTAGTAATGTCGCATTGATCAGGCCTGTGAGCAAGTCAGTGGGACAGGGCGCTGCTCTGCTTTCGTCCCAACACACACACACACACACACACACACACACACACACACACACACACACACACACACACACACACACACACACACTGATGTGGCCTTGCTGGGGGGTACTTATACTGCCTTGTTTGCCTATGGCTCTGTGTGTGTGTGTGTGTGTGTGTGTGTGTGTGTGTGTGTGTGTGTGTGTGTGTGTGCACGTCTTTGTGAGTGAGTGAATAACATCAGTATCCTTAACATTTTATTCTCATTAAATTCTCATATAAATTACAAAGTTGACCACCATAAAGCTTCAGTTATTTCGCTCAGCAGGGTGCAGGCTGTTGTGAAACAGTTTTTTTTCTGTTAGGCTAAATATTTTCAAGTGAATTCTTTTTTTCTCTAGTCCGTAAACTTATGGCTTTGCCTTCAAACATTTTTTTTTAACAAACTTTCAATAGGCTACAGGCCAAATCAATGTCACCCTCCATTTTGAGTGTTACCTGCTTGTCCTGTTAAATCTTTAAACGGCAGCCTACTGTTAAAGCTGCTTGTTTCACAGTCAGAGTTGATATTGAAAAGGCCTAAATGTCGCAAGAAAAAAAAAAAAGAATCACTTGCACATTGAATCGCTGTGTTTGTAAAGCGTTTTTCTGCAGTTTGTTAAGGAATTAGTGTGTTGCCACAGATTATTATTTAGCTCCATTTGCATTTGAAAGCGCCCACCAATAGAGGACTGTGGTGATCAATAGCCCTGGTGCCACATCGATCTATAAGCAGTTTGATCGATTAACAGAAAGAATTGTGCACACATCTCTTCTCTTGGTTTCACTCAAAATGAAAGTTATGTAGAAATAGACGCTTCAATGCAGCAGGCCTGTCTGTGTGCGTAACCATTGCGTAACGGCTCTAAAAATATTTTGGACAACAGGTGCCAAATGAACCTGGCATGCCCTCCAGAAGACTGTAATCAATAATCAACACGGTAAGATGTTTCTTTATATATGTATAATCTTATGATCTTATATGATCTTATATGATCTTATGATCTATATATATATATATATATATATATATATATATATATATATATATATATATATATATATATCATAAAATAATTTTATGTAATACATTTCGATATATTATAGAGGATAGTTTAGGTGGAAAAGGATCCAAAAACACGTGTTTCAAAGAAAAAGATATAGGACTGAAAAAGGAAAAATGGAGGTTATCAGCTTTTATTTCAGTATTTATTGTATACACTTATTTTGTAGATCTGAAAATATTTTGCTCCACTATTCTGACATTTGGCCTATTTGTCAACGGACAAATGTGCTCAAATAACAACCTGCTATTACCATCCATGTGTCGTGTAATTTATCGAGATGAAACGCAATTTGAGACATTAACAATTTCAGAATATATATTATAGGCCTGTATTTGTCATAAAGGTCATTGAAACCCAACAGATATATTTTGATTCTGACACGCTGTTAGCGAAATGACCATCATCCCGGTGTGTTCACATGATTTCACCGCAATCAATAGAGCTACTAATCACAAACACATTCAATAAAATATCGATCCGATTGGGCTGGATTACTAAATGTTATACGGATTTACTCGCCTTTTCAGTTTCTTTTGGACACCTCTAACTTCAGCAGGAAAGGCCTCAAAGAGTTAATGAGATTGTTGGATATGTATTGTGTTACAGCAAAAAATATCAACATGTTAAACTAGAGAATCAAAGCATTATTTTGTTTAATTTTAGTCTTTTCAGAGTTAAAAATAAATAACCAATAACATAATCACTAGTTAGTTTATTTCAGATGTATTTATTTTTTATTTTGGAACACTTAAATAGCCTAAATGTAGTAGAATTTTACCAGGATGCTATTGTATATAAATATAAAAGAATTATATTTAAAATGTATCTGTAAATTATCCACATTTTTATCAATCTGCCAACAGAATAAAAGTGTTGGATGACTTTAGTGTGTGTGTGTGTGTGTGCCATTTACTCTGACTAGACTGTAAAGTACTATAATGTGTGTTTTCATAATTCCTACAAATTGTCAGATAGATAGATAGATAGATAGATAGATAGATAGATAGATAGATAGATAGATAGATAGATAATGTACATATTTGACAAAACTTCTCTTTTTAAATTGATAGGAAAAGTCGTCAATTTTCCCGAGCTCACCAGATAAACCAAATAAACTGAAACTGCTTTGGACTCAGCTGCCTCGTGTTGGTCTGACCATATAAGTGAGTATAACTGTAGTGAGCTATATGCATGCTAAAATATAATTACTTGCAGGAAATGTTGTCCAAATGTCTAATTATAAATTGTAGATTTTTTACACACACACACACACACACACACACACACACACACACACACACATACACACACACACTTGTACTTCTTTGCTTTTTCATTTTGGACCAAAGCGATTATAGATTGTAATGTGAATGTATATGATAGCTTTGAGCCTGCTTCATAGATCATAGCTTAGAATGATTATAGATTGTAATGTGTACGTATTATCTCACAAGCTAGTTAAGAGCATTATTCATTGTTCTTCTCCCCCTGCCCTCCTGGTTTTAAACCACAAAGCTTTTTCTCCTCTTAAGTACTGCTAACGCTGGATTTATTAGGCTTAAAGAATAGCCGACACATCTTCCTCAAAGGGGATCAGACATTAAGTGTAGATCAAAAGGATAAGGTCTTAAAAACAGAACAATGATTCTTGCTCAACCCTTATTCTTATTCCCATATGAATGTTAATTTTAAGACCACTTAAAACAGCTTTTTGTTTCAAGTTATATTCATGCATTCATGATTCTCATGGCCACAGGGGTTGATTATATTCCGCCAGATTTTATTGTATTCATTTTGCACTAAAATAACACACTTGTTTTAATTTGGTGTAATACAAAAACGTGCTTATTATAATTCTGCATTTGTTTTCAAAGTGACAGTGTTATAATCAACAGATGTTAAGTACTGAATGTTTATGAGCCAAAATATGCTGTAAGTTTTTTCTTTCTTTTTATTTTTCCTCGGTGTTGTGGAGACAAAAAAAAACAGGAGGCGTAGATCCATTTAAAGTGCAGGCTCTCACCAGTGTGCTTTTGTATTTTCACAGAGGCTCACTGTATAACACAGCGACACAGCTTCAGGGAAAGTGATGGACCGCTCAGTTGGATTTGTAAGATTCACATACACAAAACAGAACCAGTGACCTACTACTAGTCATCCTGGCTCTGATATCAAACATTTGTTTGGCGTGCTACAACTGCAGTACATGTTTCTTTTGAGATGGAATGAATAGTGAAAAATCTCTCTGCCAGTATTGTTTTGTTATCTGTTAAATATTTTCATTTCATCAGCCGAGTAGTAAAACCTCACCGTCAGAGTGTGAAAGGGAAACATGCATCGGTCAGAATAAATGTGGAATCAAGTACAATTGGCTTTTGCTTAACCCCCCGCCCAACACCACCCATCCACCGATACATGCCCCCCCTCCCCTCGCTCCGACCCGCTTCCTCCCACCCCTCCCCTATCGAAACTCCCACCCTCCACACCCGATAGAGCACCCGTTGCTAAGCAACAGAGGGAGAGATGGATTGAGGAGACATAGTCGATCAATTCTACAGAGAGAGCGAGAGGGAGAGAGGAAGTGAGGCATGGGGGAGAGAGACGAGGGATGGAGAAGGTAAAAGAAAGGGAGAGAGGAGGGGAGGACAGAATGCAGAGTGATTGCAGTCGTACTGAGGCTCCGGTTCGGGCTGAAGACGCTCTTTTGAAACATCTATCTTTGTTAACTGTATCGTGCCGCCGAAAATAAATCCATCTCTGCAGCTGTCCACCCTTCCATCTTTGTCCAAGTGCTTTACTTTAATACTTTTATCACTACAAATTACAGTCTGCACAAGCAGCCTGTGTTTAATATTCCCTCGCTCAAAAGAGAGTTAATTGTATATTGCATGCACTCTTTCTCTCCGGGCTCCCTCTCTTTCTCCATTAGACACACACACAGACACACACACACAGACACACACACACATACACAGACAGATGCCCAGCAATACTACATGCCCGTGTGTGTGTGTGTGTGTGTGTGTGTGTGTGTGTGCAGAGCTGGGTGTTGAGCGCATCGACTGGGTATCGATCCCACCACTCACCTCCCTGCAGTCAGCTCTTGTCCTACATAGCATGCCCTGTCTGATTTCTCCCTTAATGGCTTTTATCCAGCTCCAATCTTTATTTAAACTGAAAAGTAGGAATTAGCACCCACTCCTATCCTAGTCTCTCTTACCTTTTCTTTTCACCATCATCTCGGAGCGAGTATCGGCAACTATCGGTCCATTGACCCTTCTCCGTTCCTTCCCTGGCTATCATTGCATTCCCACTCGGAAATGTGCAATACAGTATGCTGCTTGCAAGTGTTTGCTGCTATTTCTTTGTGTGCATTATGTATGATTAAGATGCTGCATGTTAGCCTTCAACTAACAATGATTTCTATAATCTTTTCGAATACTTTGTCCATTCATCAATTAAGACTTTTGTCTGCCTATTATTTGATTTGATTGAAGGATATGTTCACCTTTTTTTCAAGTCTATTTTAAAACAATAATCCCAAATGTATGTTAAATCAGTGGTTGCTGCAATAACTTCAGAAGTCCATACGGGATGTAAGCAAACCCCTTCCTGGTATTTGATTGTAAGTGATGAGGGACAAAATCCACAGACCTCACAAGTTTAGCCAACGCTATTATGATTCTTTAGCAGTCTTGTCAGCTGTTTTTAGTACAAAGAACAATATATTTCCATCAATCAATCATATATTCATGTTAGACTATTCAAACTGTAAACATATCCTTTAATGGTTGCGTCATTACATCACTGATCAATTGTAAACGGCGTTACAAGACATTTCCAGTTGTTTTAAGATGTTTATATCCTCATGCTGGATTGTCATGGCAACAGGGCAGACATCTCAGCCCTCAAATGAGCTACATTTATTCTGCACAGACTACTTTTCATATTGATGGTCTTTCCTTATTGTGATCAGCCAGCCACAGCCTGGGGAGGAACCCTCTGCGTGCCGTCATCTCTTTCGATTTGATTTGATTTGTTGCTCATAGAGGGAAGTGAAGGGAGAGACTCTTATCTTGGCCGAGCAGAAACAAGCCATACCAAATCAGACACATCAGACTATCTGTGCTAGCACACACAATGGGGATTAATTGATCCCCTAATACCACAGATAAATCAATTCATTCCTTCCCCCCTGAGCTCTCTGTCCAATTGGAAGGCCCCGCCATTTGATCAACAGAGCATCTCTAGCCAATAGGAGGAGGGATTGCAGGTTGACTGACAGCGGCACAGAGGTGAGCTCCAAAAGAGGTTAGGGAGAGGGAGTCCATCAGAAAGCCATTGGCAGCAGCAGTGAAAGCGAGGGTGTAGTCTGAGTATACAGCAATCCACAGAGAACACAAACATGCACAGAGGTGCAAAAAAGGTATTAATTAAAAGCTCCGCTGTGTTGTTGTGCAATATGTGAGATTTAGCCATATTCAAGGACTGAAAGAGGATAGGTCTCAGATGTGAAAAGCAGATAGGCCAATAAAATGAAGTGTAAAGGAAATGAGAGTTTAGATAACACAAATCTGTTCTTGATTTGACACATTAAACACCCTCAAAAACCTCATCAACACATCCTCCTCCTGCCGGCTACATGCCTTGGTCAAGACATCAGCCATTTTCTCACAGTTACCCCATCTTATCTCCACCTTCGTTTGATCCATCTCCATTAGACTCTCCCTTATACAGCCCACCACCATCATTCTCACTCTTTCACTTCTTTTGTATTTCACCCATCCAATCTTTCTCCCTTATCAGCACCTTGGCATTTCTGTCTTTCCCACAAACACTGTTTTCCTCATACAGCTCATATAATAACGGGCTAAAAATATGCCTTCTTTTTTTCCTTCCAGTATTGATTTTGCCCATAGCATTGGAGAGAGAGAGAGAGAGAGAGAGAAAACTGGGAAAAGCATTACTTTCTACGTATGTGGTAATGCTCTCACCTTTCCTATTTTACTTAAGTGGAGAACCATACTGTGCTTTATTTCACTGCGATACCTTTCAATTTAAAGGTAACTGCATTTACTGCGGTCCTTTCACTACTCAACCTCACAGAGCACCAACACACTGTACGCTTTTAATAATAACTCGCCGAAATTAGAGAAACCTTACTATTACAAACATGCTCCAGATCAGCTTTTCAGGGAAAATGGTTGGCTCTTTTGGCACTGGCGTGTAATGGGAATGGAGAGAGTTGATCAATAGGCTATTGATCTTAGCTGGCCAGAGTCTGGGGAATTGAGAGTGAGAATAGAGGGGAGTTAGGGTGGGGGTTGGCTCCAGGTTGAATTTTTTAAAATGCTCCATTTCAGAGATGACAAATAGTCTATTTGAAAAGGGAGAGACAAAGACAGAGGGAGAGCGTCATAAAGAGATGGAGAAAGAGTCTCTGCTTGTTGTGCTCACTGAGCAGAGCACTGAGACCTCCCTGTTTCCCAGAAGTTACAGATTTTTGGACGAGAGCTGCAGAACTACAAAGACAAAGGGAGCAGGGACTTCTCAGGCTACAGTAGCTAGTGTGTATTCTGGCTGGGAGACGAAGAGGAGGGGATTAGGGCTTATTATAAAAACAAATCCTTCAGCTCTAGAAGACCATGCTGTAAAAGCAGCACACAGACAAATGATTTACACCAGAATCCTGCCACTGACATTACATTTATCCTTCTGACATCTACGCTCAGGCTACATTCAAGCAGATCGTATATTCTCAATTTTACAGTGCAGGTCTTCAATTCGGAATTATTGCCAACATCTGATTTCTTTGGCAATGTCTTTACACCATATTTAAAAAGCGAGCCATCTCTAAAGCCTGAGTTTACACTCAGTTACCCACATAAACCTCGGACGTAAACCTAACATGCAAGCGCAACCCAATCTCTATCTGCCATGGGCACAAATGAGACATACTGAAGCTAAAACATGAATAAACCTAAAGGTGGAGGGTAAACCCCACAACCGGGCACTACCAGCAATTTTCCCTCTCTTTAGACACTAAAGAGGATAAAAAAGAGAATGCAATCTACAGTAAATCCAGAAACCCTAAAAATTACAGTTGTTGCAATGGGTATATGAATCATTTTAGATTTTTAGAAGTGATACATTTCCACATAATCATTTTGTTCCATTCTGTTTTTTTAATATCTCAGTGACACTGTGAGAACAGTTGCTTATTTTATAGGAACAGCAGTGCAAACAACAATGAACAGTAAAAGAAAAAAAGTACGAGAAAGAAACTTTTTCCAAAGTTACTGTAATCTGAAGCAAGTTATTTTAGTGCAGTTACATTCCTATATTCTAAATGCTTCACTTCACTAAATAAGCTGGAAGCAGTATCTCTGAAGGCTGCTCAACTCAACTGCAGGCAATGGAAAGCAGTTAGAGCACTAGTCTGTAAACACCCCTGAGAGGAACCTATACCTCAGTAAAAAATTCAGTGGTAAATAATGTATTGAATACAAACTTCAGGTCCACAGGGAGATATGGATAGGCTCATTACTCTTTTAGTTTGCTGGGCTTTTACATAGTCCACACAGCTCTCAACAATCTACTCCAGATGCTCCCTCTCTGTCTTGATTTAAAGATGCTTTTACCTGCGGATATTGTTATGGATATAGGTATTGTTTTTTATTCTCTACACATCGCCCTGAGGTTTGAAGGCTGTTAACTCATGGACCCACACATATGCTCTGTGCCCAGTTGAGATCTGTGTGTGTGTGTGTGTGTGTGTGTGTGTGTGTGTGTGTGCGTGTGTTTGTTTTTATCTCTGCGGCCTATGTCTTGTGTGCCCTGTCCGGGATGCATTGATCTCGAAGCAGGATGTCAAACATTTTAACGCTGATCTTGTCCTTGTTATTGCCTCGCACAGCCGGGTTGTTAATGCATTAGAAATCGTTTATCCCTATCGTTCCAAACTTATCTCACCCTACTGCCCTGAGCAACACAAGAATACCCCTCCGTTGTAACATACACACCACTCCTGCCCCCCTCCCTCCACCCTCTCTTTCTAACCATGTCCTTCCATCCTCCGTCTCAATCAATCTTTACGACACCCGGTTGCATGTCTCTAATGTTTCCGGACTTGACCGTATCCCCGTTCAAAAATTCTTAATTAAGCCCATTCTGTGTGTTTACCGTTGGGCAAATTACAATCTGACAGGGCTAATAAAACAACATTGGCGAGAGAAGGCCGAGAGGAGGATGTGCTATGACCCTAACCTCTTTCACCTGTCACTATCTCCACCTCAGCTTATCTCCCTTCATCCCCACCTCTTCATATCTCCCTATTTTCTACCTCACAGGTTTTGAGGAGGAAAGGGAGGGGATGGGAGAGAGAATCTCTCGTGTGGCACCAGTTGGTCAAGGTCTTATATCCATCGTTGTCAACATGACTATTTGTTTTAAATACTCACATGTCATTACGCTTACATATCTTAGTAACACCATTCAACTTACTCGCTTCTCATCTCTGATTATTAAGATTCATGAACCCGCCTGCCTGCATGTCAACTCTTACAGATATGAGTCATATATCTATGTTCACATCAGCATCTTTCTTCATTTAGGTATTGACTCAGGCACTGTTCTCACATTCTGCAATCTATAGCCCACACAGTGTGTGTATTACATCTCCATTTCTGTACAGTTTTGTCTGGTCACTTGAGAACTGCCATTTTCTTTATGCTAAAGCATGATAGAGAGGGAGGCCATGTCACAAGGATCTATTCAGCTGCTTGGCTTAATGTTAAACACTAAGAAGAGCCTAGCTGCATCAAATACAATGACCTTAGTCTTTGTAACATACACATAAAGAGCATGTAGAACCACAGGAGTGACGCAAGGAAATGAAATGCCAAAAAGATGACTTTTTAAAACTTAGATCCATACAGCACACAAATTCTGCACAGGTTTTAAGTATGTTCATATTGGAATACTGACTAAAAGAAGTAATGTGAACTCTATCTAGACGGTATGCATACTAAACAGGGTTGATTCTCCAACAATGCAATGCAACTAAAGAAATGGAGAAGCTGCTTACAGCTGTAAAATATTAAAATGAATTGTGTGTGATAAGTCATTTGGCTCCAGAAAATTCTTATAAAAACAAAAAAACAGATAATATCCTCTCTCTATATGAAGTTTGATTGGCAGTGACATTCCAAAGTTGCAGTTTGGTGTATACTAAATGCTAAAACAGCATACTGTAACAATAAGCACGTAGTACAATATGTATAGAATTACTGTATGTAGTAGGGATTCAGGACACACTGTGTTAACCCTAACCCTTCCCTAAATAATTAAACATAACTAAACTCACCTTCCAAAACCAAACCAAGTGCAGACACAACCAACAGAACTTAACCAATCAGTTTGAGGCACATCCACTACAGTACATAACAAGGCCAGTAATAGCAGGACTAGGGCTATATTATCCCCATATATAAAGTCACTTGGTAGTATATTGCTTTACAGGGTATTAACGTGTAGCTTCACCCCTAAAAGTAAGTCACTTTGGATAAAAGACACATTGCTCTTGATTTTTCTAAATTGTAATTTTCCGGTCCTGTGAACACCAAAATCTAAATTCCAGTCACCTGCATTGTATTGGGGTGACAGCAGAAATCTCAGAGGTGGATATTTAAAACAAAAACGTAAACAATTAAAGCCGAAACCATCTCACATGGTTAGACAACTAGCAGTGCTAAGTAAGATTCTTTAAAGCTCCCTTAAACCAACAAAACAGAACCAAACCAAGTCAAATCAAAGCCAACAAAACTCAATAATATTAATATCTGACTTAACAACTATTTAAAGTAATTCCCTGTGGAGCGAAGTGAACCAAAACCAAAATGACTGCCTGTGACGTGAAACAAATAAGAAAATTACCTTTTAGAACCAATGGAGTCCATGTTTCACGCTTATGTTGTTTTAAAATGTATTAAGTGCAAGAAAAAGGAGAAAGAGACAATTAGCAATTCTACACAATATATACATTTGCATTGTGTCCATTTCATGGCAACATAGTAAGAAGCAGTTTTGTTTAAGTGTGTGCGTGAGAGTGACAATGTATGCCGGTGTGTGTTCTGCCGTTTGTATGTTGCACTACACCACCTGACAGGTGCAAAGCCCTGTGGGATGGCACTGTTGTATCTTACACTTGGCTGAACATATACAGCACATCAGAGGTGTAACAAATCCATTCCTGACTGCCAGAACCTTTCAGAGAGTTTCTGTGCCTGTGAACAACACATCTTCAGGTTTCCACACCTAAGAGCTGATGTGTGTCTGACACACACACACACACACACACACACACACACACACACACACACACACACACACACACACAGATGAAATGTAGCTTCACACAGAAGTGTGTGAGGCTGCACTGTGTGTGTGTGTGTGTGTGTGTGTGTGCTCGTATGTGAAGCGCTCGTGTCTCAATGGCGTCTTTAGAGAGGTTAATCAGAGGAGAGGTTGAGGAGAGTGTCAGAGTGTCAGGCTGGCTCCGGTGAAGAGTCCTCAAGCCCTCTCTCTTTGTGTGTTGACACCTCTTAACCTCAGTCTATCATCTCTCACTCTCACACACTCCACTTCTATTGACACTCGCTACCCCGCAGCTCTCCAAAGACCCGAGGAGAATCCACTACAGTGATTGTCCGTGAAAGGGGAGCCTCGGAGCCTGCAAAGAAGAAAGGATTACACAATGTGCCGACATACAGAACAACAAGATGCGAAAGGATTTGGTGGATGTTTCTTTTCCTGACGTTTCTGGATGGCAGTATTGTAGTCAAGACCACCAAAACCAAGACCAAGTCAAGAACAAGACCAGAGCAGTGCGAGTCCGCAATAACCATAACCCCAACTAGATCCCTGAAACATACCGTAGTTACACAGCTAGCTAATTTGCATAGCTAATATTCACTAAATCCCTTTGAGTGAGTGATGAGGAGATTTTTGAAGACTTTTGGTACAGAGGCAGATTAATAACATTACCTAGCTAGCTTCGCTAGCGTCACATACACTTAGCTTAACTTTCTTTTATGGTTCCTTTCTAAATGCCAATAATAATGCGTTGCATTTCAGAATTTACACACTGCTGTGTGTTTTCTTTTAGATGTTGTTTTGCAAATAAACTCCTTATGGTTTAGGTAGCCAAAGTTTATTATCAATCTCTCCAAGACAGCCAAAGGGAGAGGGGGTTAATGGTAAAAAAAAAAAAAAATCTACTTAGAAATGAGTCCTGTGTTGCATTTGAAGCAGGAAGTTTTACATCCAGTCACAGTATAATGTTAGCACATAAATCAGACAATGCACAGGCTCTTAAAATAAAGTCACGAATCCTCTTTGTCTGAGACTGAGACAAGGCCAAGTAAAAATGCGGTTGATTCAGAGACAAGACCTTCAAAAAGTGGTCTCGAGATCGTTCTTGAGACCAAGACTGATCTCGAGTTCTACAACACTGCTGGATGGATGAAAGAGAAAACAAATTACAGATTAGATAATAGATCAACAAATTAACCAAATTTGTCAGTCCCTGACGGAAAATGCTGAATCCTCACATGCATCAATTTGTAAATTAATCTTTCTTTCTTTGTCTTCTCGCACTAGGAAGTGTGTGTCCACCACTGTCACTGGCTAGTGTAAGTGGGGTCAGCAGCTCGGGGTTAACTGAGAAGAGGTCAAAGGTCATAGAGCAGTGGGTCTTGTTAAAATACCTTTTAGCCTCCTTCAGGGATATTATGTAATGGCTCTGGGAATAGGTTAGCTTCCAGGTTGACTGTTTTGTGGTTGACATTGGATGATATATGTGTTCTGCTTGATGCCAGATGTATATTCATTACCCTTTTTAAAAAATCAGGATGCAAAGAAGTGCTGGGAGGTCAAGAGGGGTCACATGTAAGAGGTCGCATTCATGTGTTTTTCTGGAGTATCTTTGTTTTAGGAAGAAGTATCTTCCAGGAAAGGATCACCTTACATAACACCTTGAGGTAAGATGTTATGTAAGATGATACCAAGACAAAAAGGTTTGCTTTCATTACTAATTAAACTCTTCAAACGCTCTTCTAGCAAAACATGTTTTTTCCCTCTTGGATTGTTGCACAGGTTCCCTCAAAGAGGTTAGCGAAAAACTGGGTTGTGCTAATCAATATATTGGTGACATTTGAATATCAATACAATGACTGTGCTGTCTTCAATCTTAATTCTTAATATGGTGATAATAAGTGTATTAATTTTCATAACTTCCATTCAATAGCCTTGGAATATGAGCGATGGTGGCCTATTTTTCCAAGGCGAATATGCATCTCTCTCCTCTGTGTTGCCATTGATCAGCCCTGTGCCATTTCTCCCCCTCGCTTTGTCCTCCAGTCTCTCCCTCTTTCCTTTCCCTCACACCATTGCACTGTAAAATTCATCCTTAATCCCCATTTCAGCAAGCTTACTGTGCACACTACCTTTTATCAGTCCAAAACTGTTAAATTAATAAATTGATATTGATGAGCTATCAGCCAAGGGGATAAATTATCTGGGAGCAGAATGCTAGGGTCTGTAATTATTCCCCACGAGAAAAACCATGGTAGTGCATTCCCCCCCTCCCCACCCCCAGAAACAAACACATACACAAAAAATATCCTCATCTACAGTGAATTGCAAGGGTCATGGGAATACTGATGATCATTACTGCTATCATAACCGCCACAACACAGGATGTTAGCCTGCTGGTGAGATTGGCTTTTTTGTCCACAATATACATTAAAACTAAAGCAGACAAAACTGGAACGTACAGCAGCGTTGAATGCAACTGATACGATTTGATCCTTGCATTGCCGTGAGCATAGAACAGGCTACCTGCTAAGGTGGGATGAACCTCCTGCAGCTGATTGTCTCCGATCGTTCGGTAACTAAATGCAAATGAGAGGTGCAAACTGGGAGAGAGGTGAGCGCTGCAGATGAAGGGGGCAGCAAGCATGTCAGAGTGCCAATCATGGAAGTGCTCTTGTTGCCCTCCGGCCATCGCTGACCTTTTGACCCTGGCCATGGCCTAAATGTCAGAGGTCACCAATCAGGGTCAGTGCGGATCACTGCAAGAGGCTGGCAAGGGATGCATCACCATGGCAACACTACTCTCACTATAGGAGGAGTATAGGGGGGTGTTTTGCATTCTTTATGTTAAAATCATGCACACGGAAAACATACACACACACACCAATTTAATTTGAGCATGACATCTGTATGTTTTTTCACTGGAAATCAAGCTACCCCCAATTGATTTGCAGTAAACTAACACACAGCTGGGTAAAATCCAAAGAAGCCTTGCATGAACACTGAGCATAAATACTGGTTTGCCACATGGACATTAATCATTTGGCCTGCTACAGAGGCCATGTTTGATCTGCTTAAACGGCGGCCCCACCTTGCCGTTCTGCTGTAAAGTGTCACTACAAAGAGATGTATCAGGGAAGAAGAAATATCTTCTTGGAAACTATGTAAGGTAATAAATGATACCAGTGGGGTAACACTGATATTTCAAATGTAGACTAAAGTAGCCTACATGAAATAATGTTATGCTTAATAAGCACGCCACAGTATGATATGTTATATCTTATTGCCAACAGAAATAACTGACTATAGGTAAAAGAAAAAAGAAAAAACTTCCACTTGCCACGTCCACTTCCATTAGATGGTCGAAACAGTGCTGGAAATATTCGCTTGCACCTTGCGTCATCTAGTGGTCGGATCAGACACTTTCCTCCGTGCTGCTCGGCTCCTCAGCGCGGTGAATGAGGTGTTGGGGGGACGACCCACTAGTCTGCTTTTGTCTCCGGGGAGCTCCGCTCGATGCCTCGTCCCACCATATGTCTGATCGCAGCTGCCAATCAACAGGTCAACGCGACCCCGGGGAGGCAGACATTGGTGGGGAGAGATCAAACAGTGGACCTCTGGGATGACAGATGCAGATGGAAGAAGAAGAAGAAAAAAGGCAATAAAACATTGCTTCAAAGATGGCAACCGTACACTAGGAGGCAAATTATTGTTAACAGTAATCTGCAGAATAGCGCCTCGCATTCTGATCGATTGACTATTATAGAGCCTTTGAAGCCGAGGTAACGCCAGGCCCAGGCTATTGTTCATGGTGGGACCCAACCACCAAATAGCAGCTGGTTTTGCCTCAACTATAGCGCTTCCTAAGCCTTAAATACTACTTCTGTGCAATCATGCTTTCTAAAAGACTCGCAATTTGGACTCCTCCAGGTTTGGGCCTATTGAGAGTTATTAAAAAATTCAGTTAGGCCACGATTTAACGTGCAATTCCGAGGACAAAAAGGCAAATTAGGTGAATAAAGTCAAACAAATAGTAAATATGTTATTTTAAAATCAGGTGATTGTCAATCGATTACAAACGTCTGCAACATATTTTTTTGGAATATTCTTTTGTGGAGTGGATATACAGCTTTCATTTTTCCCATCTTTATTATTATTAGTATTATTTATTATTATTATATTTTTAATAATTATAATTCAGACTACAGAACGGCGATAATGTTTTTTTACTCTTTCTACAATATAGTCGAACTTCATCAAAATGAAACAATGTAAGGTAAGAATATCAGTTATAGTTTTTAGGGGTTAAAGTACATGTGCTTGGAGACGTACAAAACAAGTATTTTAATATTTCGACCTTTCATAAAAATCCAACCATTAAATGTTCAATTCCTTTATCATTAGTCATTTTTAAAATGTGTTTCCTGAAGAATTCAGATTGGCCACTTTCAGGAAATTAAGGCTATAAATGAAAATGTAAACATTACTAGGAGCTTTATCTAAAGTTATTTGTATAACTGTAATTTGTGTAAACAGCCAGTGTCACTGAGTTAACGTGTAATGAATTTAATAAGAGTCACAAAGACAAAAGCAGAGCTACTATAGATTTTAAGTTATTCAGTTAATTTCATTTTTAATGAGGTGTTGGGTAAATCATTTTTACAATGCTGCTATAAAATATATTTCCCACAGCAGGAGCTACAAGCTGAAACCAACCTTTTCCTTTTTTTCTGTGGATCTCTTTGGTCTATCTACAGGTTCAGGCTTCATTCTGTGTGAACTGTTGCATGTTGAGTCTATAGTCAAATCAATGAGATACATGTAAGCTAAAGGGAATCAGCTTTGGAATGCATGCTGTAAATGTGTTGTATTTAAAACACTGCCATACTGTTTCATCGCCATGTCAGCAGGACTGATCTTCTTACCTCACTCTCTGCTAATCAGGAACAAATCCTTGTGCCTTAATCTACGGCCCCCTGCACCCCTCCGCCTATCCCATTAGATTAACAAAATGACATGCACATATGAACACACACACACACACACACACACACACACACACACACACACACACACACACACACTCATACAGCCCATGACCTCAATCTCATTCTCTGAGAAAGGTATAGTTAATTATCATTTTGTGAGTTTGATCATAAGATATTTAATAGGAAAAACATGACAACAAAAAACAACATCACTCAACAAGCTTCACACTGATTTACTTATTTATTTGTTTAGTTTTCGGAGTTTGTGTGTGTGTGTGTGTGTGTGTGTGTGTGTGTGTGTGTGTGCAGCAAACATATGCAACCAAATTAAAGCCTTAAAGCTGGTGAATTGAAAAGGATTTGATGCAGAGAGCAATTCATGGGAATTAAGCAAATTAGGTCTCCAATTAGCTGCTGACATTGAATAGGAAGATTTGGTGAACAAAACTTAATTAGATGGATTTGTCATTGTTCTAATGAGTATCACCAGAAAACTGTTGTGAATAACTCCAGCTCTCTCTCTCGCTGTCTCTATCTTTCTCTCTCTTAAGCTTTATCCTTCTGACATATTGTTTGTCCGTTTAGAATCTAATTTCATGTCAAATATTGCCTCATTCAAATATTCAATAATTTGCAAATAAGAAGGCCACATGAGCTTAGACAAACAAACTTCAGAAAAGTCAATGTATGACCTAATCCTCTTAGGCTGGAGTGTGGATGTAAATGCCAACCTTTGCAAGTCAGAGAGGAATTTCACTATTGATGTGAGAGCTGGACAGGTAAAAATGGACTTCATTCTTCTCATGGCAGTATAGTGGAGTCATTTTATCACTGAACTGTTCCTGCTTTCCGCTATTCTTTTTAGGGTGTCCCTTTATGATATGTGGCTTCTGTCATTTAATGTATTCATTGTGTCAGGGACTTTGTGTTCAACTTCAATTTATCTTTCATTATTTTAGTTGCTCTGTGTTTCTGCCACGACTGATTCTCCTTAACAAATACAGAGTCCTTAAAAAAGCCCTCCCACCTCTCTCCAATAAATCCCCTCCCCTCCCTCTCTCCCTGCTTCCTTCCCTTTCCTCTGCTTCCTTCATCCCTGACCTCCCGTGGTCCCCCTCTTTCTGCAGCAGCGGTTATGGATTACACTGTGTGATAAGCTTCCTATTTCTTGAAACTATTTGGGATTGCTCAGATTATCTGGCCCCATATCCTTGGGAGTCGGCTTTGGAAAGCCTGATTTTAGTCTCTTAAGGCAGAAGATTTTGCATCCCGACAGCTTTGACTAATTAGCATCTAACACTGGGTGGTATTTTAGCATTGGGCTCACTTTTAGTGCATGCATGGGCAAGTATGTGCGCACACACACTCTCTCACTCACACACACACACACACACACACACACACACACACACACACACACACACACACACACACACACACACACACACAGATCACAAGTGAGTAATAACATGAATAAGGTGTTGAATTCAATTTGATTTAATGAGAACAAAATATGTTTTAATTTTTCTAAAAACAGTCAGAACACAATTGAAATAAGTGCAGTAGCTCCATACAATTCATACATTTAATCAATGAACACACTAAAATCACTTTAGTTTGCAGAAGATAATGTAACATTGTCCACCTCAATTTCAACATCACCTAATGACGTATTGATTAGTAAATAAGACTAAAATATCTCTTTCACCCATTAGTACTTCAGGGCCAAACTGAGAGTATAAAATAAAGTATTCACTCTCAGGGCACGGAGGCATACAGGCCCGGGTGGAACCCCACTTGTGGCTGCACGCTGGACCATGGCCAGTAGAGTCTGGGTGCCAAGCAGGACAGAGGGAGTGTTTGGGGTTGGGGGCAGCACCAGTAGGTCGTTCTGTGGGGCCGGGCGAGGGCAGGGTGGTAGGGGGAGCTAAGGGAAGAAAGTGGAAGCTGTCCTGCCACCCTGCGTACCCTCCGCCGCGGCCTTCGGCAGTGGTAGTCCCCGTTAGAAAAGTCCTGGTAGTTTGTTGGGTGAATTGCCCAGAAGTGACCTTTGCCGTTGTCACTGCGGCCTGCTTTAATGAAGCAATCATTCAGGGACAAGTTGTGACGCACGCTGTTCCTCCAGTTTTTATCCTATTGGAGCAACAAGAGAAAAGAAATATGATTAGGCCAAAAACAAAACCTAAAACCAGAGTAAGAGTTAAACAATGGGCGTCCCCAATTGAAAATGAACATAGGTGACTGTTAAGTATCCCTGATCCTGCTCAGGATGTCACCTTGTGCTGTTGGCAGGATGCGCCATAGCGTGTGAAGACCGCATATGATCACAGTAACATACAACACCCTCAGTTACCTTTTTAGCACGTCAAACCAGTGATCGACTTTAATCCACTAGGCTACGTCCAATCTGTTGTTGCACTTGGTAAAGGCAGAGGCGGTTTGCAACCTAGCAACAGGATTACTTTATTTGTAAATTTGCCAACAAGAAGATCATCTAGTGTCCCCGCAAGCACCTAATTGCCTAACCACTCAGACAGATTACTTGTGCCAAGTAGGTCGCTTCACTTGTGAAAATGACAGCCATGTTGTTTTTTAGCAACTGAATGAAACACGCTGAAGACTTTGGGCAAACACTCGTTCTCAATATCTATTTCGTGATCACCTTACCAGCAACTTTGACAAGTTAACAAAGCAATACAGCATGATTCATTTGAAAATTGTCCCACAGACAGAGATCCCGTATTGTAGTTTCACATTATCACCCAGTTTGACCTTCCATAAGTTCCTAACACAACTATTTCATAGAGTGCCGTGTATCTGCCTGCCAGGTAAACAGAATAACACAAGCCCGCTGACGTGAACATACCTTACTCTTGAAGTAAGGGTAGTGGTCCATGATCCACTGGTAGATGTCACATAGCAGCAGTTTCTTCTGCTCTGACGCCAGGATTGCCTTGGAGATGAGCACTATGTACGACTGGTTGGGTTTGTCCGCAGACTTCTCTGGACTGCCGCTGGTTGATGTGGTGGTGGTCACTTCCTCCTCCCCCTCCTCTTGTTGCTCTTCATCCCCCTCCTCTTCTTTGACTTTCTTTTCTTTGGTCTCTGCCTCTGACCTCTGTGTCCACTTCTCCTGTCTCTCAGAGCGAATCCCCACCTCTTCGGGTTTAAGATTCTGATGATTTAGCATGTTGTTCGCCGTCTGCTCTGCTGTACGACTTCCTGTCGCTCCTTCTTTAGAACCTTTGACTCCTTTATTGAACAGAAGGTAGTCAATAGTGAAGCTCAGTCCCAGCCGTTCTCTACCACCGGTGCGGCTGCTTCTGTCTTCCATTGTCATCTCTGTATTAAGATAACTCTGACTCATGACAGCTTTATTGGCTCCAAACTGACTGTTAAATAAGTATCAGGTGATAAGTGAATAGTATATCTCCCAAAAGTCCCTTTTTGTGTATGAGTTTCACTGCATGGCTATTTCCTTTGAAAGTGCAGGACCCTTCATAAACGGAACGCCTCAATGCACCTCGCTTCTCCCGCTGATGTCTTTCTCTTGACAAGATCACAGATAAAGATGAGCCTCTCAACTGTTGTTAACCTTGACGCGCTCACGAGCGACACAGTCTCAACCTGTGGAAATGACGTCAGTCTATAAATAAATACGGCTACTTTGTTAAGCAACAAATTCTAATTAAATGATTTCCCCTCTCCCGTAAACCTGACAATCAAAGCCACTTTCTCAATATCCAACAGCCGTTTTGCTCCTGACTCGAAGAGTTGTGCTTTGCGGTTGTGAAGGTGTCTCTATTTATATGACTGTGAATTTATCCCTCACAGAAAGGGGTAAAGAAGGCACAGGGGAGGTCCAGGTAGGGGGTCTCAATTGAGGCGGATTATTTTTATTAACCCAAGCAAATCTTTGTAATTACGGGAGATTAAACACTCAAGATTTAATAAGACATGGTGTGCAAAGGATGGATGCTATATAATCAAAGACCTTTTAGATGCCAGTGTTATCCAGTTAAAGTTGTTTTGTCCACGAGGATGCTGTCCAAAGAATTACTTCAATTACCATAGAGCAGTAATTAAAGGGATAGTTTAGATTTTTTGAAGTGGGGTTGTATGAGGTACTTTTCCATAGTCAGTGTAGTAGATGGCGGTCGGCACGCCCCCAGTTTGGAGAAGCAGGCAGGAGTCCTGACATAGCCGTTCCAGCTTTCCAAAGCTCTTGTATAGCAGCGTAAACACCAACACTCCCCTAGTACTCTGAGCTTCCAGTCTCAGCAGCGCGGCTTACTGAGCTAACTAGCTGATGGCAGTTACAGTTAGCAGCAGTTGGTGGTTAGCATTAATGTTACATTAGCAACAAGTAAAGCTTTCTGTCCAACAGACCACTATGTAGATCAATGACAGTCAAGGAAGAGCCGCCGGAGGACATTAGAGTGAAAGCCAGAAAACAGTTTATACATAAAATATGATCTGGATTCAAGAAAATCAGTGGTATTGGTATTATGCATAACGCACATGTCCCATGGGGGACCTGACCTGCTCTCCAAAGTTACATAGTGTAAGAACAAGCAATCGGGGCAAGCAGTGGGAATGACAGAATTCTCCCTATTACAAGTCAGTGAAGCATCAAAAGGTTTTTGAAGCTGTTATTCTATTATCTTTATTGTCACTTTATTTACCACTGTTTATCATACCAACTGCAAATAATATTATGAATCATATTTCTATATATCTGTATCTGTGTCCCATCAGGCAGCAGCAGATGGACAACCCACCAAGAGTCAGGGTCCGCCTGGGATTCTGCCTATTAAAAGCAAGATTTCCCTCGCCACTGTCGCACCAATGCTTGCTCTTGGGGGGGGGAATTGTTGGTTCTCTAAATTATAGAGTGTGGTCTAGACCTACTCCTGTAAAGTGTCGCGAGATAACTTCTGTTATGATTTCACACTGTAAATAAAATGCTTTAAACTTAAATTTTAATGTAAAACAGTTACGCAGTCTTGTTTTAAGAATTGGTAATATATATACACCATGTGTAAAGAAAATATGAGTGAGCATGCAAAAAAAAAAAAAAAGTCTTTCATCTGTTATGGGATTCACATTGAACTGTAGGTCCTAACAGAATGGCACAATCATAAAACAAAACATGGCAACAAAGAAAAAAATGAACCAACCACTATTCAAAATTCTACATACCCTTAGTTCTTAACACTGTGTATTGCCACCTTTAGCATCAATGACAGTGTGCAGTCTTTTGTAATAGTTTTCTTGCAGGTGGTATAGCTGCCCATTCATCTTGGCAAAATGCCTCCAGTTCATGCAAAGTCTTTGGTCGTCTTGCATGAACCGCACGTTTGAGATCTCCCCAGAGTGGCTCAATGACATTAAAGTCAGGAGACTGTGATGGCCGCTCCAGAACCTTCACCTTTTACTGCTGTAACCACTGGAGGGTCAACTTGGCCTTGTGATTGGGGTCATTTTCGTGCTGGAAAGTCCAAGAGCATCCCATGCGCAGCTTCCGTGCAGAAGAAAGCAAATTGTCTGCCAGTATTTTCTGATAACATGCTGCATTCATCTTGCCATCAATCTTCACAAGATTCCCTGTGCCTTTAGAGCTCACACCCCCCCAAAACATCAGTGAGCCACCACCATGCTTCACAGTGGGGATGGTATTCTGTTCACTATAGGCCTTGTTGACCCCTCTCCAAACATATCGCTTATGGTTGTGACCATAAAGCTCTACTTTGGTCTCGTCACTCCAAATCACAGTGTGCCAGGAGCTGTGAGGTGCGTCAAGGTGTTTTCGGGGATATTGTAACCGGGCTTTTTTGTGGCATTGACGCAGTAAAGGCTGCTTTCTGGCAACTCGACCATGCAGCTCATTTTTGTCGTATTGTGCTCCTTGCAACAACCACACCATCTTTTTCCAGAGCAGCCTGTATTTCCCCTGACGTTACCTGTGGGTTCTTCTTTGCATCCCCAACAATTCTTCTTGCAGTTTTGGCTGAAATCTTTCTCGGTCTACCTGACCTTGGCTTGGTATGATTTCCACTTCTTAATAAGTGATTGAACAGTACTGACTGGCATTTGCAAGGCTTTGGATATCTTTTTATATCCTTTTCCATCTTTATAAAGTTCCAATACCTTATTACGCAGGTCTTCATGGACTATTCATACACAAACACTAATTGCAATTTACAAAGCCACAGGTGTGGGAAATAACCTTTAATTGCCATTTTCACCTGTGTGAATCATTCAAGGGTATGTAAACTTTTGATCAGGCTATTTGGGTTATTTCTGTTATAAATATTGTTTAAAAAGCAGCCAAACAACTCTGTAAAAATACATGTCTTCATATGACAGTCATTTTGCATGATGAGTCATATTTTCAAAATGTATGCCAAAACTTTATTTAGACAAACTGTATTTAGAGTATGTTTTCACTACTTTACAATGCCAGCAGACCGTATGCATTCACCATACATTCTGATGGGGAACTGAAAACATTATCTATGCTCTCTTCAAAGCCACCAGACTATGTTGACAAAAACAGTAGTTGTACAAGGAAGTTGCTGGTCTACCGTGCCTCGACCGGTTAGTTAGTTAGTGTTATTGTGTGACTTTGGTGTTTTAAAGGGTTATGTTGCGGCTGTAAGCAGTCCAACAAAGTGCTGCCGTGAGGGACTAAATACTGAGAGATACATAAACACACTGTGACGTGCTCGAGATTGTATTGCAATGATTTATTCCTCCACACGTAAATACAACTAGTACTGCAGTTATCAAATGTATAATTTCTTTGTGTTGTCATAAGAACAGAAAGTGTTCCCTCCCAGGCTCACCCTCTCTCTGTCACAGCCAATAACCCAGGTGAACAGGTGAACAGGTGAAGCAAACAAACATGTTATTACTTCCGCTCAAACTACGATGAAAACTCCCACCACCTACAATATAAGTGCACAATATAATACATGCAAAGTCATATAAAACATACAATATGTGGCTCCTACAGGTAAGTCACACAATAAATCAGAACTATCCCTTTAATCGGTGAAGTTCAATTTTTTGGAGGGAAAACACACTTGAGTCTTCTTTTCTGGAAAGGGCACAAATGTACTGGGCAGACACTGACAGGTAACATTACAATGGATGACTGCAAAAACAAAAATGTCCCTGTTGTTGACATGACGTATTTTTTATTTGTGTCCCGTTACCTTTATTCCAATTTTTACGAACTATTATTATAAAAGAGACCTCTTTGTTATAAAAAAAAATCACATACAAAACAGTATGTAGGCTAAGTGATATGGTTTTACTGCTTGTGAGTGAGTTAAACAAATATAATCTTAGATATCTTTTAAGATCCATCTCAGAAATTAAAATTGAAAGGCCTCTAATCCACTACATTATGTTGTATTGTATTGCAATTTTGAATTCTGTAATGTATATTTTACTTGTTCATAATGGTTTATTTATCAGAATTTACATTTCCCTCAATTTGAAAGAATAGTTATTGAATAGTCCTCTCTTATAATGTGTTAGGACTCTATTACTGACTCTATCTCTGTGTTAAGTTAAACTGTAGCCTACGTCTTAAATGTTATATCTGTCCTTTAATTGTGATGATCTATAAATGAAGAATTTATGGTTTTAACTTCATGTTTCCTTCATGTTCTCAAACGGTGCCTTTAAGTTTCTCATAAGATCAAAATCATGTAAAACATTTTAAAATGTTTTTATTATAACATTCATATTCTGTATCCGCTTTTGTAGTGCTTCAGTTAAACTGTGTGTATGAAATATCTAAACAAAAAATGTGATTTTTACATTAAGAGTGTTACATAAATTGGAAAATGATCCATGTCCATCATTTCCATGTTTTATATAGTCTATAAGTCTCTAAAACAGATCTAAAACAGATAAGGTCTAGTTTCAACAGGGTTTATGTGCATGACACACCCCAACATTAGGGATTTATAATCATAATAATAATAATAATAATAATAATAATAATAATAATGTCCACACCATTATACCTCAGCCATCACATTAGTGCAGATAACAGCATATATAGCAAATAAGTATATGCTTTATACTGTAGTTTTAGTGCGAGAAGTAATTAAATGGCTGTCTAGTCAAATCATGGACTATATTGCCCCCTTCTGTTTAAATAATGAAACATGTCACACACACACACACACACACACACACACACACACACACACACACACACACACACACACACACACACAGAGCACAGCAGAGAGCACCATGCTGCCTTTATATTAGCAAGCTTTTGCATTGTAGTTAGCTATGTCAACTCACACGTAGACACATGTCCAATACAGTTATTAAAAAATATGAAACAATATAAAACAAAACTTGGGTCTAGTCAGGTGTTTGAAAACAACTTAATCCTATCCTTTATGTTTTGTTTTTTAAATCCTAATAGACAACCTTGCATCAAGAAGTGCAGTGGCAAAATCAGCTGCCCTTTTGAATACACAACATTGTTTTATTGACGTTTCACATCTCAAGTAAAGCCAAAACAAAACACACCATTTTATTACATAATTCCTTTAATGGATTTTTGTGTTTTGATTTGCCACCGTTTGCCACATATGATGGGTCCCTGGAAAAGCAGGGCTGGATCACCACAGGGTGTATCAATTTGTCCTTAGCATTCTTATTTCCATTTTACTAAAAGGGAGACCCAACATAATAGTATTTGTTTTTTAATCAGGTAAGGCGGGTCTATACTTAGACGCCTAAGTGTATTTCGTTAGTTACTAATTTTAATTCAATTATGAACATACCTTAGACAAAGCATTAACTCCACAACTCACGGCTTGACGCAGAACCTGAAACGGAGTATTTTGCTCGGACGGGATTTGAACAGCCCATGCGACCCGGTCCACTTGTCACCCCATGCTTTACATCAACGTTGAATTTCAACAGTTTTTAAGACACAATCTCAAGATATCTCGATACTATAAAAAATAAATTTAATGGATATCAAAATTATTCGACACGTGGTATCATTAATTGACACTGAGGCCTATTTTGGAAAAGAGACCTGTCTCTTAGTGTTTTTAAAAAGTTGCACTGTAACTTTAAAACAAGGTGGTCCCGCCTACTTTGTGTATAACGCCTCGGGCTCTGGTTGAAGTCACACTGTGATTGGCTGATTATACTAGTCTATCAAAGCAGGCTCTGCGTTTCATTGGTGATAGACTACCCTTCGTCTCTGACTCTCGCGGTACTGCTGCACGAAGATGGCGGCCGAACTGGTGGAAGCGATGGCAAGTAGAGCTCGGCTAGCTTTGGTTTGATGGAACTGGCGCGTTTGTCTGGTTTGAAACTCACCCCGGTCATGGGGATACTGGGGGCTTTGTATGAATTTCTTTAAGAGTTTTCTCCAAGAATTGTAGCGTAATACATTCACAACCAAACGAACTAGCCTGTGTTGCTAACGTAGCTAGGCTACTAGGTAATGTTAACTAAGCAAGTGCGTTGGTTTAGCTAGCATCACGCTGGCTCTAAAGGAAGACACCGAAAATAAATGATGTGACCATAAAAACGCTGCTATCGTTCTTCCCAGCGCGCTACTATTGGGCATTATTTGGCTTATAAAGATGTATGTCTGTAGGTAGCCGGTTAGTTTATGAAGCTGTGCACCTGTCAAAATGTCCAGTTGATTGAATAACGTTACCGAAAACCCAGTCTGTAGAGAAGCTAGCCAGCCGATCAGCGCAGGCTATATTGTTCATGTGAGGCTGAAGAAATTGACTTTATGGCTGCATTTTGCACAGTATTGCCATCACAAGCCTGGACAGCCGCGTTTTTGTGCACATTTAACGTTAATCTAGCTAGACACAAAGCAGTTGTGCTACTGATGCACAACTCCACGATGTCAGACAAAGCTCGTTAAACGGCTCAGGTCTTCCAGTAACAACAACATTCACAACAACATTCCATGGTGTGTCCTAAATTCACATACTCGACGTTGCTGCTACTTAATAAATACCATTTTTTTATGTTTTGTTATGATTCGTATTCCGTTCGAAGTGTGGTTGTTACTGCTACACAAACGAGTTATCCCATAAACAACCAACAGTAAATGCAAATAATATTTAACAGTGAACACTCAGGAATTGATTGATACGTATGTTGTCCATTGGTTATTGAACATATTGTAATTATGTGTTAGACGTTGGTTAATTTAAGGCATATTCTACCTCCGTGGGACTGTAAACAAACTTGTAGTTTATAAGTGTAATATATGTCTGTGTGTATTACAGGCCTGTGTAGTATATGTATTACAGTGAAATGCAGAGAGGCAGACATACTTTTGAACTGCTGTCGCAGATTCAAGGTTTGTTTAATAGTACCACAATTATTTTTAAGGACTCAGTGATGAAAATGGCAAGTGGTCAGAACAAGGAGCAGTGTGACTCCTAATTAAAAGGCAAGTTCAAGCCTCTGGAGGATTAAAGTGGCTAAGGACTAAAGCTAATTTTAGCAGGAATCAAATAGTTATGTCATGTTAAATGCTGTACAAGTTAATTGTAAAATAATTGTGTGGAGCCTTCCATGGGCGAAAGCAAGTGTGTGTGTGTGTGTGTGTGTGTGTGTGTGTGTGTGTGTGTGTGTGTGTGTGTGTGTGTGTGTGTGTGTGTCACACGAGTATATTGAATAGCTTGTTACATTACTGGAGCAATTCACAGAATATTAACACTGTTATAATTGTATTTTCCACCTTGGGTTACAAAGGTTACACTTAGAAAATCAAACTGTGAATAACTTCAGAAAAACAACTTCAAATTCTTAAGTCAGAAATAGAAGAAATCTAAATCCATTAGCATTGTGAAAGTAAATGGTTCTGCATTTAAATTAGGCTAAGTATCAATATACCCTGGATTGGGACTTGGCTCTAAAACTTGAGTCTAGATTTGTAAATTCATGGCATTGTCCCTCAAACCTTCCCCATTTTTAGACTTCATTGTCCCTGTATTGTGTTTATCAAGTTTTTTTGTCTTGTCGTCCCTCTAGAACATGGTGAAAAGTTTCCGGGTCTCAGACCTGCAGACGCTGCTGGCCTCAATGGGGCGCAGCAAAAGTGGGCTGAAACAGGATCTGGTGGGGCGCGCACTGAGGCTAGTGCAGACTGAATACAGCCCCGAGCTTCTAAAGAACGTCAGGCAGCTCTACGAGTCACGCTTTCCCAAAACATCTGGCTGGCTTGCAGCGCGGCGTCCAGAGGGCGTCCCTGTTGCCTACTCATCCCTCAGCTCCTCCCCCACTGCCACCTCTCAGGGCGCAGACTACCTCAACGGCATTTCCAAACCGATCCCCACACCTGCAGCAGAGGTCAAGCTGGTGCCACTGCCCTTCTACCAAACTTTGGAGACACTGTTGCCTCCAACAGAGCTAAGTAAGTGTATATAGTTTTAAGTTTTTGTATCCTTGTAATTTAAATAATTTGTTTAGTAGAAATGTTATCTCCACATACTGTGCTGTTCTTTTGATGGGTTTTCTCTACACATTTTTACAGTTGATGTGAACAGTGAGAAACTGCAGGACAGTCAATGCATATTTGAGTTAACACCTAACCAAGCAGACCAGATCAGAAATGCGAGGTAAGAAAATCCTAACTTTCTCCCCAGATCTGCTTGGATAAGCTCAATTTACAAACTCTGTAACTAATCCTCATTTCAATTTTTAACCTTTTTGCTTTTTTAAGTGAGCTTCGTCCAGGTATCAGATCAATCCAAGTGGTTCTTAGGTAAGTTCCCACTAATTCTTATTGGAACATAATAGATATTTTACTATCCTTTTACCTCGAAGCTAGTGGTTCTGCCAATGACTGTGCTGGTAATTTTACACATTATAATCCCATTCATATATTTTAATGCAGGAAGTTCTATTACATCATTTTATTTTTAAAACCAATTTTGGGCATCATTAGGTTGCATAATTGGTCAATGGCAAAACATACAGAAGTGCTCTTGGATTTGTTAAATCAAAATTAAGTTTGAGGCTTAGGCATAGCCTACGTTTTCCTTATATGACATAATAATAAAGATCATTCATTCGTTCAGGCATGAAGCCCATAAACGCCTGTGTGGCGAAAATGGAAAATGCACTGCTTTCAGTGGACTTTTCAATGTGTACATAAAGATTGCCACCAGTGTTTTCTAAAATAGCCCATCAAATGAGGATGTCTCATCTGCATGAAATGAGTTTTGTCATCCGTTAATATGTTCCAAACACTGATGACTCTCCGATCTCTACTTGGCAGGACACAACCTCTCAGCTGAACGCACACATATTCAGTCATTTAGAACTCGTAGGGGGTTACTGATACAGACACATAGGCACGTTTCTCCATCATCATGCTTTGTTGCATGCATTGTTTTAAAGCAGAGGCTAGTGGTTGTAAAAATACATGCATAGCGAATCATAACTTGTTGATCTAAACTTTTTTATTAGAATTAAAAAAATGTATACCAAAAATGTAGCCGTTCAGCTGGATTTAAATAAGCAGTCAGTTGGCTGGCAGACAGCACTTATGAATTACTCTGCTGAAACCGATTCAGACCTAGTGGTCAGACGTTCTTATGATGCTAACGTTTCTCTCTCGTATCACACTCTGTTGTAGAATCTGTTACACAGACTCCATTGGTGTCCAGGAGGACCAGTATCCTCCCAACGTTGCTGTCAAAGTCAACCAGTCCTACTGTCATGTGCCGGTGAGTTGACCTCTCTGAGATAGCCACACCTTTTAGAGTACAAATATGACTAAAGCTTGGCTTTTCTTCTGCTCAAAAATAGTTCATTGTAGTAGTCATTCCTGTCTTCCATTTGTTTTTAAATACAGTCAATGAGTCACTAACTTAGGTGTCAATGGCAAATTTACTGACTGGTCAGGGCCAAATTAGGATGAAAATGTATGGTAGTGATGGATTAACCAATTTACTGTAGGTGGATGTTGAATAAGACAAATAAAAAATAATATCCAGGTACAGATAGTGTTGGTTCGCCAGCCTAAAGGCATCAACCTGCTGGCAAGTCTTCAGTAGGAAACTCTCTGTCTCAGTAATCAAATTGTTCATGTGTTGGTGGGAAGCTAAAACATCCAAGACTAGTGTTTGCTGTTCCATTATGCTTGTGACATGTGCTGAGGTAAAAAGAGCTTTCCGGAGTCTCTCCAGTTCTCTCACTAACTCCAAGTTCCCATGGCATGAAAATTTCACTTTTATGAGTTTTTTTTTTAACATTAATATGAGTTCCCCCAGCCTGCCTATGGTCCCCCAGTGGCTAAAAATGGTGATAGGTATAAACCGAGCCCTGGGTATCATGCTCTGCCTTTGAGAAAATGAAAGCTCAGATGGGCTGATCTAGAATCTTGCCTCTTCCGTCTGAGCTTTCATTTTTGGTTAGGTTACCTCCCCTCTCTCTCTACTTTGAGTGAGTGAGTGAGAGAGAGAGAGAGAGCAAAGTGGCAGTTGGTTCATTGGCAGTTAATTAATTTATCACATAACTCTTATGTTATCACTTATTGGTGAAAGGGATGCTGTTACAACTATCCCTTTGTTACAACCATCCCCGGTCTCTGTACTCTGAAACAAAATAAAACAACTCTGTGGGTGAATAAAGTATCTATCTATCTATCTATCTATCTATCTATCTATCTATCTATCTATCTATCTATCTATCTATCTATCTATCTATCTATCTATCTATCTATCTATCTATAACAATTTTATTAGGAGTATATATTGGATAATTTACATAATTCTTTTTTGTGTGTCTTTACAGGGCTATTACCCTTCTAACAAGCCTGGTGTTGAGCCTCGTCGCCCTTGTCGTCCTGTAAACATCACTCCCTGGTTGCATCTCTCCAATGTCACCAACAGAGTCACCGTCACCTGGGGAAACTTTGGCAAGGTCAGAATCTGATACTGAATCCCATATGTTGGCGTAGCTTAGGGTCGTGGTGCACCGCTGGTACATGCAGCTGGTACATGCAGTTCTTTTGTTTTATGGGTCCCACTCAGTTGTTCCTGAGGGCCATGAGCTGAACTACTTTAACTAGCGTCTTGGCATTTTCCAAAACAGTATCAGCATGTATAATGGCCAATAAAACAAATATTTAACTGCCCTGTTGAAACATACTTTGATTATTTTTGTTGTTATTGTGTTTTTGTTCAAAGGACTTTAAGTTTCATATCTTAAGTTTGTATTTTTATACATTTTATTTAGCAGAACTTTTTTTATAGTAAGTATATCGGCCGATATATCGGATTTGTATTGTTGTCGGCCTCAAATCTTTCATTGGTTGACCTCTGATTTGAATGTTTGGGCTATGGCGGCATAAAATATGACATTTGAAGCTTCATTTGAAAACATCCATAGAATCTTCGAATGTAAAGGAAACAAAGTGACATTCGGTGCAGCCCTAATAAGAAGCCTTTTTGTATGCTTATTTCCTTATTATTCCTTTTATAATAGTGTTTTCTTTATCCAAGAGTTTTGGAAATCGTCCGATCACCATAGCCTACAGTAAGCTTGCACTAAAGTTGCCTGACAGCTGAATAGCCCTCTGTTAAAGCTATAGGCTATAGTGTGCAACTACTTCATATTAATGAACATCGGTTAAATTCAAGCCAGTGCCAAATGAGTTGATACAAAGATAATTAAGCCCATCAGCTCCACAACTATGTATTTCTCCCTGTGGCTATGTTTACAAAATGGTGTGGTCCGGCAACATTCACATGTAGAAGCTCGTGTGACATGTTTTACAACATTACTGAGACAGGACAACCGCAGCGTTCAGCTTTGGAGACGAATATGACATACGAAATTCCTGCAAGTCCATAACCTTGTGGTTGGCCCACAAGGTTATGTGGGAAATTCAGTCCATCAAATTCTAAGGTTTTTGCTAAGCATAGTCATATTTTCACAAAGATCCCAGAGATATTGAACATTCGTTAATAGAAAGAATTTGCTGTGTTTGGTTTTCTTAAGATGTGACTTTTGTAGTTTAAATTATGCCCATATAAATTATGTAAGGGGATATTATCTTGCATTAAATACAGTTATATAATCAGGAGGGTTCAAGAGCGTAGATTTGCCTTTTTAATTCTTTTTTTGCCAAGTAGATTTCCCTTACCATAATAAATCTTGTATTAAAGTTCCTGTTTTTTTAAGTGGTTTTGAGGTTCACTTGATGTAAATTTTAGATTGGTAGCTTTTTGAAATTAATGCTCACAACCTGTTAATTTGTTTTCAGCGGTACTCGGTGGCAGTTTATTTAGTGAGGGTTTTCACTGCAGCAGACCTCTTCAGCCAACTCAAACTCTGCTCTGTTGAAAGTGCAGAACGCTGTCGTGAACGCAGTATGTATTACCTTCCTACTCTGCCTAAATTATTTTTGCAAATTTGACTTTGAAATTAAAAACTACACTAAGAAGTTGTTGACTCAAACCTTTTGTTAGCACCATTTTGTGTGTTTCAATTTCAAATGACAATATATTGTCTTATAAGCTATTATGACGTTATATTTTGTCTGCCATTGATCTATAGTTCAAGACAAACTACGTTTTGACCCAGAGAGTGAAATTGCAACTACAGGCCTCCGGGTATCTCTTATCTGTCCAGTGAGTATACCTGACATGTTAAGATGTGGATAGGTCAGTCTTCACTGTCCTAGACATTTTTCTTTTTCTGATCTTTTGCAGTATCAAAGGCCAGTTTTCATAAATGTTTGTTCTATTATGAAGCTTTATTAATTTAGCATGCGTCTTCCCTCTCCCACTTCCCAGTTGGTGAAGATGCGGCTCGGTGTGCCATGTCGAGTGTTAACTTGTGCCCATCTTCAGTGTTTCGACGCAGTCTTCTTCCTGCAGATGAATGAGAAGAAGCCCACATGGACTTGCCCCGTCTGTGACAAGCCTGCTCCCTTTGAGCTGCTCACTATTGATGGGTAAAAAGACAGAAGCATGCTCGGACTTGTCCCACCCCTGCAGCACCATCTTCCTCTCAATACCTTCAAAAGAATTACACTTTTGTGTGTGTGTGCGTGTGCGCAAGCTTGGGGAAAAAAATCTTCAACCTGCACAGATGTTGGGGTATTTTAAGGACTCTTCATACAAGCTGAACCAAGCTTTGAATGTTTTGCATGGCATTAGAGGGTGGTTATCTATATCCTGTCAGGTTAAATTCCAACATTTTTGATCCTGTAAATTGGCTTGTTTGCTGACACTACAGTGATGTATACTCTCAACCAATGTAAATTGCTCTTAGGCTATAGGTGCAAAATGTAAATCCCTAACCAGTCTGCAGTGTTTTAGCCAATGAGGACAGCATTTGAACACAGTTTGTCTTGCTGGTATTTTATCACCAAAAGAATAGCGATAAACACAAATTAATCTGCAGTCAATTTTATCAACAAAAAAAAATTCACGATAAAATACTTTTATCCTCAGCATATTGGGCGTGTGGTTTCCTGCAAATTCTGAACAACTCTCACAGACACTCCCTTACTTTCACAGACTGAAGGCATTGTGTTACACTTTGGCTTTGCATTCCTTAAATTAAGCTGGTGTGAAAATCCCTTCTTTAATTCATCTCTAGGTTTCACTTTCAGCAACCTAGTTACTAAATGTGTAGTTTACAGCATATAGTTTTGAAGCAGAGAAATTTACAGAATTCATTTTCAGTTGATGATAAACGGCTATGGTATGAAGCTTATTTTGTTAATTTTCTTCATGGAATGTAACTTGAATCAGTCTTGCTATTTAAGGAAAATTGTCGATTTATAGAGATATGGTCATCATGGTGGCAAAGTAGTTTGAGGATTTAGAATGACGGACATGATCTGCAGGCTGCAGAAAAGGACAAAAAATATGAAATTTGACTCATGCTGACTTTTGCTAGGCTCCTGCAATTGTTTGAATGTAGTATTCTGTTCCTTTTCTGGTACAAAATCTGTTTTATGAGGCGACTCTAACCTGCAGTGTGTATTTCAGGCTGCTATCCGAGATTCTGAAAGAGACAAGTGAGGACATTGAGGAGATTGAGTACTTAACTGACGGCTCCTGGCGACCCATCCGAGATGACAAGGAGAGGGACAGGGAAAGAGAGCGCAGCAACACACCAGAGTATCCTGTTGTTGATATATGTAAGTGTCAGACCCCTTCAATTTGACCACTTTGCAAGTTTTTGTTTCCCTCCCCCACAGTAGTTTGCTAGTGTAAATCTTTTATGTAATCAATTTTAAAAATGGCTTTAATGTCTGCAGGCATTCCTGAGGCTAACGGCCATTCACCGGCCCACAGCAGCACCAGCGTGGGGATGGCAGGAGTCCCAGGAGGACCTGCTGTGGCACCGGGAGGAGGTGCAGTGGTAGATCTGACACTTGACTCCTCCTCTGAGGAGGAAGGGGGCGGGGCAGGAGGAGACAGTGAGGACACTGAGGACAGCGCCGACAGTCCTGCCCCGAAGAGGGGCCGATACAACTACGACAAGGACCTGGTCACTGCCTACTGACCCCACACCTCTGTCCCCTCACAGACTGGCACACACACACACAGAGACAGAGAGGCAGGGGGCTAAAAGGACAGGAACACAGTAATCCACTAGATGCAACAACCCTCCCTTATGCCCAAACGTCAGCCTTTTAGCAGCTCTCGTTATATCCAGTCAAAACAAACATACACTCAAACACTGTTAATGAATCTTCAATCTGGAGTGATTAGGATTCCTCTTTGTACTGTACACCACTGGAAGCAACTCTAACTTTTTTTGGCCAACCGTCACCTTGCAGTGAATATCTGTACCGTCCTGCCTCTACTTAAGAGACTGAATGGATTGTGCACCCCACCACCTCCACCCTTCCTCCTCTCTCTCTCCAGACTATTCCCTCTCTACCACCTCATCTCTGTTTGTATTTGACTTGGAATTACTGGCTCTTTTAGCCATGGGCGTTTCGATGTGCGCGTCTCTGATTTTGGTCACATTCGTGATGAACAGGCAAGTTCAAAATGGAGGCTCCTCGGTAGTTTTTGGTAAAAGGTCAAAAACAAGTAGTGGACAAGAGCATTCCAAATCTGGGGGAGGACAAGGAAGAGAGATCTGGAGTGTGATGCAAATTTAAATCTCTCCCATTGTGTTTATTTGTTTGTTTAGAGAATGAATTCAAAGCTTGAAAGGTTTTTTTCAGGAATTTATCCTTTTTTAATTATGAAAGGGCAGAACACAATACTGGCCTCAATGTGTGATGCTTTCCATTTATATTTGTCCTTAGCTAAAGAGAACCTACCTCAGTCATAAAAACTTAGCAGACTGACCAGAGAGTAGCTTAGAAAGAAGCGGAAGACAAGAATCGATTTGTCTTTCTGAAGTCAATTTTACACTGGAGATTTTGTTTTCCTACATTTTTCTGTTTAGTTTTTTAATTCCATCTTTCCATGCAGCTCTGTTCCCTCTGCAGCAACACAATCTTTGTTAAAGGGTGAGGTAGTTTGTGGATAACCAAGCTAACTAGACATCAGTGCATGCAAAATGCAGAAGGTTGTGGGTGGAACGCTTCCCCTCTGTAAAACATAACTGCGGTTATTGCTCTGTAAGTAACAGGATTTATTAGGAGATATATCAGCATTGTGTATTTCTGTGTGGCAGCTGTGCCAAAGCTGATCTATTTTAGGAATTCACTGGCAGGAAGTGGTTGTGAGGTTTTGGTGCCTTTTTCGTTGGGTGGTGAAGATTGGAGCCCGTTGTTTAAGGCCAGCTTAGCTGGCCAGCCGATGAGACCCCAATCTGAAGGAAGGTGTTTAGTTTCATTGAAGATATCCTTGGATGTTTTTCCCGTGGGAGAAATGGACAAAAGCAGAATGAAATCGGTGGTAAAAAAAAAAAAATACACTTATGGAATAGTAATCGGAGGTGCCGTCATTCTTTTTTTTTACCACTTTTTGATGTCCTCTGTCCTCCATATTTATTGAATTGCTTCACATTTTCTTAACAGTGTGTAATTAATCTACATAATATTCGGCTGTAGTTCTGTACAGACAGAACTATTGGTTGCAGGAAGCAGGACACCTCTGCTGCTGTGGTTTGAGTTGAGTTATAATTGGTCCGGGCTCGTGGCTGTGCTTTTGATGAATGCTCCTTTTCTTTTCCTCTAAATGAAGCTGACCTGGGTCAAAGCACCATTCAGAGTACTTTGCTACAGCGGGTTCAGCATGTCTGACGGAACAAAACGTAATGAAGTGCCAATAAGTGCAACCCCACCACGCTTAGTCATTGATTGGAATACAAACGGTCTTGTCTGGAACAAGTGGAGCTGCTTTAACCAACAATCCCCTTGGCCTCCCAACAACATAGATAAGGTCACGCCTATTTGTTGGAATAGAATTGGACTTTAATTGCAACATGCTGTAGGCTTACAACTAATATTCCTGGTATTGTCAGTATGTGATGGCTGCTCCACAGAGAAGGAGACTCGGGCTGCCTGTGCAGGCTTTAGGTTTTGTCTGCAGGAAGGTCATCAGTGTTTGCTTGAAGATGAGAAAAGATGTTGCTGTGTTGCTATAGCTGTTTGCACTTTCATCTGATACTGCATCCCAAGTTTAAGGTTTATTTATTTTAAAGCCATCATGTAGTGAGTATTAATCAAGGATCCCTGACCATTGTGATCAGATCTCCTCAACCATCTCATGCGTGTGAATCAAAAAAATGTGAAACTAGAAAAGCGTCGGTCTGCTCCACTGTGAGACACATTGGGTGTGGGTATGTTTCCTTCTCTCATCATCCCTTTGTTACGGTTTGATCAGTACAGAATCTGGTTTTCTTTCCCTTGCTCATGAGAACAGATAAATGGCATTTACACATCAATACGTAGCCTCACTGTTGCAAGTGCATTATTCGATAAGGTTGATTTTAAAAAGTAGGTTGAGTCAAATCTGGTCTTCCATTTTTCTCGTTTTTTTGTTGACATTTTGACATAAGTTTACAGAATCAATATACTGTTGAAACATGTTTGATAAACCACACAAAATTGATTGAGGGCACTTTGCCTGTTATACATTAGAGACTGTCCCTGAAAAGGATATTCTTTATAAGGCGCTTAAAGCAAAATAATGTACAGAACTCTAATACCTGTCTTCAACTAGGCAATTTGTATTTGTAAGTAACTGCGCTATACATATAACAAAAATTACATTGTTCATTTGTTAATAGGTATAGAATGTCATATTTCAACAGATCTCCTAAACTTTTCTTATCCTTATGGTTAAAGATGAGAGGTGGTGCCGGTTGCTTTTGTGGAACTGAGCCAGATGTGTTTGCAGCTTGTTTTGGAGCTGGAGAGAGCTGTGGGTCTGGTCTTTTTGTAGTGGCATCTTTCTTCTTCTAATAATGCATACGGTAGCATGGGCAGAGGCTTACAATCCATGATGTAAATGTTTTGTTTGTTGTGTTTTTTTATATGTTCATATTAAAAGACAATAAAATTTAAATAATATTTTATTAAGCCTTGAATCGCCTCCAGTTGTTACTATAGGCAAACGGACACTAAGAAGCTGTTGAGGGTAACAGCACCTGAAGCTGATGACACAAAGGACTGGTTAAGGTTGAGATTGTTCTGTCCTGTACCAAATGCTCAGATCTGGGGACACATTTTATGTCTGTTGAGGATAAAACTGTAAAATTTCAAATGATCGTATTCTAACAGCTGTTATTGACGTGTGGAATTAATTAAAATCAGTTCTTAAAAACTCGTCTGCCATTGTTTTATTTTAAAAATAGTAAGTAAACCATGAAACGAAGCTGCTTTTACTTGCTTATATTTTAAAGGTTCGGCAAATGGAACTTGCTTATACAGCACATATACTGCATTTGAAATTGATCCCTTAGGTTCTACATACATATCAGTACATCAGCTAAATTTCTGCCTGACATTTTTTTTTGTCAAAACATGTATTCAAACAGCATTATATTTATCTGTTTCTTTTGATCACACTGTAGTTGAGCTTTATCAGGATGTAATAAAGATTAACAGAAAGGGAGACTGTGCGACAGCCTTGATTTACAAACAACAGAAGATAATACATTAGATTATTCATATGTAATGTATTATTTTCAATCTATACTTCTTCCAGCAGCACAGGTTGGTGCTCAAGATTGTGACTTCAGGAAAGGTCAGAGAGTCCTGCTTTCTATTCTGAGGAGGAGTGTGGATGTGTTGGTTTGGAGCCATAGCCACATCCCTACAGTTTGGAGCACCTATATAATATTATTTTTGGTAAAGTTTGTAAATCGATGACAACATAGATAAGATGTACTGCATTGCTAAGGGATTCAGAGTAAGAAAGTAGAAAAGTTACATACTACAGGGGCATGTTTGGCATGCATTTATCACGTTGGTTGGAAAATGTTAGTAAACAAAAATGATGCCCCTAATAATTGCCATGATTATAGTGGCATTTACATTGTTTCTGATTAATTTCAGGACATCTTGTTTATTTTTGAAAAATATCCATTAACAAAATAATCCCACCACAAGGTCCATTTAGTAGCTGTTCAGGAGCTGGACATTTTGGAAAATAAATATTTAAAGTAGTGCTGTCAAACAATTAAATATTTAATCACGATTAATCGCATTAATGTCATAGTTAACTCGCAAGTAATTGCACATTTTTATCTATTCTAAATGTCCCTTGATTTCTTTTTGTCCCATTGTTTTCTAATTTTAATGCTCTTATCAACATGGAAAAGTGGATCGGCTTGCTTTGCGCAAATGTTTTTTTAATTGAAAACAGCATTGGCATAAAGCCTACTGTAGTGTTCAGTTTCACACGTAACATTCTTACTTGGAGCAAATAATCTCTCACACAGTGTAACACTGTCCATCAATAAAAGGGTGAAAAAATACTTGGGGGATTGGCATCAGCTGTGTGCTTGGCCATCAGGTGTTATTTCAGACTGGACGCCCTGCGATGATAGCTCAGTTCACAACGACCAAACCCACAGATCACTTTGGTCTGTTCAATGGAACATTTGGCAAATTTTAAAAAGTGAACTTTCCATTCAGAATCTTATTGGCATCCATTTCGTCGTCATCAACTCAAAACGTAGCGTTACTACTCTTTGGCTCGCAAGCCCAAACAAGTGTGTGCGGTGTGCCTGATGTTTTGTTTCCGGTCTAGCTAGATCCGTTGTGGTGTTGTAGTTTTTCTAACGTTACTGTTAATTTTAATTAATTAATTAATATACAGTCTATGCGCCGTTAGTTAATAACGCGTTTAACTGACAGGACTAATTTAAAGACATTAAAACGTTGATTTTTTTTTACTACAGGCTTTGATCATAGAAATACAAAGCTCATTATTTTATTTTAGGGAAACAGGTCAACTATACTGAACACAATGTCAAAGAATTAAATAAAACTAATGTAAAAAAAAAACAACAGATTCAAGTATGTGCAAAATCTCATTTATTTAAGCAAGTTTTCAGACAAAGGCAAAAACAGGTACCGTTTTTTCTCCGTGTTTTTTCTCTATATTGAAATAACTAAATAAAAAACACATCTGCAAATGTTTCACCTTGAATAAGCGTATTTTGTATTTTTAAACTGAATATGAATGTCTTTTTTCATAATCCATTGTAAATCTTCAGTTCCCTCTTTTACCGCTGGGTGGCACTGATGTACTTCACAGCTTGTTTACTAACCGCCATTCAACCAGCAGCCGGCGGATAATATTATTGTTAAACTGGACTAGTTAACGATATACAGTCTGTGAATTTTCCTCATTAAAAACAACATACCGGAAGCGTTATCACAAACTGCAGATGTCGTAAATTTTTAATACATCCATGTACATCTCCCATGAGATTTCTGCAGCTCTCGTATCAACTTGTCAGATCGACTCAGTCTCGCGCTATTTCTGAGGAGCTCTCCCTCTGTGGGTGTCACAGGTCTGATTCTGCAGCTGCTGCTTCCTGTATTGAAGCACCACCAGACAGAGCCTTTTGGTTTCAGAGCCCCACACCCAGAACTGAAACACGGAGGAATTTATTGCTCGGACGCTGCCGTCCTGCAGAGGGAGGCCAGCCGAGTCGGTCTGCCGGTGTAGCTGCAGGGAAAACTGCGGTGCCCAGTGTCTTGTGAAAGCTGAGAAGCGAGGGGCTGCACATTAGGACTGGGAGACGCAGGGCACGATTTCTCCAGGAGCTGGTGCTAGCTAGTAGCAGCTAGTTGGGTAATAGCAGCAGGTAGATAACCTAGAAGAAGCAGAACAATATAAATGTGTTTACTCTAAAAACTATAGATGCAGCGGAAAGAGACCTGACTTTTAAAGAGCATCTCGGCATGATACGGTTTAACGTTACCCAAATAAATGACTGAAATGCAACCGAGAGTATACTAACTTTGCTAACGTTAGCTAGCCAAGTTACTAGCCACCAAGAATTGATCCGGTTGCTTTTTCATACTGAATTTCGAATAAGGAGAAGGCTAGATTAGCAGCCTCCTAGCTCACTGCGGGTTAGTGCATTCTTTGAGAAAGTCATTTAGGTTATTTATTGAAATGGCTCCTAAAAGAAGACCCGTCCCCCTGAACATAACGCCCATCGGGGAAGGACAGGCCACCTCAAACACGATTGACGCTGCATCTGAGTGAGTAGCCCTAGTATAAGTCAAGATGAATTGTAGCTCTGTGTTAAATAGAGCTTGTTAATAATGTGTCTGTGTGTGGTAGTTATCACCATTTACCAACATTGTATGACACCATTACCTCAATTTAAATAGTAGTTAAATGTTTCTGTCTTATCATTTCTCTCTCCCTCTGTCTGTGTGTTACACCCTTCTGCTGAACCAACTGTCCCTTCCCTACAGAGCCAACCTTGAGGCCTTACAAAAGAAACTGGGTGAGTTGGACCTGGACGAACAACAGAGGAAACGACTCGAGGCCTTTCTGACCCAGAAAGCTCAGGTTGGAGAGCTGAAGGATGAGGATTTTGACCCCATATGTGAATTGGGTGCTGGAAACGGAGGAGTAGTCAACAAGGTCCGCCACAAACCCTCAGGATTGGTCATGGCTCGGAAGGTAAAAATAAAATGAGGTGTTTTTGCGGTACACTTGTGCTGGCTTGGTTTGTTCACACACTTCTGCATCATGGACGACTTACTGTGTGGAGAAAAGCACACCATGCAGCATTTTTGAATGCAACAATAACAAACTCACCAAAAGTATATACAAAACTGTAGGGCTCGGCAATATGGAGAAAATCAGATATTGCGATATTCTTGTGCTAATACCTCAATGTTGATATTGTGTAGATGATATAGGGTTGACAATTGGGGCTTTAACAAAATATCTTCAAAATGAGATTTAAGATAAATAATCTTAGGTAATGTAGATATAACTAAGTGGGTAAAGGTAAACATAATAGAGCTAGAACAGTCTGGTAACAGAAAATGAAATCACTTTACTGTAATACAGCCTTTAAAACCACATTTACAATATAACAATTTCCAAAATCTAAGACCATATCTAGTCTCATGTAACGATATCAATATAATATCAATATATTGCTCAGCCCTACGAAAATGTACAGAGATAGATATTTGTAACGTGAATAAGAATTTTGAATAATTGGCTATTAACGGCTATGTTTCTCCAGTAGGGCCAAGATCCCCCAAGTGGCATCGTCGCCTCCGTGGCAACGATCACCACAGAGGCGTTGATCAGTAGTCAGCACATCGACAAGCTTGTGGCAAGAGTACGGTTGGGTTGGCGTTAAGATTTTTACAATTCCAATGCCAAAATTGAAAATTATTTCAATTTAACAATATAGTAACATTTCAAAGTACTTAAATATATAATAAGTATGTTGCTGCATGTTTCAATACATTTGACATGCTTCCCCCTTTGCACGTAATCGTTTTAAAACATGTTAAACATATGCCTAACCGAGGCAGATATGTAGTAGATTTAACTGCCGTCAGGTAGTCACGCTTTGGTGACGCTCAGATCACTTGCCAGTGCTTGGCTCCTGCCACAGACTGTCCACAGACTCGATGCGCGGACTACCGATGCCTCTCTGAAGTCTGATGACCCTGGTTGCCGCAGAGGCGTCGGAGGATCTCAAGAGTAAAATTAAAATTGTTATTCAGAATCGTACCCTGCTTTCCCACATGAGAGCCCTGAGTCCGACCCAGTCATCCACTACAACTGACATGTCACAGGAGAGAATACACACATTTGTTGTGTGTGTGAGACAAAAGTAAATCTCACCAGGAAAAGCTAAAATGCTGGGAACGTAGACAAAAAAGGCCATATCCAGTGTACACAGTGTTCACATTTCATCTTTGTTGACAATTAAATTTTCCCCTATATGTTCAGCAAATTATGAGAAACTATTTGGAAATATGGGCACTTGTCTTTGTTAAATTTCACTATTTAAAGTATAGACTCACCTGGTTTGTGTCAGTAATTTAAACTGTTTTTAAATGAAATCCCAAATAGTGTGTTAAGATTAATACACACAGACGAACAGGAAAGCGTAATAGTTTTGCCCAACTCCACCTCTGAAATGCGTTCCCTCAAGATGCAAAGAGGCCAGCGAATGATGTGACTGCATCTGTTGTGTTTTTGTCAGAACAGCAGTTTATGGTCTCGTCCTTCTCCTCCTCAGTTGATCCACCTGGAAATCAAACCTGCCATCAGAAACCAGATTATCAGAGAGCTGCAAGTGCTGCATGAATGCAACTCTCCCTACATTGTGGGCTTCTATGGAGCCTTTTACAGTGATGGGGAGATCAGCATCTGTATGGAGCATATGGTGAGAGCCCTCCTGCCAATGGACAAATAAATGAATGTGGTTGGACCCAAGTATTCTTTAATGACCATATTTTTTTTTTTCCAAAATATAATTCCTTTTTTTTTTAATTGGTTTTTAAAATGTTATGTCACATTTTAATGTGCAACTTGTCTGTACAGGATGGTGGATCCTTGGACCAGGTCTTGAAGGAAGCCAGAAGAATCCCAGAAGAAATCTTGGGGAAAGTTAGCATAGCTGTATGTAGTGCACATGTTCTGTTGCATTTAAAATACTAGTTTCTATCTTTTTAATCTTTTAAGGTTGTTACTATACATGTTGATGCAGATGCATTGCTCAGTATGGGTGCTTCTTGTGGTGTTGCTTAACTAGCTGTGTGTTCAGTCATGCATTCAACTCTTGCATCATGTTGAAATAAGTGTAATAATGGGAGTACCAAAATGATATGTACTTTTAAATTGATATGTACAAAAGGAAAGTGTGCATGCGTTTGTGTGTATGGACTATTGTTTGAGAATCTGGCCTTTTTGTATTTTTATTTTGAATGTTTTTCCTCCATTGTTCACAGGTATTGAGGGGATTAGCCTACCTGCGGGAGAAGCACCAGATCATGCATAGAGGTAAGGGTGTTCCCTAGTCACAGTCAAGTAAATGTTGCTCTTAAAATCTTATTTTCTGGGTTACATTGATGATGATCAGGGTGTATGTGGCCATTAAGTTGTGGAGTTTGTGTCACACTATAATTTAATAGGCATATCACAGATTTATATCGCAATCACTTTTTGGGTCATTTATTGGCTTAAAGCTGGAGTGCCAAACTTTTGTTCCTCTCTGGCAGTGAGCGGGATTACACAAATGCTGTCGATGTGCTTAAGAAAAGAAGTGGGATTAATAATAACGTATCGCAGTGGTGTTACTTCCTGCCTGTCAAGGTATTAGGTAATACAGGTAGACTGACATACTGTGTAACCAATCAAAAAACCAAAATAAGCTGCTACGCTGTGAAGATCTATAAGTGAATGAGTGAGCAAGGTTGGTTGACTACACTGCTCATGTAACAACATTGTTGTGTGTTAAATTAACTACTTGTTCTGAGTACAAATAAGCTGTATCGGCATCCTTCCGTTGTGCTGGTATGGGAATGTCACCACAGATATCTGACACCACATTGAGAAATACAGAGAGCGTTCCCTGCCAGCGATAGGCTTAATCAGTATCGTGTGAACTTGTTTGGCAAGGCCGGGAATTTAACATGTTCATTTATATGGAAAAGTTCTGCACTCTAGTTTTAACTCCTGACAGTTGCTTTCAGAATGAATAACGCTAAAAGCAGGGCACTATATTTCAACTCAAAATTTTGATAGATTCCGAATTATATTTTATTGCATAGTGACATAGAATTAGTCTTCCACTACAGTCTCACCATTGTTTACTGTATCCTAAGAAACCATTAGGATAAGTGTGTGTGTGTGTGTGTGTGTGTGTGTGTGTGTGTGTGTGTGTGTGTGTGTGTGTGTGTGTGTGTGTGTGTGTGTGTGTGTGTGTGTGTGTGTGTGTGCATATGTATGCAATGTATATACGCGTATACACTACCGTTCAAAAGTTTGGGGTCACCCAAACAATTTTATGTTTTCCTGAAAAGTCACACTTATTCACCACCATACGTTGTGAAATGAATAGAAAATAGAGTCAAGACATTGACAAGGTTAGAAATAATGATTTGTATTTGAAATAAGATTTTTTTTTTTTACATCAAACTTTGCTTTCGTCAAAGAATCCTCCATTTGCAGCAATTACAGCATTGCAGACCTTTGGCATTCTAGCTGTTAATTTGTTGAGGTAATCTGGAGAAATTGCACCCCACGCTTCCAGAAGCAGCTCCCACAAGTTGGATTGGTTGGATGGGCACTTCTTGCGTACCATACGGTCAAGCTGCTCCCGCAACAGCTCAATGGGGTTCAGATCTGGTGACTGCGCTGGCCACTCCATTACCGATAGAATACCAGCTGCCTGCTTCTGCTCTAAATAGTTCTTGCACAATTTGGAGGTGTGTTTAGGGTCATTGTCCTGTTGTAGGATGAAATTGGCTCCAATCAAGCGCTGTCCACTGGGTATGGCATGGCGTTGCAAAATGGAGTGATAGCCTTCCTTATTCAGAATCCCTTTTACCCTGTACAAATCTCCCACCTTACCAGCACCAAAGCAACCCCAGACCATCATATTACCTCCACCATGCTTAACAGATGGCGTCAGGCATTCTTCCAGCATCTTTTCATTTGTTCTGCGTCTCACAAACGTTCTTCTTTGTGATCCAAACACCTCAAACTTGGATTCATCCGTCCACAACACTTTCTTCCAGTCTTCCTCTGTCCAATGTCTGTGTTCTTTTGCCCATCTTAATCTTTTTCTTTTATTGGCCAGTCTCAGATATGGCTTTTTCTTTGCCACTCTGCCCTGAAGCCCAGAATCCCGCAGCCGCCTCTTCACTGTACATGTTGACACTGGTGTTTTGCGGGTACTATTTAATGAAGATGCCAGTTGGGGACCTGTGAGGCGTCTGTTTCTCAAACTAGAGACTCTGATGTACTTATCTTCTTGCTCAGTTGTGCAACGCGGCCTCCCACTTCTTTTTCTACTCTGGTTAGAGCCTGTTTGTGCTGTCCTCTGAAGGGAGTAGTACACACCGTTGTAGGAAATCTTCAATTTCTTAGCAATGTCTCGCATGGAATAGCCTTCATTTCTAAGGACAAGAGTAGACTGTCGAGTTTCAGATGAAAGTTCTCTTTTTCTGGCCATTTTGAGCGTTTAATTGACCCCACAAATGTGATGCTCCAGAAACTCAATCTGCTCAAAGGAAGGTCAGTTTTGTAGCTTCTGTAACGACCTAAACTGTTTTCAGATGTGTGAACATGATCGCACAAGGGTTTTCTAATCATCAATTAGCCTTCTGAGCCAATGAGCAAACACATTGAACCATTAGAACACTGGAGTGATAGTTGCTAGAAATGGGCCTCTATACACCTATGTACATATTGCACCAAAAACCAGACATTTGCAGCTAGAATAGTCATTTACCACATTAGCAATGTATAGAGTGTATTTCTTCAAAGTTAAGACTAGTTTAAAGTTATCTTCATTGAAAAGTACAGTGCTTTTCCTTCAAAAATAAGGACATTTCAATGTGACCCCAAACTTTTGAACGGTAGTGTATGTGTATATATATATATATATATATATATATATATATATGTATATATATATGTATATATATATATATATATATATATATATATATATATATATATATATATATATATATATATATATATATATATATATATATATATATATATATATATATATATATATATATATATATATATATATATATATATATATGTATATATATATATATATATATATATATATATATATATATATATATATATATATATATATATGTATATATATATATATATATATATATATATATATATGTATGTATGTGTATATATATGTATGTGTATATATATGTATGTGTATATATGTATGTGTATATATATGTATGTGTTTGTGTATATATATGTATGTGTATGTATGTGTATGTATGTATGTGTATGTGTATATATATGTATGTATATATATGTATATATATGTGTGTGTGTGTGTATTTAGTTGCATGACCATTATTTCTGAGAACTGCTTCACATCTGTGTTGCATGGAGACGACCAACTTCTAGCACCTGTGACCATGACGATTGAACTACATTCCACAATTCCTCTGCATTACTGGGGTTTGCCTCAGAAACAGCATTTTTGATGTCACCCCACAAGTTATCTATGGGATTGTGGTCCGGGGATTGGGCTGGCCACTCCATAACATCTATCTTGTTCATCTGGAACCAAGACTTTGCTTGCTTACTGCTGTGTTATGGGTCATTATTTTGTTTTAAAGACCCATTTCAAAGGCATTTCCTCTTCAGCATAATGCAACATCACCTGTTCAAGTATTTTGATGTATTGAAAGTGATCCATGATTCCGGGTAAATAGGGCCAACACCGCAGTATGTGAAACATCCCCATAACATGATTGTTGCACCACCATGCTTTACTGTCTCCACATTGTACTGTGTCTTGAATTTAGTGCATGGGGGTCGTTGGACAAACTGTCTGCGGCCCCTAGACCCCAAAAAACAGTTTTGCTCTCATCAGTCCACAGAATGTTGCATAATTTCTCCTTTGGCCAGTCAATGTGTCCTTTGGCAAATTTCAACCTTTTCAGTACATGTCTTTTTTTTCAGCAGTGGGACTTTGCGGGGGCTTCTAGCTGATAGCTTTGCTTCACATGCTTCTTCTGATGTAACAGTACTCACAGGGAACTAAGTCTTCTTTGACTTTTCTGGAGCTGATCACTGGTTGAGCCTTTGCCATTTTGGCTATTCTTTGATCCATTCGAATTGTGGTTGAACGTTTTTTCCCACGTCGGATGCCCTTTCAAAGCATTTGAAATCATATGGGCGGCTGTGGCTCAGTGGTAGAGCGGTTGCCTGCCAATCGGAAGGTTGGTGGTTCAATCCCTACAGTCCCTTGTCGAAGTTCCTTTCCTTGGGCAAGACACTGAACCCCGAAATGCCCCCGATTACCATCGGAGTGTAAATGTGTGTGTTTATCTGATGAGCAGGTGGCACCTTGTACGGCAACCTCGGCCACAGTGTATGAATGTGTGTGAATGGGGAATGGTTCCTGTATGATGTAAAAGCGCTTTGAGTAGTTGTTAAGACTAGAAAAGCGCTATATAAATACAGCACATTTACATTTTGGCTGAGGAGTCTATGATTTTCTGCACTTCTTTACATTTTTCCCTCTCCAATCAACTTTTTAATCTAAGTCCGCTGTTCTACAGAGCAACCAATTGACCAATGGAACAACCAATTTTGCTGTGTTTCAGTGTGAACTGCACTATAACCAGCATGCACAACATTTGCTCCTTTCTTAAATATCAGCCATAATTGACACCTGTTTCTTCACAGAATCAATCACCTCACTAATTGAACGCAACACTGTTATTATTTTGAACATGCCCCTTTCAATTACAGATTCAGGTAAACAGAATGATCAGCATGCATGTCATGACTGTTGGGTTTGTTTGTTTTCTATGAATGTACAGTACTTACTAGTAAATTATATAAATATTTTATTTTAGCCACAATGTAGTTAAAGAAAAAGATATATTGGGTTTTCTTTGGTATTAGCTGTAAAATGCATCCTCGTTTAGAATTTTTTGTGGTTAATTTAATGAGTCTAATCCTTTTTAGTATTAGTAGTGGCTAAATTTTGCTGTTGCTTGTGAGGCAACAAGCTAAGATTGAGACCCTGCAAATGTTACAGTTTAAACATCATATTAATAAAAATAAAATGCAGGATTATCCTCTAATTTTACACTGACATTATTGCTGCTCTGAAACGTGCTCAAACACAATCACAAAAAGCATTCAGGTATAATTGCTATCTCCAAATGTCTCTGGACGTTTTTTCTTCTTAGTGAAACCACTTTAAATACGCCACATTAACTTGACCATTTCCAGTCTTCCCTGTACTTTTATATTCAAATTTGTATTAATTGTCTTCATGCTTTTTCCTCCATATGCACTGCATCAACATCTTAAGAGCTTTAGCACGCTCACCACAAGGCGAGCTATTGTTTGAGGATATCACGAGTTCCTCATCATAGAAATTTGTAGCATGACGGAAAAAAGGCTCAGTAAAGACCATTTCCTTTGCATTCAAACAAAATCACAAGTCCCACCATAGCAAAGTCTTAAGCACACCAGCGAGCAACCATGGGTGTGTTACGATTAACACTGGTGAAGGCAGCGTTTAGACCAGCATAGTGCAGTGAAGACTCTCAGTGCTACAGGGTCGGTGGTACTCTAGGCCAGTTGTCTGCGAGCTCAGGCGGTAATTACAGCCTCTCAGATGTGATTATACAGCAGCCGCGCCCTGTTGACCCCTCCCTCCGCAGCTCCCTCCATCGTTCTCCCGCTCTTTCATGCCACCTCTTTCTCAGTCACTCCTCACATGTCCTTGGTCGATGGGAGGGGGGTCACACCACAGAGGACCGATTGCAGGGCTCAGTCTTACCCCAATTATTTTAGCAGAATGTTTTTCAGCAATGAGCGGGAAATGTGAAGGACCCAGCTTGTTTATAACGGGCTCAGCTTGAGTTGTAGCCATTTTTTTCCCTTGCTTGATTAACACAGCACCTCAGATAAAGCTGGGGGGTGCTCTGCATGCCAACTGCGGGCCTCATGGCAGGCTGTAGCCCTAAATATGGGTTTCTTAAAGTCATTCTTTGTTGCAAGAAATAGTTTACTAGAAATTATATTCAAACATTTTACCATCCAAAGATGTTTTCAAAGTCTACATTTTAGTGACTTGCATAAAAAACATAGATACAGTTGTGTTCAAAAATAATAGCAGTCCAACATCACTAACCTCATAAATCATATTTTTTTTACATGGCAAATAATTTACTAGTAAGTATTGTAGAGTCATAGAAAACCAACAGACCCAACAGTCATGACATGCATGCTGATCATTCTGTTTAACTGAATCTAATTGAAAGGGGCATGTTCAAAATAATAACAGTGTTGCGTTCAATTAGTGAGGTGATTGATTTTGTGAAGAAACAGGTGTCAATTATGGCCGATATTTAAGGAAGGAAGCAAATGTAGAGCATGCTGTTTATAGTGCATTTCACACTGAAATACTCAGCAAAATGGGTCATTCCAGACATTGCTCTGAGGAACAGCGGACTTTGACTAAAACGTTGATTGGCGAGGGGAAAACGTATAAACAAGTGCAGAAAATTATAGACTGCTCAGCCAAAATTTCAAATGCCTTGAAATAGCATCCAAAGCCTGAATGATGTGGGGGAAAAAAATCAACTACCATTTGAATGGATCGAAGATAGCCAAAATGGCAAAGCTCCAGGAAAATCAAAGAAGACTTAGTTACCTGTGAGTACTGTTACATCAGAAGAAGCATGTGAAGCAAAGCTATCAGCTAGAAGCCCCCGCAAAGTCCCACTGCTGAAAAAAAAAGACATGTACTGAATAGGTTGAAATTTGCCAAAGGACACATTGACTGGCCAAAGGAGAAATGGTGCCACATTCTGTGGACTGATGAGAGCAAAACCCCTAGGTAAGACGACCCCTATGCACTGAATTCAAGCCACAGTACACTGTGGAGACAGTAAAGCATGGTGGTGGAACAATCATGTTATGGGGACGTTTCACATACTGCGGTGTTGGCCCTATTTAGCGCATACCAGGGATCACTTTCAATACATCAAAATACTTGAACAGGTGATGTTGCATTATGCTGAAGAGGAAATGCCTTTTGAAATGGGTCTTTAAAACAAAATAATGACCCAAAACACAGCAGTAAGCAATCAAAGTCTTGGTTCCAGATGAACAAGATAGATGTTATGGAGTGGCCAGCCCAATCCCCGGACCACAATCCCATAGATAACTTGTGGGGTGACATCAAAAAAGCTGTTTCTGAGGCAAACCCCAGTAATGCAGAGGTATTGTGGAATGTAGTTCAATTGTCCTGCGTTGGAATACCTGAATGCCAGAAGTTGGTCGACTTCATGTAACACAGATGTGAAGCAGTTCTCAGAAATATTTGGTCATGCAACTAAATATTAGTGCAGTGATTCCAAGTAAAGCAAACCCTTGAGACATTTTTCAATTTATATAGTAAATGTTTGAGTTTGTAAAGAAAAATAACAGCCTAATATTCCTTTTTCTTCATATTCTTTAAAGGTATAACGCAAAACTGATCAATTTTGGTCATGTTTTTATTTGGAATTGAATGTGCAGTGTTCCCAATACATTGATATTATGGAATTAAAAGCTATTCTAAGGATTTTGAGCATTATTCACTTTTTAAACACTGCTATTATTCTAAACACACCTGTACTTGCAATAGACATAGAAACACTTTCTCATCCACATGAACAATAAAGTGTGTCCAAAGTTTTGAATAATACTGTATACACACCATTCGTGCCCCTACATCTGCTTACATATCCAAGCCATACCGGCATAGCAGTGTTCTTATCTGCCATCTGTTTATAAGCAGCCCCCTTCCCTCAGTAATGGTATAGCTCAAATTATCAATAGTAAGGTGTTTGGAGTATGGGTGACAGATGAGATACAGTATAACGACGTGTTTCACTGAAAAGTAATGTACATTTGTTTGTCTGTCCACGTCCCCTCTGCCACATAGATGTGAAGCCCTCCAACATCCTGGTCAACTCTCGCGGGGAGATCAAGCTGTGTGACTTTGGTGTAAGCGGCCAGCTCATAGATTCCATGGCCAACTCCTTTGTTGGAACGCGCTCATACATGTCGGTGAGTCAGCTCTGCACGCCTGCGCCCCCACCCCTTTTCCTCTGGCCCTATCCCCACTTTCCTTCTCCTCTTTTCTCACATTGCTCTTCTTCACTGGTCCCGCCCTCTGCCTTCCCTACCTCTGGCCCTCCCTCACTCCCCTGCCAAGAACCGAGGGCTGTGCCCAGGAAAGGGCTCTTTGGCAAAGAGCGAGGCAACTGTGCTCGCTCCTTCTCGTCCTTCTTTCCCCTCACTCTTGGACACCTGCTGGGTGCAGTGGCAAAAGCTGCTTGGCTGTCCTGTCCCTTACCCACAAGGCACCAGTTGTGTAGAGACACTTGTCCTTTCATCATTATTTCCTACACACACACACCTGTCTTTGCCCCTTCTAACTAAAGCAGTCCAAAGCTACTCTTCACTTCCTCCCAAACCCTCCCATCCTCTGTACTCTTACCCTCACCACACCCCAGCTCTCCTTGCCATAACTCCCCCCTCCCATTATCCTCTCTACCACTTCCTCTACCATCCCCACCCACCCCTCTGCCCAACCCTCTCTCCTGCCTGGCATCTTGGCTCTACCCGCTCCCTCTGACGTAGATTGTGTGTTTCTCAACAGCCGGAGAGACTGCAGGGCACTCACTACTCAGTTCAGTCTGACGTGTGGAGCATGGGTCTATCCCTGGTGGAGTTGGCGATTGGCCGCTACCCCATCCCCCCACCAGAAGCCAAAGAGCTGGAGGCCATCTTCGGACGTGCCATTATGGACGGGGCCGAGGGAGAGCCTCACACCAACATGCAGAGGCCCAGACCACCAGGCAGACCCGTGAGCGGTAGGAATCGCAAAAAACATTTTCAAACACGTATTTGGCATTAACAGCATTTTTACATTAATCTTTTCAGGAAAAGTCTTTCAAATATAAAATAAACTTTGCTTAAGATACAGTGATGTGCAACTTCTCCACAGGTCATGGGATGGACAGTAGACCAGCGATGGCCATCTTTGAACTTTTGGACTACATTGTGAATGAGGTTTGAGAAGGCGCCTATTTGCATAAACACACATTTCTCTACACACAATGTATGTTTGCATTAATAGTTCATTTTTTTGACCTTTTTTTGATTCTTGGTTCCTCCTTAGCCACCCCCTAAACTGCCTCTTGGGGTATTCACCAACGACTTTCAGGACTTTGTGACAAAATGGTGAGTGCCCGCAACAACATATTTTAGAGTTAGCTGCAAAAAAAGCGCATTGCTCTTATTGGTTTTTACGCAAAAGTGAATCATGAAAAGTAGAAAAGATAGAGGATTTCTACAAATAGTGTTATGTACAAGGTGGTTGCAGAAACTAGTTTAGTAAGATTGTTTGAAAAATTAAAATCCAACTTAATCCTTAATTTACAGGATCAGTTTTATAGTCTTACTTGTCAGTAACCTTTTTTTGTGTCATCTGTGTCTGCAGTTTGATCAAAAACCCAGCTGAAAGGGCAGATCTGAAGATGTTGATGGTGGGTACCTGAACTTAATTTTCATGTATCTGTGTGATTGGCAGTTTATTTATTGTGTTTAGTAATGGTAGCAGTAAAAAAAAACAAACAATGGTTTTCCTTTTGTTTTTCTTTTAGAGTCACACGTTCATCAAAAGATCAGAAGTGGAGGAAGTGGACTTTGCTGGCTGGTTGTGCAAAACCATGGGCCTCAACCAGCCCAGTACTCCCACCCGTGGCACTGAGTGAACAGGCCCCCACTACCCTGACACACCTTCGGTCTTGCTTGCATACACATCAATATACTGCACATATACATGTACACAAACCGTCACACACATTGGCACTTTTTTCTATCTTGCTCTTGGGGAAAACGGTCTCCCCCCCACATTTATTTCTTAACCAGCAGCAGGGCCCATAGAGTAATTGTACTGAGTCATTGTACCCTAGCTTCACCATGCCAGTGTCAAGAGTAGCCACAGCTCACGTTTCCACACTGCAACAGCGGATGTAAAGCACTGAATGGCTGTCAGTGTGTCTACTGAATTTGCATTGATTGACAAACTTCTTTTGTATTGTTGGATATAATGTATTCATATTTTTTTTTTCATGGCTTGTGGGACTTGTATTTTAACAAATTACCTTTTGTAGAGATTTCTATACAAAGAAATCCGAACATATCACCTACTTGCAAATTCTAAATTGGGTTTTATCGTAGGTAAATACCCTTATTTTGATTTAAAATCCATTTGTTAAATGTATTAATGTTAAAATGACCAGTGCGTGCGAAGTCATTTTCACTTTTTGATAAATGAACATTCAATCTAAAGATCCCTTTGTGAACAATGTCACAAACCAAAGAGGGTACTCGTGATTAAATGTTTTCAATGCCTGATCAGTTTTTTTTTTTGTATGCACATTCATTAACAGTATATTGATGTACTTTGAACTTTTTTTCTTTTTTCAGTCAGTGGTCTACACTCTGCGTTGAAATTGCTTCTTCAACATACATTTTAATGTGCATCCAACACTGGCTGTCACATGGGAGGATTCATATGCTGTGGATGCCTGATATATGCTAGAATGTCATGAATTGACATTGAGAAAACAATGATCGAAATGTATTCATGGGATGATATAGCATGGTTTATCTTTCAAATACTGTATGTGTGTTTTATTTCCCAAGATCATGATTGGGAAGATTATCTATTTTTATCAAAAGCCTGAATCTCTACAATGTCCATATGAAATTTCAATCATGTTGACTTTTTTTTTTCCCCTCCTCTTTGTTGTTGGTCTGTACTTTCCCCTGAAGTGTATTTGGTTATGTTTTCGCTGTACTGCTATGTGTGGCACTCCAAGCTTTCTCTTGGGACACAATTAGCCTAGAGGTGTGATTTTGGAAAAGGGTTATACATTTGACAACCCTTACCATGTAATTTTACTAAATTAATTATGGTGAAAATACAACCCAACATTGAGTGGCACTTCAGACGTTTCAAGTACCACAAAAGGTTTGACTGAACATTTTAACCCAGGCCAGTGTTGCTCACATGGTGGTGGTGTTGGTGGTGTTACTTGCTAGCCTGCCGTCTTGCAAGAGCTGTTGTATTCTCTGCTTATGGCTGCCCTTTATTCCCAAAAAAAGTGCATTTGTTCAGAGCAAAATGGATGCATTGTCACTTGTATGTGAAAAAAAGCTATATACAAAAATTACAGGAGTACTATTTTGCAGTCTTAATATACAAATTTTTGATTTATGTAAATGACAAGGGAGAAGTCATTTTATTATAATATAAAAAATGTGTTGGATATGGTTATAATGTATAAAAAGATTAAATAAAACTTATTTGTGAATGTACTGTAAGTTATTTAATTCATGACAGCCATTTATTCATCTGTCTAACTGCCTTACCAGAAATTGTACCACAGTAGAAATGCTTTTGTCAACAAAATATTAGAAATGTATCCCTTTTCAACAAAACAATAACCATACAGACAACAATGAAGAAACATAGATGTATTACAGTGACACAATTACAGACCCCATTTTAGAGTAGACCTCACTAGTAAAAATTTCAAAAATGTTTTTTAATGTTTATGAATTGATGTAGTTGTTGTCAGGGCCTTAGCTGCCATTGACAACACTGAGGTCATGTTCTTGTTTTTTTTACCAGCATTTTTGAGTCATTTATATTGGGTTACTTCTTATGGGCAACTGCAATAAAATATTTTCCCACCACAACTTTTTTCTTCAGTACAAAGATAACAGCAGTATGGAAATCAAATTTATAAAAAAATATGTTTTGGGATGGAGGACTTGGCCCTCGTAAAGTGTATTGTTTTTTTTTTTACTTTTTAATATTCAGCATAGACTCACAACCTAGACAACTTGGATTTTTCCCAACTACCCTTTAATAAAGTAGTTCCTAACCCCACAGCCTTGTCATATGAACTCACATACCCCTTCATCGATTCCAAAGTATACTCCAAATGTATAACACTAATTATTATATAAAAGTACATACTGTTATTTGTTTCATACAATTGAACTTACAAAATTTGTTAAAATATGAATTGGTTTGGTCTAACTAGTTTTCACACACTTACATAACTGCAACCTGTTCAGGTTTAATAGCTGACCTAATGTTATGTTCGTTGAGCTACTCCACAATCTTAAACGAACTGCAGAAAAGTACTCCTTGGAAGTTGGGCTACCCCTGGCTGGGCATCACTGCTCTAGACGAGTTTCCGATTAAACACGTCATCAATATAGTTCCAGGCACAACCTTCTTTAACTGTCTATGGGCACAACGTGCAGGTATAACATCAATACGCCTTGCTAATTGCGCCAGTTAACGTTAGCTAGGGAAGTTTGGGGTTCCCTGCTGGAGCTGCTGGCCCCGCGACCCGATACCGGATAAGCGGATGAAGATGGATGGAACGTTAGCTAACATTTAGCTAGCTTAGTAAACTGACTACAGTCAATTTGAGAGATGGATAACGACTATTTTTTAACTTTCAATTAAATTATATATTTAAAAATAAGTACATTAGCGCCATCTCAGTTCAGCGTTAAACGGCTATATGGGTAAGTTACAGTTAGCTAACGTTAGCTTATTATTTTTCACATGTAACGTTAACTAACAGCTACAAACTTTTTCTGGTAGCTTTAAAACATCATTCAGATAGTAATGACAAACACAGGTATGATGTGGGGTGTCTGGACTTGGAGAGGACCAATTTATATAGGATTGAAAGACGAAATTGCCATAAAAGACTGCAAGGGCTCAACTAATTTTGACTGTGGGTAATTAGGCCAAAACTGAATAGAAGGCAACTTGTGTAAATATTATGTATCTATGTGAAAGTGCTTATCCTGCTGTTTTCATTTCACTTAGGCAGCAACTTATCCACCTGCATCCTCTTCACTTAACATAGCAAATTATATAGCAAGTCATGGCACCAAACATCCAAATACTGCAATTCATGTGTGTTTTTGAAGTTTAAAAGCAATGACTCCCCTGTGCTTAAGCAGAGACGGTGCTTAACAGTGCCCTCTATGCCGAGGGTGTGTCACTACTCTCCCTGCCAAATAGTCCCTTGACTCCCCTGCATGGTTATCTGTGCAGTGTCAAGCCCTTCTCTACTGTGTAAAACACAATTCCCAACAGGTTTACAGCCAGCAATTGCAAAAAGAACGTTTTCTATAGTATGTGCATGGAACATATGACTTTAAAGTGCTCACAGAGGTGTGTTTGTATGGTTTATGGTGCAACAGAATTATTGAATACATCTTGTGCTCCATCCCACTCTATGGCACAATGGCTGGCTTGCACTCGCTGAGGGGGCGTGCGGGTGGGCGGTTGGAAGTGGCGCAACATCAAGTGCAATAGCTGTAAATTTACACAAGGGAACTTGCCATATTCCACAATGGATAGAGCATTTTTTGACTTAGTAATGTCTTCTCTGATGCCTCACCTGTTGGAGCTTGGCAGGTATTATGTACAGAGACCATGCCAAGCCAAAATCTATCAAGGGGGTTGCTGGCAGCCCCTACAGTATGTGTTGGAATGTGCCATGGCTTGCTTTTGGGGTGGGACACCATGACCTCAGGCAATAGGATGGGTGGGTGTGATTCGACTCACATAGAACAGAGTAAGGAGCAATGAGAGGTGAGGCCGGTGAGAATTGGCAAGAGTTACAACTCATTTATTCTTAAACCAAGTGTCCATAGATGAGACATTGGCTGACATTCACTGTGAAACCACAGAGTGCGAAGGCATGGGTTAATGATTTGTGTCATCTCGGATTGTTTATGGCTTTGACAACTGTCTACTTTTGAGCGCAAATGAATTTCCACTTTAATTTGGTTCACAGAGGGAGGAGGGAGAGGAGACGGAGGGGGAATGCTGTTTCTTTAAGAGAGAGGGAGGGAGTGAGAGTGAGTGAGTGAGAGAGAGAGAGAGAAAGGGAGGGACCTCTTTGCCCTCCAGAAACCAGGAAGGGAATTGAGTTGATCTGCTGCTGCTTGGTTAGCGCATACGGGGCTTTAAGCTGCACAACAGTGAGAGGGAGAGGAGGAGAGGAGAGGGCTGAGCTAACCCACAACAAGCTTCACCACGGCCATCGCAGGTGAGCTAAAGGCACCCTGCCATCCCCCCCGCTGTCTGCCCTGGGCCTAAAGTCCAGAGGGGAGCAGGGCAGAGGAGGAGAGGGAGGAATGAGGGAGGGGGACAGAAAGGAGAGCAGGGTGGGGGGTGGCCGGAGAGGAGAGGTGGGTCGCAGCAGTAGTCCCTAGTCAAGGTTCCTCTTTTTAAAATTTTTTTTTTTTAATCCTCCTAAAGTACTTCCTCTGTCCTGCTCTTTACCTCTGGGGAATCTTGAGATAAAGTTTATAGGATGTGTTCAAGGCATTAACTTTTCAGGCAGGTGGAAGCACTTAAAGAAGGAGGAGGGGGTGGGGAGGAGGGCTCTCGAGAGAGGGTGGGGGTACTGAACAGACAATAATTGCACAAGGTATAAGCAATGGCAACAACTTTTTGGGACAGTGTGATTGAAATGCTCTGTGCGGGGCAAGTTGTGTGCTGTGTGCGCAGGGCATGTTGTGGTGGCATCACACTGTTTGAAATAGGAATAAGTCATAATTTAGGTCAGGAGTTTTACGTGTGTCGGAAATGTCACTAGAGTGTGAGCCAATGAAAGAATCCATCTCTTATGTTTGGTTACTGCTCTTGACAGTTGTGGCTGAATTTTCTTTCCTTTTTTTCATACGAAGCTCGGCCCTGTTTGATGGCTGGTCTGTACTTTAATACCTGGCAGCCTGCTAGCAACATACTGTAGTGTATAATTCAGCCCTGAGTGCTTACGTTAGAGAAGACTTGGAGATGGTGGGGGTGGTGAGGGCAGAGAGAGCTGGTACTCGTAGTCTACAGCAGGGGCTGTAAAGCAGGTCAAATGGGGATTCAGAACTCTATATCCCAGAGTGCCTTGCCCTTGGCAGTCCAGGAAAGGGAACAGCCGCCAGCCTATCCTGACAAGGAGGTGTGGTGAGTGAGAAGTTGTCACACCAATGAGAGCAGGGGATGCAGAGCTGAGTTGTGGGCTGAAAACAGAAAGAGGTTGGGTTGGTTGGTGTGTGTGTGTGTGTGTGTGTGTGTGTGTGTGTGTGTCTGTGTGTGTCTGTGTGTCTGTCTGTCTGTCTGTCTGTCTGTCTGTCTGTCTGTTTGTGTGGGATCAGGCAAGGGCTTGCCTGTATGACTAGGGCCACTCGCAAGTTTCCTGTCTGGTAAAGCTCTATAGCCCTGCCCAGAGACGGAGGCAGCAGAGCTGGCCGGCTGGGAAGGGAGACAGATAGGGCCCTGGAAACATTTTCTGCCTATTTGGTAAGCACTCCAAAGACATACATACATATACACACACACACACGCACGCGCACTCACACTCACACTCACTCACTCTGTCTTTAGACTGAGAGGAGAAGAGAGGCTAGCAGAGGAAATAAATACCATAGTGTGAAGGAGAGTGAGAGAGATGGGGCTTGATAGAGTTCAGAGTTCTTGACCTACTTGCAGATAAAGGAGGGAATTGCAAATAGGTCAGTACTGAGTGTAAGGTTCTGCACAGAACACAGCTCATAGAAATAGTTTGTCCTAAAGTTTCCATCCACATCAGGCTAACTTTTAAACTATGGGCACGCATTGTGCATCTGTATTGTTTCCATCTTATTAAGGCAAATCATTATTTTAATGTTTTGGTCTACTGCTGTGATTAAATGGCACTGCTGCTATTATTAGTAGAGTTGCGCATCCTGTACTGCTGCTTCTTTAGGGGTGTTAAAGTAATTCCACTACAACTACTGCATCAAATGTTTGCCAGGCTGTTGCACAGTGACCCTTTTCATAACTGACAGAGTGCAGGTGTGATAGTTTACTTGAGAAACCTCAGACATCTGTTCTTGCTGAAGGGGAGAGTATGTGACACATGTTGTAACAACTGGACTTTACTGGTCAGGTAAGCTGCTTCAGCTAAATCCATGCAATATTAAAACTTCACCTCACCCGCTGAAAAACTTGTGTACTTGCTGATTTGATTTCAATTTTCTCAGCTACTCACACCATGGTCAATCTCATGACATCTTTTACTCCCAGTTCACTCACCCCCCCTTTCTTACCAGCATCTTGTTAAAAGCAGATTCTAATCTAGCCTGTCATGTCCTGCTTGCTTGTGGCTCATGGTTTATAGACTTCACAGTAACCCTGACTGCCTTGCTTGATAACCAGATGCATATTTTTTGGCTTTGCATACTTGTTGAACCCGTTTTTTTAAACGTGTGGGCACAGAGAGGGTACAAGAAGAGCACGGTACATGAAGACGCCCAAATGCTGGGAAAGTGTTTGGAATGCGGCAGCAGGAAAGGTTAATAAAATGTTTTTATTCAGTTCAATGTCATAGAAAATATTAGTTACTGTAGCTACTTCTTAGGTACCACTATGGAATTCCAACAAGAGGTTAAACTAGGACACCATATGTGTTTGTGTGTGTGTGTGTGTGTGTGTGTGTGTGTGTGTGTGTGTGTGTGTGTGTGTGTGTGTGTGTGTGTGTGTGTGAGCTTGTGTGCATGCATGCATGTATGCGTGTGCGTCTGTGTTACCAACAATAGACTCCAGAGGAATTGCAGGGGACTTCAGTGGCTGTGGGCAGGTCCAAGACACCACCCATCAATTTGGCGGTGAGGCTGCATACAGTTTGATATTCCTGTATGTTTGTGTATACACCACTATGGCCTGAAACTAGCAGGTTCAGTTAGACTGAGAAGACAGGTTGCGTGATGTCGCCGTGGCAGTTTTAGGCTTTATTTCAGAGTGAAATTAAATTATGTTTTTCAAAGTTTTGTTTATGTGGTCAAATGATATACTGTGGCCCATATGGTGGAATCAAAACTTGAGTTGTTTTGTACTTTGTACCGAATTATTTCTGTGCTGCTGTTTTATCTCTATATGTTTGTTTGTATCAGTTAACACATTTTGAATACTTTCATCTGCCTCTTCCTTGGTGAATGCAGCTTCACTTCCCCCTAATGTTTGGTTCCCCTGGTCAGCTGCTTAGTATACCACAGCTTCCAGCCTGGCTAGGCAGATAGACAGACCCCTCTCTGTTGTTTTTCTGTTGTTGTGCTGAAATCTAGGGGGAGTAAAGGGGCTTCTTCTGTTCTCTTCTGGGACATTTATTATGGAGAGGCCAACACAACCTGATCAAATTAGAGTGGGAGAGGATGAGACTGGGATGTCTTTCTGGGTTGGGGCAAAGCTGGACTTAAATCTTCACACTTTCGGAGTTGGATGATGTCTTTTGGTGATGTTAATTGAGGGTTTTTACATTTTCAGTATACTGTTAAAAAAGATAATAATACTGAATTACTTGAAGGCAGAATAGATGTATCAGAACCTCCTTTTAATTAAGCAGAAAGACCAACTGATCAGGAAGGGGATATGTGACCAGTCTGACACTGTCTGCATGTTGATTTATGGCGTTTTTCCAATACATGGTACCTGCTCGACTCGACTCTTCTTGCCTTTTTAGTTTTTCCATTATGAAAAAAGTACCTGGTACTAGGTAACAGGTACCTTCTTGACAGAAGGGGGTGTCCTGAAAAAACCCGCTCAAATTTAAATAGTTTAGCTAGAGGTGTTTTTTTTTTTTTTTTTTGCTGCCTCCACCCTCTTTTAAAATAAAGAAGTGGCAACAGTTACATGGCGGGAATCAAAAAGAACACACCTTCGACGTTCTGTGTGTGTGTTGCGTTAGGTCACGGCAGTTTCCTGCGGCTTCGCTTTGACGACCAGACATGCTTGCCTCACGCATGAGGCGGTACTAAATCTGCAATGGAAAATGGAGGACGGGACACCGCAATTGAGCAGAGCTGGTACTAGCAGTAGGTAAGCGCCATTAGTGAATTGGTTTGGGATGAAACGGGAGAGAAGATTGGTGGGTTGCATTGAAGGACGGCGAGACACATGAGGGTGGGTGGGTCCGCGATGCTTTGCCTCATCAGCAGTGGAAAGGGGAAGTGGGTGATGTGGTGGTGGGTACTGTGCAATGCAGAGTCTGAGACAGAGATGGAGCAATGATGAGATGAGAGGGAGAGAGAGAGGGTCAGATAGTAGGGACAGAGAGAGCGAGCAAGCAGAGAGCTGGTCATCTGATAACAGAGCGGGTTCTGTTACATGCCTGTCATAGACTTACAGGAAGTCCTCTTTCCCTGTTGGGCTGCGCATGCACAAAGTGGCGGATCCAGGGAAAGTTGGGCCTGTGGATTGACCAACTGGCCCGCTTGAGTTCTGCAGAACAACGCTGTGTTGGGTAGTAGTGCTGTTTCTGAAGCCATGTGTTAGATTTTGTTACACTTCCTGGTTGGCAGCATGGCAGCGTCAGAGCATGTTACTCAAGCTAAAAGGAACTCAAACCGTGGATGTGGTTTTATTACACTGCAGCTTGTGAAAGACTCCTGTCCAAAGACATGTTATATTTACTACTGTGTTACTTAATATACACCAAAAGACAATATTTTTAACTGGCATGAAATTGTAGTTTATAGTTTTTAGTTAGTATTGATGTAATACTATTTAATTAGCAAGAATAATCAAATGAATGAATTGGTAAATACACTGTTGTGTTTGTCTGTATAGAGTGACCACAAAAATAAACACCTGCACAATGCTATACAAAAGCCTTTCATGAAATACTATCTTATTTAAAATGACTTTGCTTTTCTCATTGCTGAGAATATTACTTTTGTTCTTTTGTATGTTGTCTCTGATGGTCATTTTTTAAGCTGTACATTTTAGTGGAGTGGTATTAAACTGCATTATATTTTGTCTGTGTCATTTACAAATGGAGGAGCCAATAATATATTACACTAACAACACTACAAAGCACAGACTTAGACTTGACCTCAAATACCATCTTTCAGTTATTGTGTCAAAGCCTATTTTAAAATGTAAGTTTTATAAAAGTAATAATTCACAGCTGTTGTACTGGATTGAATTACGTGTGTTTTTTATTTGTTAGGTTGTGGCGATACAGTTGGTCTGCCTGATACAAACAAGCAAGAAAACAAAATACAGACCGATTTAGAACAGTGTGAGAGCGTCCCGACCCCGAGTACTTAGCTGCAGTTACAGCTTTCACTTTTCCGGGTCCTTTGCTATGTGGCAGCACACACTTAGATCTTTATAACATAATAAAACCCCGCTAGCTTCCTCACATTAAACTTTGCCCAACTTGTGGGTGGTTACCTTCTCTCTCATTTAAGCAGGTTACACCAGGTAACAGAATGAGATCTCTGAGTTTATCATTGACAGCTGAGCCGGATTCCTTGGCCAACATACGCTCAGGAGTTATGATTGAGCTTGTGAGTTTAACGCCCTGCCTCGCCCACTACCTTTTCACTGGCTTTGTGTCTGTGTTTGGCTGCACTTCCTGGTGAATTTCTAGTAAAAGCTACCAGGCCGAGACCAGCCCATGCAACTTCAGTTTTATCAGTCACTAGCCCTCTTCCTGCTTTGCTCCCAATATGACCAATCAGGTTTCCTTCCACTACTGGCAGCAGGGAGTTACTACACTTACACTTGCTCAACCACTCTTCCAAGAAACGGCCACCCCCTCCCCATTCTGATTATCTTGCATTATCTTGGTCCGACCTTGAACCACCTTGACCTGAGTGAAGATTTTCCCGTGCAGCAGAGCGGGCTAGGCAGGTTTGTTGTCATAGAGGCCAGTCAAGATAGTCAATGAATAAGGACAGGGGTGGAAAGTGAAATGATAAAAGGGTCAGGGAGGCTTTGACAGGAGCAAAGGGCCTACCAAATTCTTCAACTTGATGTTAAATGTCCAGATTTCACTTATTTTTGGTCCTGACTTTGCTGCTTTATTTCTGTTGCACTCTAATCTTAATACAAACATGCATTAAGTCTACATTTGAGTAGAGTTGTGAGTAACCTGATAGAATTGTTCTCTAGAATTCTTTGTAAAAGCAATAAGCTAAAAACACTTCACAAGGTATTATAAATTTAACAACTGCTCTGTATTTCAGTACGAAAAGGTGGCCCATCTTTGCCCTATTAACATTTATGTTTTAAGACGGGTCATCAACTACATTTTTCCATGGACCATGTTTCCAAGCACACACTCCAGGGGCCAGAGTTTAAAGTAAAGAAAATAAACTGTACTTATACATAATACACCTATTTTTGATATTTGATATTTTCTAAATTAATGCTATATTTATTTACATGTATTAGTGTGAACAGACTCCTAAAAAAAGCATGGAAAATCTATGATTACTAGATAGGCTACTTAACTAGAAAATGGTCTCAGACTAGGAGGCAGTTCACTGAGGAGTGATGCAGTGTTCTGATTGGTGGAAAATGCTTGCAGGAAGAAAGGCCTGTTGTCAGGTAAAAATGAATCACTCTCAACAAGCCTGAAGTGAAAATTTGATGTGGAAAATCACAGCTTTAATGAAGAATGGTCTAAGAAGTACGGTTTTGTCTTGCCGAGTTTCAGTAACGCTAAACCTGTATGTTTCATTTGCAATGAAACTATTGCTGTTGCGTGCATATTAAATAGCCATGTGGGTTTGTTGTGGTCTGATAATACATCCATGGATTTACTGCTCCATCAGAAAGGATGTTTTGGTTATCCAGCAGCTACAACATTACAAGCGACAAGTTTACAAGAATTAGTCCAAATTTCAAGATTCGTGGCAAACGTAGAAACAGAACACAAACCGACAGCTTTTCATTTTAGCTTGTTTGTAAAATATTGGCTATTTGCAGAATCGCATGCTGTGTTTGTAAAACAGCGCAGTGGATGAGAGTGGACTGCATGCAGACAGAGCAGATAGAAATATCACTTATTACGTGTTTATGCTTGTAGAACAGGTTAAGTAGGTATTGATAACGGTATTGGCATTTTACTCACAAAGGTTTTAATTTTACTTACAGTAACGAGCGTAGCGTCATCGCCGCCAACGGCTGTTGATAATCCTCTGCATCGTTTAAAGTTTGGTAGCCTACATGTGCTGCATGTTGTAACACACATACCTCTCAGCTAGGCCTGTTTTTTTGACCATGACAAAACAAAACAAATTGGCAGTAGCAAAAAGATGTTTTTGGCACCTACAGCACATTGGGCATCACCACAAGCCTGTAGACATAGAGGCTTCAGAGAAGGGGAGAGCATTACAGCGCTTGGGAGGGCTTTAAAACCTATTTTATACAGTCTATGTTTAAAACTCACAGAAGAAATTAGTAGTATCAAAGTCATTAAAAAGTCATTTCAAAATGAAATCGTAAACAGGCTGAATCAAGATCGCGATTTTATAACGATTAATCGTGCAGGCCTACTCTCTGCCCTGCTGTGTGTGGAGCGCAGACATCGCTGTGTAGAATCCCGGGAAGCAGGAGAATTTTCCCGTTCTGTTCTCCGTTATCTCAGACTATGGCAGTAACAGTGGTGCCTGGAAAAGAGCAACGGCAGGCTCCTAGTAAGCTAACGTTGCCTTATGTCTTTAGCTGCATGCTACCAGATGGTAAGCTATTTCGTTCTTTTTTTTTTCAGGCGTGCGCAAATAGGCAGGGGTGGAGAGAGAAAAAATACTGGGGGAATGGTCGAGCCAGCCTTTCATTTCGATCACTTTTGGTTCAGAAATAAAAATTGTGCCCCCCCCTAGTATTTGCTTTAAAATTTAGTAGCGTCAAACCTATGGAGCTGTGAACTATGAACAGTGACAGTAACCTGTGGTATTGAAAGTAAATTTGGCATTGAAACAAGAAATATTGGCATTGAAAAATGTTGAGTTGATAATATAAACATAAACATCAAAAAGTAATCTCACAATCCTATTTCACTTTGACATTTGTTTGCATTATGATGGGTTTTTTAATGTCAATCTACATTTTTTCTTGATGCCTGTCTTTTCAGTGACAGTTTTTTTTTTTACGCTGTCGATTTTTACAATGTCACTGTTTTTCAGTTTTCAACTTTCTGTCACATCATACTGATGAATAAAATACTTAAAAATATATGTCCGTCTATAAAATAAATGCAGATTATAGGCAAACAAAAAATTTCTATTCTATTTCTATGTCCCCAAACTTCTACTTTTCAAAATAAAAGCTTACGTCTGGAATAAAATACTTAAAAACTATCTTTCTTTTACTTTTCAAAGTAAAAACTTGCATCAGCTATCATGCTAATGAAAAAATACTTTAATATTTGTTTTTTTATCTGAACAGTAATGGCAATCATATAAATTAATGAAAATAAAAAATAACAAACAAATGTTTACAGGATAAATGCAGACTATCATACTGATGAATAAAATGCTAAAATATATATGTACTTCTATAAAATAAATGCAGATTATAGGCAAACTAAAAAATTGCTTCTATGGCTGCAACATGCCGTCTCACCAGGCTTCTAAGCAATTATATTTGCAGCAATGTCCCATTGAAGAGTGAAAACTATAGAATACAAAAATAAAAAGGAGTCTTGGAAAGAGTGTAAACTGTTTTTGTATTCTTGTTCTTGTGTGTGCAGATCCTTATCCCTCCTCAGGAAATCCTGCCGTTAGTTGGCAGAAATGGCTGCGTCGCTGATGCAGGTTTCATCAAATGTACATTAACATCAGAAACACAACAACAACAACAACATCCAGAAATCACCAAACTATATGTATTGCTTTAATTGTTACTTTAACAGCAACCGTTTTTCAATTGACTGCATCAAACGTGGTCATGAACTTACCTGTGACTCCATCTGGAAAATAATTCGCAATTTCGTATTTTTGACGCAATGAAATTACCGTTGGACACACCTCGGCATGAGACGGGTCGGCATGACATTGGACACTCCAGGCCGCAGTCATACCCGCCTCCTACCTGCCGCTAACACTGGCACGGAACCTTAACACCCCTCCCCCATAACTCTCCTCCAATCACAAGTATAGCTGCTGACTGACAGGTTATTGGGCAAATCACACACTAACACACGTTCACGGACAAACTGCCTTAACTGTGTTTTCACAGTTTTAGGAGATGTCAGTGAATGCGTTCCGTGCCAGTGTTAGCGGTAGGTAGACGTGACATCCATGACGGAGCTAATGAGCAAGTCAAGCCTTGTGCACCAACAATAACACTTAGGAGTCCTAAAGGACAGGAATTACTGCTATTATAAATACTAAATTATAGAAGATAGTTTGACATCCCCGGTGGGAGACTTGGCCACAATTTAGCTGACGTGTGCTGAATTAAGAGAACAGTGCTAACCTCTGCTAACAGCACAGCTTAGGCCTACATTAAAAGTTGGCAGAGATAAACAGACTTACTTGAGATTTGGAGGTTCCAGGTAAACTTGAGGAAGACATTAGCAGATATGCAGATCTATGAGGATTCCTGTGGAGGTGCGGTCACGCCCTCTTTGTTCCTCCCCTCAGGCCTTGTGACATTGTAAAAATCTTGACAGCGTAAAAAAAACTGTCACTGAAAAGACACAGGCATCAAGAAAAAATGTAGATTGACATTGAAAAACCCATCATAATGCAAACAAATGTCAAAGTGAAATAATATAATAGGATTGTGAGATTATAACTTTTTGATATTTGTGTGTTATATATCAGTGCAACATTTTTCAGTGCCAATATTTCTTGTTTCAATGCCAAATTCCATTTTCAATACCACAGTTTACTGTCACTGTTCACAGTTCCATACAAACCAAAAGGTTGAAATGAAAATATATGGTTAACGGAAATTATAACTTCAGTTTCTGATAATTGTCTTTATGAATGTACAATAAAACCTTAAAACATTTTTTTGAAAGTGCCGGGAAAGGTATTTTTTTGTCTATCTAAGAAACATCTGAGGTTGCACAGGGTTAACAGCTTGTTCCTTTGTATTTAGGAATGACTGGTATGTGTCAGCCAAAGACAGAGATACTTTGAAAGTGTAATTACTGCAGTCCTTAGATGATTCATATCAGGCATGGTAACAACACTTTTACTAACTGCAACCACAGCCTGATGTCAGTGTGTTTGTCAGTGAATGACAAGCAAGTGTGTGTGACTGCCTTGGCATGGATAGGCATGGATAGTTAGAACGCAGAGCATAGCCATCTGAAGTAACAGCAAAACGGAAACTGCTTTACAGGAGACTGTTGTGGGTTGTTTCGTCTCTGAAGTGTAATTTTTATATGTCCTTGCTGTGTGTCAGTAAATAGGAAGGGCTAGAGGGACGTTACGGATGAGATGGAGGTGATGAGGGTGGATGGGACGGGTTAGTCCTTTGTTGAAATAGTTGTTTGACTTGCAAAGCAGGCCTATGTGCTCTTGGACTGGGCATTGAGAGAAGGCCCTTCCCTGGAAGTTGAACACCGGGGACACGGATAGCTGCCGCGTTGCTGTGTGCTAGGTTGCCGTCCTTGTCACCCACAAGCATGAATTAGTGATAAGGAATGTTTCAAGCTATGAGGAGGCGTCGGGATCAGGTTTGTTGCACTGTTTCCTCTTTCTTGCGGGGTTATTCTGGGACAGGTGGCTCCTGCATGCAGAGCAGTCCCTCCATGCTTCGCTGGCACTGAATTGCATTTGTGTGTGTATGTGTGTGTTTTATCTCCTCTCAGCTCAGCGTCTTTACCCCACAAAGCCGTGACCTGAGGTCAGCTATATGTACGGGATAACGCGCCAAGCAAGCTTGCAGCAAAGCCTGGACTAGTGCAGGTGCTGTGTATCTGTGTTAGAGAAAAGCAGGTTGCCTTGGGTCTGGATGGGCTCACAGAGATCTATTTCCACCTGTGAAGGGCGTGACCGGTAGGCATGCGGTTGCCCTTTTGTCTTGCTCTTTCTTCCATCTTACTCTGCTCTCTCTTCCTCTCTCCCTTCTGTGCCATCTCTCTTTGCCCACGCCTCCCTCCCGTCAGCATATTCAGATGAAGGCTTGGATAATAAAATTTGCTCATGCCATGTCTGACAGTCTGCTTTCATCTGAGCTTTGTGAAACGCAGTGACAGTGTTTGCATAGGCTTTGTGGTCAATTGCCTATCAAAACTTAATTGAGTTAAAGGAGCTGTACATTACGGAGCAAGAAACAGTGGAGCTGTAAAACACTTTACCATTAATCAAACAAAGTAGTACTCTTTAATATGACTCATCTTTTTTGTAATGAAAGCAAACATTGACCCATTTAGAGGATCATAAGTTTGAACAAATGTCTGCCCTCCTCCCCTGCCTGCCTCCTTAGAGAGATCTTTTATTATTTTAATTTTTTTTACTCTCACCTGTGGGCAGAGCTGAAACGTCAGATCACAAGGTGTGGTGACAGATAGGCGTTGCTTTTACAATAACCGGTAGAAAAGAGGAGAGGCCGCCAGGTTAGGCAGGTTTGGTAGTGGCGTGTAGTGTTCAACCGTACGAGGAGGGCTTATCTAAAGAATTCAAATGTTGGGTCTCCCTGGCAGATGGAGAAGGGGGGGGTTGGAGGAGCTGGATGTCCTATATGTGTGTTTATGTGTTTTGTGCGTTATTGATGTCTCCATGGTGTGTGTGTGTGTGTGTGTGTTCGTTCATAGAGAAATCGAGGATGGCTTGTTCTGCTGAAACCCCCCTCCCACTGCGCAGGCTTCAGTCGATCATTTTAATCTCCCCCCACACGTGAGCGAGGGGACAGTCTTTCCTGTAACTTGGCACACAGTACAGGGTGGGGTAACCAGCTCAGACCGGATTGACAACCTCCCTTTTTAATACTGTTCCCTCGCAGCTTGTTGCGTGTCCTCTTCCTCCTCCTGTGGAGTTTTTCCACAGGGTCTGCTCTGGCAGCCCCCTCCCTCCCCCGCCCCTTTTCCTCCACCTCCCCAGCTCTCTACTGACAGAGTGAACAAGCTGCACAGTCCAGCTCCCAGCATGCTCTCTGATCCCCACTGCCCTCTGCCTATCTGTCCTCTACAACCTCTTGGTTTCTTGCACGAGTACACACACACACACGTAAATGTAGGCGTGTATACAAGCAAACGGCCACCTGCGCACACATATATAGAGTTCATCTTCATGTTTTCATTTTTTTTTAAGATTATTTTTTGGGCCATTTATTTTCCATAGGATGGATGAAGACATGAGGGGGGGGGATGGGATGACATGCAGCAAAGGGCCGCAGGTTGGAGTTGAACCCGTGAGCCGCTGTGTCAAGGAGTAAACCTCTATATTTGCGCCTGCTCTACCAACTGAGCTAACATGGCAACACACGTTTTCATTTTAAAACGATAACAATCTTGTCCTCTCAAGCGTTACAGCACCATTTCAGATCTGTCCATACTAACACACCTGAAAGCGCATATCGCAGACCATTCACGTATACTGGACATGTTCACGCGGGACTTGTCGCAAATTGAATAATGGCTTGCCTCTTGCACACAAGGCAGTTGTAGTATAAAATGCAAAATTTAACAGCTCAACAGCTCCTAGCATCCATATCAAGGCCAGAAACAGCTGTAGTTTGTAATCCATGTTGAATTCAGCCATTCAAGTCAAGGCTTATGTTTTGTTGTCTTGTAGAAAAGGGTCACGTGATAGGTGCACGACAAATCAGGGAAGGACACGTTGGGCCTGATAAGACCCAGCCAGGGAGTGAACGTGGTGTCTGCGGCATTGTTTCCAAAGGTTTCCATTTCTGCCGGTTTAGACTAGGACGCAGCCCCCAGAGGTCAGCAGCATTTCAAACATCTCCATTTTAGGGGCTCTGAAACGCTGCTGTAGTGTGGATGCAAGGCATAAACGTAGCAAAGGATATGCGTTTTATTGCGAAAACGTAGTAGTGTGAATTTAGCCTTAGTCATTCAACTACTTCTGATGTTTAACCAGGCAAAATGCCTAGCCAAATGCATTCAAAATTGTTGCAAGCCACTATTTATTCAACAGAAACTCATGGGTTGAAAATTGATGTAGTAAATACACCTGTTGTGCCAGTAGATTTGCTTTAAAATCAGTTGCAGTGTTACTGTGTGGCTTCTCTCCAGTTACTTAAGACACTTTCTCAAGGCTTTGGAGCCCAGTGAAAAGGAGTGCAATGTTTGAATTGGCTGTTTTTGCTTCCATATTATGTGAGCTACTCCTCACAAAAATATTATTTACAGCGTTCAACATATGTGGCAAATGTGAAGCCTTCACTGTGAAGTTCAGCTTCAGGTCAGAGGTCAAATGATTTTCCTCCTATTTGGCTATAAGAAACTCATCATGGTGAAGGCTTTGATGTGATAGCTTGGGTATTAAAACAAGTCAGTAGAGAAACTTTTGCATTGCCAAGATACTTAATAATTAAAAATTGCGTGTAGAGTGAATGCTTTTAGATTTTATTTAGAGACTGACAAAGTCAGTACACAGTTTTACTTGAATGAAGGGAATGAGCTTACAGTATATGATAGAGAAAAATAATATCAATACATCACCAATTTAAAAATGGAGTCATTTTAGGTTGCAGACCAAATATTATTACTCAATAACCACCTTTTATACGGCATACAGCTACGCAGCAGAAGTAAATTAGTAAGGCAGAGTCTCGATGTCGCTGCAGTTTCCGTTTGCCAGATGCTTCCATGATTTTTAAGACAGATTTTTGACATGAAATCATTTTGCAGTCTTTTATTTTTTTCCTGAGCTGTGACATATTGCTTAGAAAGCTCATCCATCAAAATGCTGATTACCAAACCTGTTTTACAGATGATAACAATACTTAATTGGCACAGAATCTGATATTAATCAGAAACTTTATTGATCAGTTGGTGTCTTTCTAGAACAGAAATATATGAATATATAAACATAGAGAAATTAGAAAAATAGAAATAAGTATATGAAATGTGTGCATCACATTATATCATATATAGAAAAAATGGAAATAAGTGTGTATACTAACAATATATAACAGTAACAAATAATGCTGAAAAATTGTGTCTAATTCATTGTGTTAGTATTAGTTTAAATGTACAGTATAAAAGCAGTTTTGCTGATTATTATGACCCAACTATGTAGATAGGGTTGCTAAGAAACGCCCTGTGTGCATTTTACCCATGTATGTTATGGATTATGCACTAATCTCTTGTGAGAGATATAACTGCATGACAGTGCATACTACTAACTAACTTGGTATCCTCATGGTTTTTAAATTAGGACTAGAGCCCGATCGAAAGGATTTTTAAGGCTGATACCAATACGAATATTTGGTTATTTAAAAATCCGATATATCGGCCGATACAGTGTGGAGAACAAGTATTTGATATACTGCCGATTTTGCAGGTTTTCCTACTTATAAACCATGTAGAGGTCTGTAATTTTTATCATAGGTAGGCTACACTTCAACTGTGAGAGACGGAATCTAAAACAAAAATCCAGAAAAATCACATTGTAAGATTTTTAACAGTTGTTTGCATTTTATTGCATGACATGAGTATTTTATACATCAGAAAAGGAGAGCTTAATATTTGGTACAGAAACCTTTGTTTGCAATTACAGAGATCATATGTTTCCTGTAGTTCTTGACCAGGTTTGCACACATTGCTGCAGGGATTTTGGCCCACTCCTCCATACAGACCTTCTCCAGATCCTTCAGGTTTCAGGGCTGTTGCTGGGCAATACGGTCTTTCAGCTCCCTCTAAATATTTTCTATTGGGTTTAGGTCTGGAGACTGGCTAGGCCACTACAGGACCTTGGGAGGCTTCTTACAGAGCCACTCCTTAGTTGCCCTGGCTGTGTGTTTCGGGTTGTTGTCATGCTGGAAGACCCAGCCACGACCTATCTTCAATGCTCTTACTGAGGGAAGGAGGTTGTTGGCCAAGATCTTGTGATACATGGCCCCTTCCATCCTCCCCACAATACGGTGCAGTTGTCCTGTCCCCTTTGCAGAAAAATATTGCCAAAGAATGATGTTTCCACCTCCATGCTTCACGGTTGGGATGGTGTTCTAGGGGTTGAACTCATCCTCCTATTACCTCCAAACACGGCAAGTGGAGTTTGGACCGAAAAGCGCCATTTCTGTAATTTCTGTCATCAGACCACATGACCTCCCATTCCTCCTCTGGATCATCCAGATGGTCGTTGGCAAACTTCAGACGGGCCTGGACATGCGCTGGCTTGAGCAGGGGGACCTTGCGTGCGCTGCAGGATTTTAATCCATAACGGCGTAGTGTGTTACTAATGGTTTTCTTTGAGACTGTGGTCCCAGCTCTCTTCAAATCATTGACCAGGTCCTGCCATGTAGTTCTGGGCTGATCCCTCACCTTCCTCATGATCATTGATGCCCCACGAGGTGAGATCTTGCATGGAGCCCCAGAGTCATCTTGAACTTCTTCCATTTCCTAATAATTGCGCCAACAGTTGTTGCCTTCTCACCAAGCTGCTTGCCTTGTCCTGTAGCCCATCCCAGCCTTGTGCAGGTCTACAGTTGTATCCCTGATGTCCTCACACAGCTCTCTGGTCTTGGCCATTGTGGAGAGGTTGGAGTCTGTTTGAATGAGTGTGTGGACAGGTGTCTTTTATACAGGTAACAAGTTCAAACAGGTGCAGTTAATACAGGTAATAAGTGGAGAACAGGAGAGCTTCTTAAAGAAATACTAACAGGTCTGTGAGAGCCGAATTCTTACTGGTTGATAGGTGATCAAATACTTATGTCATGCAATAAAATGGAAATTATTTAAAAATGAAACAATGAGATTTTCTGGATTTTTGTTTTAGATTCCGTCTCTCATAGTTGAAGTGTACCTATGATAAAAATTACAGACCTCTACATACATTGCAAGTAGGAAAACCTGCAAAATCGGCAGTTTAGCAAATACTAGAAATGTGTTAAAACAAACAGATTTCCCTAACATTAGTTATTTGTAGTTATTTGAGTTACCACTAAAATAATATGATAATAATTTGTTTTATTGTCACAAAAGATCAAAGGAATATCAAATATATTAAAGTTCTGAGAAATAAAATGTATAAAAATACAAACTTAAGAAAGGAAACTTAAAGTCCAAAAACTGGGACGTTGTAGAGCGCTCTCTGATGGACAAACTATGCAACGCCAATGCTCATAACATGGTTGACAGTCCGATTTTATTTTTTAAATATTAATTTGTCAGAATCATTTATTTGTCATTATAAATGATTCTGACGAATGAATATTAAAAAAGATCGGGAAATGCCTAATATCGGCCTGCCAATATATCGGTCGGGCTCTAATTAGGACTAATTAGGCCCCTCGTTTAGATCTATAGAATATGACTTAATAAGGATATGAGACCTGCAGGCTCTTTAGACCAGAATGGATAAGTGGGCTATGTACTTTAGTTGAGAGACTGTATTTCCATATGCTGTTCTGCCTCCCGGACTTGACAATATAATCTTAAATTTGGACTCATGTGGGTTCTGTGTCTTTTATAATAATCACAATTGAGGTAACCCTTACATTGTGTTCAACTGTGTCCTCCATTAACCTTTTGTGTGTACTGGATTGTGTTCTCAAGCATTCCGATGTAAATTTCTGACTTTGGTAAATCAATTAATCAATATACCTCTCTCTTTCTACATAAAGAATGTTGAGCTGATCTATTTCCTGTTTGTCTCTCCCCTCCATCCCATCCCTTTATCCAACTCTTCTCCCCTCAGACAGGCAGACGGACAGACGGCAGGACGGATACACGGGTGGGGGCTGTGCTAGGTGGCTCGGCGGCAGGCTGGTGGAAGATGTCGTCAGGAGCCGGTGGGAGGGGTGGCAGGCGGCTCAGGGGGACAGCAAGCAGCGGTGGTGGAGGAGGGAGAGGAGGGGGAGGAGAGGCAGAGGAGGGCCCAGTGGGGATCCCTTTCCCTGAGCACAGCGCAGACATCCTGGGCAGCCTGAACAAGCAGCGGCTCAGCGGCCTGCTGTGTGATGTGCTCCTGGTTACGCAGGACCGGGAGTTCCCAGCTCACCGCTCCGTCCTGGCGTCATGCAGCTCATACTTCCACAAGCTCTTCACTTCAGGGGCCGCCGCTGACCAACAGAATATCTACAACATCGACTTTGTGGCAGCAGAGGCTCTGGGAGCGTTGCTGGACTTTGCCTACACAGCTACATTGACAGTCAGTCACAGCAGTGTGGCTGATATCCTTGCTGCTGCGCGCCTCCTGGAAATCCCACCTGTCCAGGACGTCTGTACACACCTGCTGGACACCAAAGTGCTCTCCCTGCCGGTATAAGACCATTGTAGAACCACAAATGACGTGTTAAAGCCAAATTTAAGCTTTGTGTTGAGATTTGACCTGCTCTGCCTTAATGAGTTTGTGACACCATAAGCAGCCCATTGTAAGTGTTGTTAATGAATTTATAGCAAAGCATAGACCATTCACATCATGGGGAGTAGGTTTGTTTTGGAACTGGAATAACTCATTAAAAATGTAGTTCTCCTGCTTCAGCCACTTGGGAAATAGGGTGTCTGGTGGTCATCATACCACCCCCTTCATTAAATAGTCAGCATAGTCAAGCTTACATCATGGCCTTTATCAGTCCCTCTCACCACACACACCCACAGCCTTTGGGTTCAGCACTTACTCATTCTGAGCCAATAGCGTGTGTGGAAGTACAGAATGCTATTTCACCAACTACAGACATAGCATATCACAGCTACACTTCAACATGATCAAGTGTAGCTGTGATATGCACATGTATGTGCTCATGGGTATAATGAACCCCTGAGTGTACATCCAGGATACTCAGATAGTGATCTGTCTATGCTGATAGGCCTTACAGATGTAGGTCTTTCTCGTCAGGCTTCTTTTTGTCATTATTACTGTACTCCTGTCTCTCTTTCTCGTCCCCTTTTTTTTTGTGCAAAGTTTCTCTGACTTCAAATTTTTCCTGCACTAACTCTCTTTGTTCCCCGTCACGTTTCACTAGACGGGCAGTGAGCGAAGAGATGAAGATGACGATGAGGAGGGGAAGGGCAGAGGAGGCAGGGAGCAGGGGAACCGAGTGCGGGCCAAGGAATACCTGGAGTACTTCCAGAGAGGGGCGCACTGGAGCAGCAGCTGCAGCACGCCAGAGCTCAGGGACCTGCCCACACACCTGCACTTTAACCACGGGAATGGGGGGGGCCCCAGCAACGGGGCTCCTGCTGGCCCTGGTGAGTACTACTCCCCCCTGGCCCTTGCCTTGGCTCAGGCCCCCACACTGGAGCCAGAGGAAGAGGATGAGGATGAAGAGGAAGATGAGGACGGGGAGGCGATGCAGAGGAACGGAGCAAGTCTCGGGTCATCTTACTACCCTCCATCCCAAAATGGGCACTTCTACCTCCCCCATGAGTCTAGGCTGGGGCAGGAGACAGAAGTGGAGGATGGAAGTAGAGAGGTGAGGGAGAGGGGTTCTGCCAGTGCCCTATTGCAGCAAATGATGGACTCCATCGAGAGGCAGAAGGAGCGTGAAACAACCGGGGAGGAACAAGGCGATGGGGATGACCCCGACATGGAATTTTACTTGAATTATTTTAACAGCACGCAGCATGAGGATCCAGCCTCTGCTGCCATGACACAGGGTGTGCCGCCGCTCTGGTTATCACGGGGCAGAACAGGCCAAGACAGAGTAGGAGAAAGAGGAAGAGAGAGGGGGGAGGGAGAGAGAGGCAGCGGGGTCGGCGGAGGTGGAGGCGAGAGGAAGATGCGCTCCAAGGCCTTCCAGAAATGCCCCATATGTTCCAAGGTCATTCAAGGAGCAGGCAAGCTACCCCGCCACATCCGAACACACACGGGAGAGAAACCTTATGAATGCGCCATCTGCAAAGTGCGCTTTACCAGGTAAGCCCAATTAATGAAGTGACTACCCCATGTCACATGTACTAATAGTCTTGGACTTGGCACTGTAGACAAATCGTCCACCAGTGGGAAACACCACAAAGCCAGGAGTATTAGCACTAACCAACTTAGCTTTGCATTAGGTAGGCAGCGCGGTTTGTGAATCTACGTGGTTACCTTAATCATGTACTGAGTATCCCTAAACAGTTTTTTTTCAATGTCACATTGTAACCAAATGTTAATCAAAATGGCATGTGGAATATTCCAGCCATGAGAGAGGGGGTCAAATGGTTATAAATGTCTGTTTTATTGCAACAGCCTTCATAGCAAAGTCCTAGAATTTTAACATAGGGATCCTATAAAAGGCTGTGCCATGGTAGTGTTATCTAGTGGAGGGCTGCTATAAAGTGCTATGTTCTGATACAGAGGGGGATTACAGTCCCTGGATGGTGCTCTATGTGCTCCAATGCAGTAATTCGAACTTTTGATCTCTGGTTATGTTGATTATTGCCCACGGCAGAGTAGTTACACCACCCCCTTCTCTCTCTCTCTCTCTCTCTCTCTCTCTCTCTGTCACTCCTTTACCTCTCTAATGAAATCTGCCATGTGCCATGCCGATAAATGTGGCTTGTCTACAGCAGGGAACTTGAGTGCACATGGTTTCCCTGTATTTAAGAGTCCTGCATTTTCCTTGAAATCATTCCTTTTAATTAATTAATCAGTGGACTTGTGCTGGAAATAGATGGCTAGAAATACCCAGAACCCCTGCTGGCATGGCAGGTAGGGAAGACCAATCTGAATTTGCCTTCTAGCTAAATTTGACCGGCAGTGGGAAGGGGGTATTGTAATCTTAATCCTGTTTGATCAGGGTTAAGAGTGTGCCTCGCACGGTAATAAATCACTCCTGTCCTTTAAATAATTCACCTCTGTCGGTGTCCCACTTTTTTTAAGGCTTCGGCCTGTGGGTATGTGTGTGTGCGTGCATGTGTGTTTTTCTCTTACATGTTGCTTTTGTTAATTTTTATATTTGGGGTGCTGTTTGCACAAACCTGTAAGTGGTGCTGAGGGTTTATTTGTTTGCTTGTATGACAGTTAATCCACTTACGTGTGTGTGTGTGTGTGTGTGTGTGTGTGTGTGTGTGTGTGTGTGTGTGTGTGTGTGTGTGTGTGTGTGTGTGTGTGTGTGTGTGTGTGTGTGTGTGTGTGTGTGTGTGTGTGTGTGTGTGTGTGTTCAAATTGAGTTGTCTTAACTACGCCTGTTTGTTTAGGAGCCCTCTGCCCTGAGTGCAGAAGAGTTAAGCGATTAAAGAGCTTGGGAGCTAGAGACATAGTAAGGCCTAAAGGGGGGAGGTAGGGACAAGAGTCAGATGAAGGCCAAGACATCCTGATAAAAGTTTAGTAGGCGGCGACGGTAGACCATTGCAAAATGTAAAAAAAAGGGTGTTATGAGATGACTTCAGGTTTTGAGAAATCTAGCCATAGTTTTGGTCTTGTGTGACAACTGCTCTTGTACAAAATTCAATCATTTGATTGTGAGCATAGAACTAGGCGGCAAAATTGATGCCTATTTACAGACTCATCTATATTTCAGTACTACTCAAATATAAATGTCAGTTTTAAAAATGATTTTGGAATTGTTCAGCTGCAGAGGACATTACATTCCTTATTTTCTATTCACAAAGCAGATGCATTTCTGGAATCTGTCAATGGTTATGGTTTCTCCTCAAAGAAAATTTAACAGAAATCGTAAAAACGCCAACTGAAACATATCAGTCCACAGTTGCGCTCTTGTGTGCAATTACACAAATAAAGATGTAAAGTTTATGGCTTCTCCTCACTTGGCCTGGCTAATCCCACTGGAAGTAATCCAAAGGATGGCTGTTTAATAGGAAATAAAACCATTGGAAGCATATTAACATAATCGCACAACTAATAATATATTTTGAGTTAATTATACATTTGTACGTGATATTACATACCCTGATTAGTAACTGAGGCTAAAAAGAAAACCTGAAGCTGGCTGTGTGTACTGACAGTATTCAGGTAGCTGGTCCTCTAGTGCTTTTAAAATCTTTGTCTGTGTATTCTGATGTGGTCTTTTTTACTTCTTTCTTCCAGGCAGGACAAGCTCAAGGTTCATATGCGGAAGCATACAGGAGAGAAGCCTTATCTCTGTACGCAATGTGGAGCCGCCTTTGCTCACAACTACGACCTGAAGAACCACATGCGCGTACACACTGGCCTGCGCCCCTATCAGTGCTCAAGCTGCTTTAAGACTTTCGTGCGCTCGGATCACCTGCACCGCCACCTCAAGAAGGACGGCTGCAATGGCATCCCCTCTCGTCGAGGCCGAAAGCCTCGGGTGCGAGAGCCGGGGCTCCTTGATGCCCCCCTTGGTCTGCTGAGCCCAAGCTCCGATACAAGCCCTGGGCCTCGTACCATCAGGGGGCGGCGGCGATCGGAGGCATCCTCGGCAGCAGAGGTTGAGGACGCTGCTGGAGCCCATGCACACAGTCCTCAACTGCAGGAGTTGGCAGGGGAGGCAGGGCCCTGAGACTGCAGGGGGCAACAAGGACACTGCTGGACACCATAGTCACTCTGCACCGCCTGTGAGACAGGCCAGTGAACAGAGATGGAAAAAAAACACGCAAAGGCAAACTTAAAAAAAAACTAAACTAACTATTCCTCTATAAACCAAATCAGGGTGTCACAAAAAATCTAATCTTTATATTTCTTTCTCCTTTTTACTTTAGGAAATGGAGTAGACTTGCAAGCACTTGAGTCTGTTTATCTGTTAAAGAGCAAAGAACGCTTCAAATCATGCACCCATGATGTCCACTTTCTGGGCCATTTCTTTCTTTATAATAATAGGGGTTTTATACATTGGCATATGTGCTTAGGCAAAAGTATGATGGATACAAAAACACTTGGAGCAACTATGCAGTTGATTTAGATTTTTATTGGTTTTGTGCTCACAGCCTTCAAAGCTCTAAGCAAGGTGTCTATCAAGCACCTTCTGGTTGCTGTACGGGTGAAGCGAGAACAAATCCTCCCAGTAAAAACAACTCTTTTTCTATTCTTTTGCAGTTCTGGAATGTACAGTTACCATAGAAACAACATTGCCACAATATGGCATATGCAAGAAAAACTCCCCACAATTTTGATGCAACAGTTTTCTCTCTCTAAATGTTCCAGAAAGAATCAGACAAGGGGTTGATTGAAGTGTTACTTACTCTATAAAAATGCATTTTAAGAATCTATGGTTTGTCTTATTGAAAAACAAATTCATGTTGAGTCAAATCCACTTTAATGGGGGCTCTTCAATTGCAGGACTAGGGAATATGAGGGGTGGAGGGTTTGTGTTTTTAAAGCACTACCATCGCCAGTGTATCAGTTGGCTTGACTCCTTTGCTTCTTATCTCTCAAAACCCTGCAATTTCAGCATTTCTATTTTCCTTTAGATTTTGTCTTAACTTTTTGTCGTTCCTTTTTGTTGACTGCTTTGGGTACTTGACACTTTATAATTGTATACATGTATATACAGCAGGTGGTGATATTGACATTAGTCCCCTCTTAATGCTGAGGTGTACTTACCAATCCTCTTAGGCTTGATGTCATATTTCTCACAGAGTGAAGCTTGTGGTTGTACGAAAAAACCTGTATGAATGTTTGATGGGGGAAAAAAATCATTGAGTCACCCATTTGCCCTAAACTTAACACTTGACTTGTATAGTTTCTGCCCAAAGGATGAGAAGGTTGAATGAATGTGCTTAACTTTGTGCAGTTTTTCGGAATCTGTCCTTGTGTGACAAGGCGAGGGTAGCATTTAACCAACCACAGGTTAAAGGAATGGCAGGGAGCCCCAAGTAAAAGAATGACAATGAGTACGAAGAAGAGACAGATGAGCACCTTTTTTTCTGTTTGCACAGCTTTACTAAAGATATCCAACAGAGTGAGAGAGGGAGAGAGGTATATTTAAAGGAAGTGGGCTGGTGTTGGGGAGGGAGTGAGAGGAGGTTTATGCATCATGCTTATTCCAATCTTTTTTGCCCTAGGGACCACACAACCATGAGGCAACCTGTATGATGAAGAGAGCAATAAATACCTGTCCAAGTTGAGAGGCCAAATAGGAGTGCAGCTGCAGCTGGTTGATGGGGGAGGGGAACAAGGGAAGGGGAGGGGGATCTCACAATGTCTGTTGCATTCCAAAAAATAATCTCCCCCAGCTCAGCCACGTTTCCAGGCAGGAGGGGATCAAATCAGGCCTTTTCTCTCCCTCTCTCTCTCCCTCTGTATTCCTCTAATGCCCCCGAACTAGCCTAGAGGGGATATTATTATATTAGAGCCTGGTGTTACTGTGGTAAGGACGCCTGGTGCTGGCAGTTGTTTGTGAGTGTGTTTATATGTACGTGTGTTTGTGTACATGTGTGTGTGTGTGTGTGGCAGCCAGGGTCGCTCTGGCCACATCATCAGTGTGTGAGTCAGCCACAGCCTGTTCAAACATGCACCCTGAGCTGCCAGCACCAATGCACTTTCTGTCTCTCTCTCTCACACACACACACACACACACACATACATTGCTCACTGGGCCCAGGTATCCTGTGGAGAATGGGAAAACACCAGAGCTGATATATCTGTTTGAAAATTGCAAATGACTCCATACATCTGGATTTGTTAGTCTTAAAATATCCAAGTTTTGTTATTGTACTCCAAAATCCAATGTTATTTTTCCAAATAGCACATTGAGCTTTTGAGTCAAGAGAACGTGTGTCACCGCCACCCTGTAATTTCTGCCGTAGTGCTATAGTTCATCTATCAGTCCTTTGCAACTTAATTGGAAATAGGCAGGTTATGAATGCACTTTTGTCAAAAAAACGGGTACTTTCAAACAAACCAGTTGCAAAAGAGTTCAGTCCTTTCTTCTGTCCATAGTGGTGAAGTTGAGCTCCTCCACTGGTTTGGTTCAGGTTTTGACGACCAAGCTGCCAAAAAAAGATCTCTCTTTAGATCTCTAAAAGAGATGCCGGGTGGGTTTCCAATACAAATGTTAAGTTTTGTGACTTTCAAAGACTATATCAATCCATGTAGCTGATCGCACTTGAAGTTAGCTGTTGCTGAAATCTAGCAGAGTTGTCTGTATGTCTTAATGTAAAGGAAGCGACTAAAAGAAGGAGGCAGACAAAGAAGAAAGGGCACTGGGTGTGTGTGCATGCATTTTCTTTTCACAAGCATGTGTTACAGGCTGGAGTGTCTGCCCCATGTGTTCACCAGTTACTCTCATAACTACACGTGTTCTCCGAGGAGACACAGTGAAAATAGGTCCACGGTACCACAGAAGCAAAAAATACCATATTGTAAAACAACTCATTGGGCAGTTGCTTGTTTACTTCACGGCTCTCTTGGTGCAGATTTGCATAACTTTTTGTTTACCCTTGTTGGTGATTGTCAGGGGTTGGCTAGGTCTTGATAGTTTTAGTTTCTATTTTTGCTTCTCTGATAGGATGAAGATGGGCTTTATTATTTTGCAGTTTGACTCCCACAGGCAGACCAATGCAAGCTGGGTGTGTGATCTTCATGTAGTGTACTTCATGTACTTAGTATAGACCGCTTACATTAATTTTGTGTTGATGTGGCAGGATGTAAGACCTGTTTGCCATCCTAAACACTGTTTCCTTGGACCTTAATATGTCCCCATACGTCTTGTTTTGTTGATTAACCAAAGCATTTGCCCTCAATCTTAGTCTACTGTAGACTAGAGATATTGAAAGTATGTCTATTATTTATCCCGACCGGGCCTCCTTGACTTAGCCACACACAGATGCCCTCTTGAATAGATATGCAGAAATGTGTGTGAAATCATACAGATATCATACAAATATTTACTTGAGTTTGCTTTCTCTTGCGCTTTATATCCTTGTGGACAATAGAATCAGTGGTGTAAGGATGTATAGTTTTTTTTTCTGTCTAACTTGTGCTACATTTTATTTTCTAACAATTTGGTGTGTGTGTGAGTGTGTGAGTGATAGTTTGGGGTTGCTGTGTCAGCAGGGTGGGGTAAATGGGTGCTTGGGTGGGGTTATGGATATAAAGCCTGATAGCACTGGAAATGGTGCTTTAGCTGAGAGAGCAAAAGTTTGCACTAATGTTAAATGTCCTTGTCCTGCTTATGGGAGAAGGGCCGGTGACCTCAGAAAGGCCTGCGAGTTTCCATGAGCACAGAGCAGTGTGGTTAATCAATGGTCTCTTAAAGAGTCCATCCAACCCCTCCGTAGAAATAAGAAATATACAGACGTCCAACAACAACAAATACCAAAGGAGAAGAAATGTCTTTCAAGTCATTGGACATTTTAAGCTACCAAGTTGGATTAAAAATGTTTTTATTATTAAATCTGAAGGCTCTTGAAAAGAGAACTTTTGATGGACACTAGAAATGGTGTGATTACAGCTCTTTATATAAAGAAATATTCCAAATATATAACATTGAGGCACTTAAAAATTTCAAAGCCTCATCAAAATCATTTGAAACATTTGAGTTTGTCCTGGTCTGATGGCTGAGATGTACTGTGTGCAGGTGCCAGATATATTAAATCCAGTTCTTTTTCAATTTTACACATGGGATCTTATCAACATGTGTCTCATGTTCAGTCAACTGATGAATAATGATGAAATATATTGGTTTTGAACACTGTTATTTTGATAATTGCTGAACTGGATGTTTTCAGTTTACTTTCTGAAAAGATTGAATTGAATTGAAATGTTGTGTAATTGAAGCAGACTGGGACTTTGTGGCCTTGTCTGAGCAGCACTAAGCTTGTTTTATTTTTTTACGTTTTCAGACAGATGTATTGTGCAGTGTGGGGCTGAGGCTCTCTCCCACCAGGTTGACAATGCTAACATCAAGGGCCACAGTGTGCCTTACATGGGCAGGAACTGACAAAACTCTTACCATAAGCACTTTTCTTCCCATATTTAAAAACCAAATTGTTAAAGCTGATTGACTTGGTACTAAAATTGATCATTTAGTTGTTTAAGCTTTACTTGAATGAATATTTATTTTTTAATATAGTTTATAATGTCTCTGTACTAGCCACTACTTTAGAGCTTTGTCTCTGTCATCCTCTATGGATCCACAACTGGTGTGTCCCCAGCCTCAGCCGCAGACCAAGGTTACTCTGACCCAGGCTACACTCAGACAGTCTCAGAACTTTATTGCGTGTTTATCCAAATTGACCTTGATATGTTTTTTTTTGCCTATGCTGTTATCAAAGAGTTTTTGTGAATCTATCTGAGAAGGCCATAAAAAAAAGACAACCAACAACTATGATAACAATTGTAACTGTAAATAATCAAGCAAAGCAGGACAGGATGACTGTTAATATTGAGATTTGTGGCGGCAGACAGGGGACTATTTGCTTTGCTTCGTCATTTTGCTGCACACCTGATTATTTTATTTTTTTTTGTGCTTTCCATCAGGCTCTTGATGCACAGCAAGCTGAGCGCAGCATATGCAGTACGGCACTATGCGCAGCGAGGCTCTGGCACTTGCACAGACAGCCCTGGGTTCTTCAGAGAGGCAGGCTGCTGTCTGTTGGCTGCTCTCAGCCAAGTGGGGACAGTTTGCACTTGGAGTCTCTCTCAGTCTCTGGGGATACAAAGGTTTACATACAAGGAGGAAGATTAAATACGGGTGGTAGGGGAAAGCAGGATGTTGTTGTTTTTTCAGGGATGAGGTTAGAAAGCCCAGGTGATGGACTATTTGCTGAGCAATGGTTCCAGTGTTGGCCCTCTTTAGCTGGTAGGAATTGCTTGGCCACAATATAATAATTTTTAATACAAAGGAGTTCACCACAGATTTCACATTGGGGAACGGTAACAACGAGAATGTTGCTGATCTCTTTTGTCTCTATGTAAGTACTACTCAGGTGGAAAATACACTGCTATGCATTGGATTTCAGTGTCTGCTAAGTTTATGGTATGTCTAATCACTCTCCAAGTTACTTCTCTGTATTTTCCTTTCTTGTTCATACCAACATTTAACATAACAGTTCCCATAAAGATAAAAGCAGGTTTCTTTTTTAACAGTTCCCTTGTTAAAAAAGTGGCTGTGACCAGCCGATTTCTCCATCTAATATTGATCTAGTGAATTGTTTGTTAGAGGGAAGCAAGCCACTGGAGATTGGGGGTGGGGGGGTGGTATGTTCTCCTACTCTCTTCTCCCAATGCTCTCCCTCTCTCCGGACTCAGTCTACATCTCTGCTGGCGACTGGCCTTTGATCAAAGATCACACACCCTTAGTCGGGGAATCGAAAGGAGGGAGAGGGGATTGGATTGGACTGTTTCAGTTTTCTGTCACCTAAACTAATTTAAGCTACATTCCATAACTTCATACTGTGACTCCCACTTTGGAGTTTTTGGCAGGTGTAAAGGATGTGTGTTTCAGACGGCAGGAGGAAATAGTCAACATTTTGCAGTTGGCAGATTCAGTCAGTCTAGCCTCACTATCCCTCCACAGTGTGACACACAGACATGTAGACAGACAGTTAAAGGCCCCGTGGTGTACTGCTATACAACTGCCTTTTTTCAGCTTCTGCGATTGTAACAAAAGCACTTTGCGAAAGGCCATCCTGAATTTTGTGTGCTCTTATTTTATGGTTATCACTATTGTTATTAATTTGTTGTTCTTGTTGATGTTTTCTCAATGGAGATGATTATTTAAAACAAAAGCAAAAAACAATTTGATGAAAACAAAAATGAAAACACTTGAATATTTGGTATCTGGATTGAAGGTGGTATGAACTGCCACCATATCTGGACAATAACAAACACTTCTCTGTTCCACCACCAATACCTGTTATATGCAGCTTATTGCATAGTCACACAAAAGGTATGGGTGGGGGGGGACTGGACAGACCTCCCCCTACCTGCTCTCTGCTTACTGTCTTAGATCTTCTTGGGAGAAATGTCATTTGATCTCATTTTGGGAGGCTCCTTTTATTGAAAAAGAAACCTGTATACAGTTGCAAAGCTTTCTGAGAAGGCTGGCTGTGCTGAATGTTAAACATGCAGTGTTGTATCTACTGCAGAATCTTTTTGTCTGCAATAACGCCCTGTCTGTAGTTAAATGCTGGATCTGGTATCCATAAAGAGCGTAAATGATTATGAAAGACTGATGAAATGGCCAAACAACCATCATGCACTTTTGCAAATCAGTACAGATTTTTTTTTTTTTTTTTTTTTTTTGGCCTTAACATCTTTGTCAAATCAACATTATTGCAGTGAAGTGGAAAGAATATTGCTCATGAAAAACGTTTAATAAATCCATAGTTCAGTAGATGTTTTGACTTGGGAGAGAGAGAAATGGGCTACTATTTATAATACATTGATTTGTAACTGTGATTATTATGATAATCCTTTCCAGAGGTTTTTTTTTTTCTGATGTACATTTAAAATGGCAGAATATGTTCCAGTTCTCAAACCTGGATTTAATTGTAAATGCACACAATACCCGTAGGCAGAAAACTGTCGCTCCACTCCTTCCTTGTTGCACATCTGACCACACCCAGATCTGTTTCACAACCAGTGTATCTCAAAGGCAGAGCACCTGCTGTGGCATCACTAATTGAATGGAGCGTGGCCAGAAAGTGCCACGCCATTGAGCGTTTTAACCCGCAGAGGGCAGCAACCGTTTTCTTCCCCATGTGATTCAGTGTGGGTTTACTTTTTTAAATAACCCTTTCTCTTTACAGTTTTTTTCATTTTTTTTTTTTTTTAGCTTAGCAATCTGTTAGTCCATATCTGTTGGAAGCTGCAGGGGGGGTGGCTTTAGGTGATTTTTGGAGAATTTGCACTTTTTGGCGTTGAAAAGAAATTGTAATGTATATGAGACCACTAAATCCACACAGTCTAAACCATATAATTCCAATTTGTGTCATTTTTTTTTTGTTCTGTTCTTTTTTTAATATATCGAAAAAAATGTCTGGCATCTGGTTGTCTGGTTTAAAGAATATAAAATCTTTCTATTAAAAACAATGGTTGCAAAGCTTTGGCTGAATGATTTTGTCTCTTATTCAAACTTATCAAACATAATACGGTACATAAGTATGTTACAATAATTAAAACCAAAGTCTTTGGTTTGTTACCTGCAATCAGGAGTGTATGGTAAGTACAAAGTATTTTACCATGTTACGTTAACCCCGTCCAATAATTTACTAACTTTATTATGTAGAGTTAGAAGGGTGGTCAGAATAACAGTTAACACTTTACAGTTTACCATTGGTCTGTCATATCTTAACATGGTTAGCTTCACAAAGGCATGTAGTCCGTTCTATAATAGCAGGACTTCTATATGGGATTACATTATATTAATTTCTGTTGTATTGCTCTCTTATGTACTGTACATAGTGCAACCACTTAGGATGTCAGTACTCTACACCAACCAGAAGGTGGCATTATTATCACTCATCATCTGCATGGGTCAGTTCAGCCACATATCAATGCTGTGTGTCCCTCTCTCGCTTCTTGCATTCCTTCTTTTGCTCAATCACGCTCTCTCTTTACTGACCATGACAGCATAGATCAAGTTAGTATCCGCATTTCATTTGATGCATAAACATCTACACACATTTGTACATTACAAATAAATCATCCATACCCAGTGCAGACACTGTGTTTTGGCCTGACGTGCATAAAGATTAGTGCTGTAGTTAAGGTTAGGTTTGGTTCTAAAGGATGATTACTAATCAAGGCTAATGTCTTGTTTGAGGATATATTCATCGAGGTTAGGCCACCAATAGTGTTCATCCAAGAAGTCCAGTGGCAGACTGCAACCGTGGGCTTGTTGTCACCCTGTCTTCCTGTTTGTCTCGGTCTGTCTCCCTGAGGCAATCCTGTGGGGTGACAGAGGTCATAGAACAGCTCATTAACCCCACCCCGACAGCCCACACATTGCTGCAGTCCTCAGGCTTTGGCTACACACACACACACACACACACACACACACACACATTTTATTATGCTCCACTAATAGCACTTAAGTCGACTTAAGCCCATTCCGTAAGCATGTTTTCAGGGATGCACTATGAGATGTGTATGTCTTGCATGTTGTATATAGTATCACTGCATTTAAATGTTTCCTCATAAAACTGGATACTCGTATTTGTGTTAAAAAACTGCATAGTTTGCATTTTTATAAAACCAATTTTTAACATCTATTGTAACACAACTAGACACTGAGTAATATCTTAAACCAGGTGATGTTTCATTCAGTCATGTTGAACCTGTTTGCCAGATGTCTTGTGGCTCCAAGTCATTAATTGTTATGTTTGTAAGGTATCTAAAAGCACAGTGGGATATGGTGTTATTTTCCATGTTCAGACAGCATTGTTGCAGTCAAAACATATTGGATAAGAGGAACAGCAGCACTTCAGGGGCTGGGAGATGCCTGGGAGCTGTTGTCTGTGGTCTCTAGTGGTATTATTCCCCCAATCATGTGCTTGCTGAACGTGAATGCATGTGTGTATGCGTGTGCCTGCAACTGTTTCCGTTTACATGTTTGTCTATATGCTTATGCACAAAGGTGTGTTTTATAATCTTACTTGCTTGAGTACATGTGCATGCATACAATCGTCATTATGGCTCACAGTAAATGAGCCTCCTACTGCCCTCATAATGAACAATTGGAGATAGACTGTAATGTAAAGGAAAACAGTGCGAGACACACACACACACACACACACACACACACACACACACACAAAAGCCTCATTTTAACCGGTACACACCTTTCTCCAGGGATATAAAATGCCCCTGCCTCTGCACACTGTGGGACATGAGTTTCATCCAAACTAGCTGCCGTCCTCAATAAAACCCACGTGAGCAATCTCTGCAGTATAGATTTCCAGTTTCTCTCAGGGTATATTTTGTTTGGATCAGGTGTTTAAATTGCTCAATATGACAATAATTAGGCAGCGCTGAAGACATGTGTTCTTTCTTATGTTGATAAGGGACATTGACCTTTAACCTGTGCACCCCTGTTGTACCCCCACCACTGCACCCCACCAGTCCCATATGCCTCTGGCCAACACCCCCTCTCTTCGTGCTCTGTCCAGGTCCCATCAGGAAGGATAGAGAGGGGATTGGACAGGCTTGGAGCCTTGCCTCTGGCCATCTCTCCTCCTCCCCGGAGAACAGAGGACTGAGGTGCCTTTAAACCACTGCGGCAAAAACCCTACCAAAACCCTGCAGTCATTAATATGCAAAAATGCAAATGAGTAGGTAATTAAGAGCTGGAGCTCTCTGGAGGCTCTTTGATTGCTAATGAATTCTAATCTGCAAAGAAAGGGGGGAGGGGAGGAGAAAAAGAAATGAAAGAAAAAGAGAAAACAACGAAAAAGAGAAGCCTCAACCTGAAATTTGTCATATTCATAAGTTTTCATATTGGATTTGTTTTAACATGGAAGCTGTAATGTAAATCATTATCTTAGTTATTTGACACAATTACTTGATATGTATACAGGCCAAGAGTATTTTTTTTTATATATTTATATTTAAAAAAAATAAAACATTTAAATGAAGTTAGGAGATTTATTTGTTGCTGTATTTCCCATGAAAATAAGAAGTAATGTTTTCCAATGCAGATTTCATTAATGACATGCGTATGAATGGGTAGGAATCTGTTTGCAATGGACACAGTGTAGTCATTGTTTAGATATAGCTAATAAGAGCTGAACATGACAGGCGAGCAGACACTTCTGACCAGTGGCTACCAAAGAAAATAGAAGGTCAGATTATCTCAACAGTGTGTTCTTTGCTGCAATAGCAGCTGTGTGCCGAAGTAAAGGAGATGTCATTTCATCACTTTTGTGAGCCATAACACATCCCCACTTCCACTCTAACTCATTCACCCTGTCACACACACACACACACACACACACACACACACACGCACACACACTGCTGTTATTGTTGTTGCAGTGCTCCCACGACACCAACAATCTCTGCTTCCCTCCCCCACACGGGCTCACATCTATCTCCCTTTCACTCCCTCGCTTCCCCCTCCTGTCCTGGGCAGCCCTGACATGCCTACTTCAATTGATTTAGAGTCAATTCAGCTTCTGATCTGATTGTTATCATGTGACTTTTCACACACCTCCCCCTCAATATATGACTACTGTGTTATTTTCAGATTAGGGTAGAGATTTCTTTTTGGCTCAGGTAGGAAAGCTCATCTTTACTTTGCACTTTTCTCTGTCTGATTGTGCCACACTCTGTCTTTCTGTTCCTCTATATCTCTCTCACCTTCCTATTCTTCATCTATCAAAACAACCCCTAAAAATTCAACCATCACCACAGTCTCCTATCTGCTCTTTCCTCAGCTGTACAGTCTAGTGGTGGGGCTCTCAATTGCCCGGCTTTGTAAACAGGAAGCTGGTGTTCTGTTCACTGTACCTGGAGTGTGGGTGGTAGAACAGGGGCACCCATACAACTGCACAGTAATGGGAATCCAAGATGGCAGGGAGGGGTCCCATAAAATCACCAGAGAGAACAGAGGAAGAAGGCATCCGGGAAAAGCCATTGTCAAATGAGAGCAGGCAGAAGTCAAAAGGATTGTTGATTTAGTTTTTCCTTTAGTAAACAGATAGTTGAGTTTGTGTTTGTCTGTCTGTAATGAATCCTGTCTAGAACTGTAGTGTTTGGGAGGATTAATGTCATGGACAATCCCTCAAACTCATTTTCTTTCTCACTCTGGAGCTCTGTGGGAATTACAGCTTTAGGATAAGGGAGAGAGAGACATTGCATTTCCTGCTAGTGATGGTCCCATTAGTGATGAAGTGAAATCTGGGTTCATTGTGTTCCTTTGAGTTTGGCAGTTTGGAATACTTGTTTGAATTCAAGAAGATATGCTGTCTCCTCATTTTTTCCAAAACAACTGCTCTGCTTCGCTTATGTTTTCCGGCTAACGCTGAAAGCGGATAGTATAACCTTTTGAACTGTTGCCCTTTTTAAATCACTCACTCCACACATTTTATTGTTGTTTAACATGTTGGACGTCAGTGCAAGTTTGGGTGTTTTCTGCCAGGCGAGCTGTAATAGGGGGGAAGAAGCTTGACGGGAGTCGGTTTATCATGAGCACAGAGAGCACAACAGATAGATTCCCCCTGTCTCCTCCCCTTCAGCACAGATAGACTCAGAGCATGGGCACTCAGCCAACACTATCAATCTATCCGCTCCTACCCCCAGCCTCTAACTCTTATTGGAGGACAGCTTCCAAAGGGGCAAGGAAGCATGAATCATAGCCCGGCTATGAAAAGCTGTTATGCATCTAAATACACGTGTTGTGGCTCAAAATGACTCCATTGCTTCGCCATTAATGACAATCTCGCAAGTGATTGTCACAGCCCTGTAACAAAGTTGTAGCATTTAGGAGGGGCTGAGGCTGTTCAGGGAGAGGGATTGTTGATCTTGGCCTAGTTTTCTTGTCTGATCAGAAACCTGTGCACCTCTGCCCTTCCCCCACCCAAACCTAAGCCTCTATTACAGGCTGTGAGGGGCTCAGTGTGGAACGAGGTGAGCAGCTTGCCTCACCACCGAGCTCTGTGTGCCTTATGCGTGCTGCCTATACTGTATGTTTACAGGCTTATCATTGTGTGTGATATAACCTGGCAATGTGGTTTGGCTTGCATGACTGGCTTCCTATGATCAGAGCAGGATGGCAAAGAGGGCTAAAGGTGTATAAAACGTGAGAATTTCCAGGCAGGTAGCCTGCAACAAAGCCGCCTATAACAAAACATTGCTTTTTGATAGAATCAAATTTGGCATATTAAGGGCACCTATACTATTATGCAGGATCGCCCTCTTCATTTGTTCTCTACAAAGCATTATTGATTAAAAAAATCCCAAAAGGATTAAATAACTAGTACACATGATTAAATGTTATTAGTATTTGTGTGTATCTTGTGTGAATGTAGATAACGCAAAATATGTGTACACAGATATTTCATTAATATGCACACATATATGACCGATTAGCACCAATATGCCAAACATATGCAAATTTCCCATGTGCATCTGTTGTTAATTACACATATGAAGCTGGGAATGGCTGGAAGGAATCATCGAGGGCATGTGTGATAGCCTCCCTCCCCATTCTGCCTTTAACTGTCCATTGTACTGTGAATGTATTTTGAGATTATAGACGACATGTTTGTGTTTTTGTCTGGTCCTTCCCGTATAATTATGTTGAAAACTTTTAGGTTACCATGCGGTAGATTACCCATAGCTGCCGTGGATAATGAAACATAATTTCAGTGTACAAATTAAGCTTTTAGAGGTCACTCTGTTGTTTTGTTTCTGTGTTAATTGAGAAACAAACAAAATAGTGGACATTAGTGAACATTATGATGTTCACATAATCTACAGCTGAATGTCAAAATTGCATCACTCAAAATCAGGAATGACATATTAAACCACCTACTGCCCTTGACTCCAATGAGAAAGTGGTACCACCTTAATTCACTTAAAATAAAAAAAAAATAAAATATATATATATATATATATATATATATATATATATATGTATATATATATATATATATATATATATATATATATATATATGTATGTATGTGTATGTATATGTATGTATATATATATATATATATATATATATATATATGTATGTATATGTATATATATATATGTATTATGACAATATAGTTCAAGAGAGGATAATGCTTTAAAACTAATTTCTTCTGAATTAAGCTTCCTGTCATATAATTCATTTATGTTGTAACTTTGTGTCATTAGATGCACTCTGTGTTCATTAAGGTGAAGATCCTCACTATATATGTTTTTTATTGTTGTTTTTTTAAAATTCTTTTTCAACCGCCCCCTCCCTCTCTTCAGCCTGGCTGCCCTTGTACATGCTCTCCATGTCAGACCCAGCTGTTACTACAAACTACTTGGAGGGCTTACAAGCCTCATTGCTAATACTGACAACAGCACTATTCTTACTCAAGGCCTAACGTCTACTGGAAAAAAAAAGCGAGAATATGAAATTTTCTCTGCCTCCACTAGCAATTCATTTCCCCAAACAGATGTTTCCGTCTGTTCAAATCTAATCTTTTGATTAATACATTCCTCAATGAAAGGATTCCAAATAGGTGTTAGATAAATATCTCAAGATGCTCTTTCTTTGATAGCTGCGATTATTTTCTGATGGTACGGCTGTCTTTTGAATTTTTTTTTTGTGAATGTGTGAGTGCGTGACCAAATGTGAATGTGTGCGTGGTATGTTTGTGAAGGTATTTATATGTGCGTTTCTTCTGAGCAGTAACCCCATTACATTCCTAAGACGGTCCATGAGACTAATTAATGTTCTGTGCCGCGGCTTTTCTTTTACCCGGGGGAGACCCAATGGATTATTTACCTATATGTCCTATTGACAACAAATCCACCTTCCCATTGGTGAGCTCTGTGCAAACAGACAGTTTGATGCATTAGGGTGTATAATAACACGGGGCAGAATGTGTAGAATTTGCATTTGCAATGGGAATCCTGCCAACATATGACTCAAAAGATACTTGAGTCACTGCGGCCTTTGTAGTGGTCGATAGTGATAGCTGTGTGCTAAGAAATCTTTCTGTATCTGAAGGTTTCTGTGGTTTTTTTGTCTTTCTAAAATAACATGTATGTATAACGTGAGAATTTTGGAGGTTATAGACCAGAAACAAAGCCGGACAATCTTAACTTCCTTTTTTGACAAGGTTTGCCCTCAGGTTAGAAACAGCTGTCTAAAACCAGTGAGTGTGTATGTGTGTGTGTTTTTGTATGATGGATGTTCTGCGCATATTGAATAAAGGCATGAAACACACCAGTTACACATCAGGGTCATCTAAACTTATTCTATTGTAAGTGGTTCTTTTTCATCATGGTGACTGAACTTCAGTTCATTTCAAATATCTATCTATTGGTCTTATTATCTTGTAAAAGCAGCATTTTAACATTACAGACACATTTGCTCTGATCATCCGGTGTGCCCTCCGTGTTTGAACTGTTTTCTCTGAACTATTCCCCCTCTCTCTCTGTGATCCTATACTCTGTGCTCTCCCTCTTCTCTCTGCTCTGGAGCAGGCAGTTCCTAGGGGCGTGTTGGTTTTATGTTTATCAGTCCATTCACAAAAAGACTGCCAACATAGAAAGTATAGCATAAAACGATTAGTCGATTGTTAAATCAGCTGTTTAGATAATCTATAACTTGTTTCAGTCAGTTTTCAAGCAAAAATGCCAAACATTTGCCCGTTCAAGCTTTTTAATTGTGAGGATTTGATGCGTTTGTTATATATTTTCTTATATCTGAACGTAAACTAATATGTTGCAGGTTTATGTGTTGGTCGGATAAAACAATCAATTTAAACACATTCCCTTGGTCTCTGGTAAATTATAATGGTCATATTTTTGTATGCGTTTTCTGATTTTTTTTTGTATACAAGACAATTAGTTGAGAAAATAAACAGCAGATTAATCAATAATAAAAATAATTGTTGGCTGCAGAACTTTCATGATGACAGCAGTTGATAATTTAATAATAAAAGTAAAATCAGCTGGATGCAATATTATTTTGGAACCAGACAATGTTCGCAAATACGTTAGTTTCCTCATCAAATGTGTATCTAAGTGCTATGTCTAAATAATAGTCGGATGAGTTCTTCTTCATAACAACCCATGCATCAGGAAATCATAACATAAATATTTTAATAACATTCAGCTTATGTCATACAGTTGAATTTATATTGAAAAAAGTAATAATAGTTTTACATAAAGCATAATTTAAATGCTAAGGTAACAAAACTACAGTAACAATTGAAATTGTTATTTAGTTTACAGTTGTAAAAATAATAAAAATATTTTAAAACCGTGCGTTGTTTTTCTGTTTTGAAAGAAGACACACCAACCCAAGTAATAAAAATGATGTCAGCGGGCATGTTTGAGCCCCCCTCAGCCAGCTTCCCTGAGCACACAGGGAAAGTGAGCGTCAAGAAAAAGGCGGGTTCAACTGGGATTTAAAGCTGTTCGATGGCTGCCATTGATGTCAATCAAGCACACACGCTTCCCCATTTGCTGAGCTCTTTCGCATTTATCGTGCCATCTCGTCAAGCTGCTGCTGTGTAATCGCAGGTAACTTTCTTACGATAGCCTTCCGCTGGACGAGCTAGTGCTCATAGAGCTCTTGCATTTTTAAGGATTACAGATACAGTACACATAACCAAGCTTCGGCATTAGACATTTCCGTCGTTTTGGCCGTCGGAAGACGTGGAAGCTGTATTTTTTACTATGCGAAAATAACCCGTCTCTCAAAGGCGTTTGAAATCGGACACCGCTGGCATTGAGGCCCTCACTTTTGTGCGGAGGGATACGTTGTTGCGTCTGACAATGTGGACGGAGGTGGTGAAGATGTCTACGAGAAGAATGAAATCATCTCAGTTGTAACAACAAAAAAGGAAGACGCGAGATTAGTTACCATAATAGATTTGTTTGCACTCAGACTTGTAACATTGAAGCAAACACGTGTGCGCAGTGTGAAAAGCAGGCTTACCGGGACAAAAGGAAGACATCTACGGTGCTCCAATGCGTTACATGCACTGAGGTCGAAATTCTCTTGAAGTTTTATGTTTTTCCCCTCGCGATTCTCAGCTTTTCTTTTTACTGTTGGATATCAGACACTTGCAGAGGAGAGGTAAAACACCTTCTTTCGCTTAATGTTTCGGGGAAGCTGCATGAATTGTATGGGTTTAAGTGACACATATTGTGACGCCTGCAATTTGCGAAAAGTTTTTGGGAATGTGTGGTTAAAGCGGGGGATGTAAGTTTTTGTCTGGTTTGAGGTGGCGAGCCAAGTGTGTGATGGTCTCCGCATCGACCACGGAGAGGAGGAAATTACTCCTTTGTTCTGCAAAAAGACCCCACTAACGTTAAGTGTTAGTCCTGCCTAACACGCCTCATTTTGTTTTTCATCGTGTGTCTTCCACCACTAGCTGTAGCCAGAATGTGGAAATATTAAATGGTAAACGTTGTGTAATGTTGCTGAGCATTTTAGCTAAACTTTGTGTAGTGGGCCTTCATGTATTTTCCATACGCGCGCAAGCAAACTTTCCATAAAACCCCTTTTTGGTAGCCCTTTAAACATTCCTTTATGGAAGTGTCTGGCCACCAGCTAGACTTTTTATTTTATTGCACATTTGGCAGGAAATTCCTCTTGCTCCCACCCCCACCGTCTGCTCCACTGAACTCCCTCATAGTGCATGACTTGAACCCTAATATGTGAAAGAAAGAGCTCACTATTTGTTGCATGAAGTTTGGAGCTCTTGGTCTCCAGGGTCACGACCGTTGCACTTGTTTTACACATAATTTGTTTTCTTTAGGAAGCCACAACTGAAGATTATGTGTGGGTTAGTCAACATGCTTCAAGATAAATGGTGAATAGGTTAGTTGTCAGCAGTAGCTTGGCCCTGGATGTGGCCTAGCAGAGATTATAAAATAATGCACAGCCTACGTCCTGTTGTGCCCTGGATGTTTACTGTCATTGTTATAAACTATTTGACCCAACGTGTATTATGTGTTTCTGGCACAAAACGTTCACATCCGTTTCTCTGGGACAGCTTTTGAATCAACAGTTGAATATGCTTTTCTGTTCAGTACTGCGACCCTCGTTGTTCCCGAAGTAATAGCATTGACATAAACACACGTTACAATTGTTAACTTTGCTTTTATTTCCCCATTTGATAGGACTAACAGCATGTACAGCCTATGTGGACGGAAATGTTATTTCAAATTTCAAAATCTTTTAACTGTCAACATGTATTACATATTTGTTAAACAGGCAGAAGGAACTTGAGTTGGCCTATTAAGATTGAAAGCCGTGGTAAAAATAACAACTGGCACATGCATTCATGTCGTGTTCTGAATTTATATGAAACGTTAAGTTTTTGGTCAGTTAAGATCAGTGGTTTGCCCCACTGGAAGTGCAAGCTATTTTGTGGAGAATGACCTGCCTTCTCTGCCTTGTGTGGGGTGACAAAGACCCCTAATCTGCTTGCTTCAAATATTGATCCAGCAGTAGCAGAAGATGCCATTTTGTTACATTAAGCCCCTCTGTGTGCTCTATTTAATTTAGCTCAGTGGTTAAATAATATTTACATACCCGTATACATTTATTGTGTGTGACCTATTTTGTTCTTGATTAGCCATCTTATCAAAAGTTTGGAAAAACAATGAAAGCCATGTTCCTAGCCTATACTCTTAGGTGTGTGTGTGTGTGTGTGTGTGTGTGTCTCCTTGTTTTCAAGGTTAAATTAATTCTGCTTGCCTGAGTTTACTAGACTTGGACTGCACCATTTGGCTCCCCTAAAGTGACTTGTGATACTTTCATACATGCAGAAAATTATTTATATGTAACAACCAAGTATGTAACAACTTGCATTTCCTCTCAAAAATCCATCTTTTCTTTTGATTGCATCAATTTATGCTAGTGCTGTATTGCAAAAAGGTTGTAAAAGCACACCACCTGTTGGTGTTCAAGTGCCTCTATTCTTTCACTCGCTCCCCCTACCACTAGTTCCCTGTGAAGCTTGCAGAACCGCCGCTCAGCATCAGAGAGCGGCCTCGGGCTTGCGTTGGAATGCAAAACACAGGGTAAATCCACTATTCATGCTCACTGTGTCATTTGACAAGGTTCTTTCTGAGTTGACATATGGTAATTTGGTAATGACGTGTTTGCATACAGTCATTAGCTCTGCCTTTCACCCCTATTTCCTTGGGCTAACAATAGTCCCAATTATGTCTGTAATTGTAAATGTATTACATTCTCTTTTATGTAGCAATGATCGACATATGGCCTTGTTATTTGCCAGGGTTGCGGAAAATAAAAGACAATTTTTAAGTCATTACTTGGTAGTGATTTGACTAAGGGCAGAGTATTCATCTTTTCATGGCAGTGTTTCTTCTACTGCTTGGATAGGAAGGCAGTGTCTGACTGAAACCAGCATTTTTAAGTAGACCCAGCCAAAGTGTACAGTGTTAAGGAGGCTAATGTTGCATGTTCTCCCCTCATCGGTCCGTAGTGAGTGAAATAGTAATTTGAGCTGTGTGTTTTGGCCAGCTTAGACTCAGTAGAAGATCATTGATTTCTATACTTTAACTTCTCAGATGCACAAGATCTTTGCATCTCACCTGGATGTATATTTTAGTATTGTATTGGAAGTTTGAATCACAAACACAAATTTGACATGCTGGCAATACTAAAGTTAATCATTTTTTTATTTTTTAGAAAAATGCTGACTGACTTAGGCCTGCATTGGTATCTTATGGGAGACCAACCAATATCAATAATATATAGGGTTGTGATATACAGCAAAGATAGAGCAGTTTGAATCATTCATTACCATCACCCTCTGTTTTTTAAAGAGCTAAATGTAAATTATCTTTGTGCTTGCTAGTGCCATTAAAATCCTGTATCTGCAAATTTCTCTCATAGGGTTTATTAGAGACTGAAGGGTATGAACGAACAGCAGCAAAGAATGGCTGCAGTGGGAACTGACAAGGAACTCAACGACCTCCTGGATTTCAGTGCGGTAAGAGAGTGGGAGAGCAGTCTGGGTGGTTCTGGGTGGTAGGTGGGTGGCATTGGGAGAAAGAGCTAAATAGAGTGTGATATAGGTTTGGGTATAAGCAGAGGAGAGCTTGAGGTCTGAATGAGAGAAGTGGGAAAGGGGCAAGCAAGAAAAATCTGTGGGATGCATATTTTCTCAAAATCTGCAGCAGAAATTTTAAATATTTTTTTTTCTTTTTTTTTTTTTCTTTTTAACAATAGGTTGTGTCAGCCCAAGATATTTCCATGCTTCATTCTTGGCATGCAAAGGTAGTGCTGAATCACATCAAAGCATGGCAAGTAAAATACTGCTGTACCTCAGGGTGACTGGTGAAAATTAATTGAGGTTTTAAATATAGGATATTTCAGTTGTGTAGGTGATGCAGAGATACTGCAACAAGGAAGTGGATCGATACTACAATGAGCTGGTATCCACTGTAAAATGTAAATAGTGAGTCAGTAACGACTTAAGGAAACTGCAGTAATAATCTCACGCCTGTTTGTCTTGTTAACAGAATCTGGGGGGAAATATTGTTCTATATGAATTGGGTTGAGCAGACAGCTTCTGCATTTCTTTTATTTATTTTTAGTCTTTAAGAAGACATTTTTACAGAAATGCTTTCGGAGGTATCCTCCAGACATTATCTACAAAGTGGATAGAGGTATTTTGTTCAGCTTTTATTTACCTGTGTTGTGAAGCCTTTGTTGAGCTTTACACTGAAATAAACATCTCATAGGCCCAATGGAGCTGTGTTACTTTTTTCTCCTAAACAAATCTAATAACTGGTATGGCTAAATTACCAACTACTATTATATACAGGGCATAGGGCTGGGCAATATGAAGAACATCAAATATCATATTTGTAAACAAATACCTCTATCGATACCGCAACGCTATTATAGTGTTGACTATTGGTGCTGTTGCAAAATATTTACACAATGATATTTTTGATAAATAATCATCAGTAATGTAGATGTAAAGGCAAATAGAACAGCTAAAATAGACTGGTAAGTTTAGAAAAGGACAACTTTACTGTAATGCAGCCTTTAAAACCAGGAAAAGACACCACTTATGCCATATTACAATATGACGAAATCCAAAATTTAAGACAATATCTAGTCTCATATCACAATATCCTGCACTTACTGCTATTGCACTTCTGGTTAGACCTAAACTGCATTTTGTTGCCTTGTACCTGTGTAATGACAATAAAGTTGAAGCTAATCTAATATCGATATATTGCCCAGCTCTTACAGGGCACAACAGGTAATTCCAAACTCAGGCTCCTAATGAATATTTGTCAGTAGACTTAATGTCCCTTGAGATTTTGTATGACAAAGTACAGTTGATTAATAGTGAAGTGTTTCTGTGTATCAAGAGTCTGTGACATTTTATGAAGTGTTAGACTGGGGAACATTTTTTTTTTTTTTAAGCTTTGGTGTGCATGAATTCTGTTGGTGGCGCTTCATTATAATGACGTGATTCAGTCAGCTGCATTGTTAAAGTCCTATTCTTCGCCAGACCATCGGTATTTAAAGGAAACCTTACCCCATGAAAGAAAAACACTCCTTGTTGTGAAGGGGGTTTGTAGGAGGTTCTCATTAGACAGTTGGGTTTGTGTTAGAAAAACTCTGATCAGCTGCCAATTTGTATCAGCAGATGTTCCGTTTAAGGACAACATTGATAATTGGGTGAGAAACTGTCAAAAATTTTACAAACAAATTTCATCCTCTTTTCATATTTGCTGGCTAGTCAAGGAAGTGCATGCTAGATTGGACGTTGAATACAGAAACACTAAACATGTCTGAGATATCTGTGACCAAACGGAAACAAAGATGGTGTCCAAATCAGTTGTTGGACCGCGTAGACCTACCCTGTTAAAATGAAAAGAAAAGAAAGAGATCATATGTAGTAGTGGCAGATTGTGTTTTGGTGTCCTACTTACAAAAAGATTTGGTTTGTACAGTAGTGTTTGGCCACGTCACTGAAAGATGCCACATAGCTGATATTTAGGCCACACCATAGCCTCATGGTAAAACCCACGGTGGCTCGGTGACCAAACCCACGGCCTCATCGGCGTGTTTTGAAAGTTAAAGTTGGTATTGCAGAATCAACTTTACATGAAAATGTGTCTAAACGGTTTCACATCCAAAATGCTGTATATCTTTTTTTGCTGGGGAATTTTGCTTCTTTATTTTTTGATATACACTTTAGAAATAAGTTAATTTGGAAATGTGGTATTTTGCAAATAAAGACATCAAGCATGTTTATAACTTGGTCATTTTTTTTTTATCAGCATGTTTTACTGTTATGCTAGAAGTCGTCTTATTAGTGGAATCAAGGAGAAAAACGCAAGAACTGAACGACATGTCTGTGTGGTGTCATTTATTAGTGGAAATGGGATGTGTGAAGTGTGCCATCCTTTGTTTTGGTAGATACTGTATCTTTCCTCTTTTGTCTTGTAGATGTTCGCGCCTCCAGTACCCAATGGGAAGAACAGAACAATGACACTTGCCAGCAGTCAATTTGGGGGATCAGGTAAACTTTTAAAGCAGTAACACTGCCTACACCGTACATTGTATCATTTTTTACAAACTTGCATCTATTTGTATCCCCAAGTGACTTTAACTGACATTACTGTGGCTGCATGTTTGTTTTCAGCAAGACACCAATATACTATTTTAATATTACATTTATGATCTCACCCAAAGTCACATTACTTTCTCACGTAACCCTTTTAGTACCTAGCATGCAGACATTTTCTGTTTTATTTGCACCAGTTTTGAGACCACTATCTCAGTAGGTACAATAGAGGTGCTTTTTATTTGTGTTGCTCAAAGCTTACAAAATTGCATTTGAAATAGTCTAAACGACCGGGGAAATCCATAGACTTGGCTGATAGCAGATTTCATTGGAACAATTTTTTACAAAAGGAAAAAAAAAAATTGGAAATTGGCTTTGCTTGTATTTGTTTATTCAACTGTTTGTTATATAATAGTGGAGCCCCTTGAAAACAAGATTTCATCTCAAGGGTAAATAATTTCAGAAGAAATTCACATTTAGCGACAGTGTGGTGTGGTGTGGCTGTCCCTTGATTCTTATCGTCATAGAAAAACAAATCTCCATTTGCTCTACTTATAAAGTATTCAAACTTTGCAGATTTATTATCTGCACACTTTTTTATTTTAACATCTGTCTGATAATCTTTTCCACATTCTTAAGATGGTCTTTGTTTCACTATTTTAAAGTGAAAAGTAGCTGTAGTTAACCCCCTGAAGCACCTGAAGCCTTTAAGTGAGCTATTTTCTCTTCCTGAATGTTATTAGTAAGTTGTGTTACTTTCGTTCCTTTGTCACCCTTCCAACCTGGTGTGTGAAATCGAGTCACACTTCTCAGTGTTCCCCAGAGTGAGAACTTGGTCACTGAGGAACAAAGGCAAAAAAGGGGGCTTATGGACTTGAAACGACTCCCCCACGTTGAAGTGTAAAACACTCCTCCCCAACACGGCACAGGGCTCTTACCCCCACTGATCTGCAGGAAATGGCTTGAGTCTGAGACAATGTCCCTCACCCCTTGCTCACAGCCTCTTAAACTGGCCCAGCATGCAGTGAGTGGCCAGAGTGGAAGAGAGAGCTTGTTGAATAGAGGGATCAGCCTGTCGAAGGCAGGATTCTGTTTGTTTCTATTACAGCAGGCAATTACTAAGCAGTGAGGAGTTAATTCCTTCCCCCCTCCTCATGTCCTAAAGTGTGGCCCTCAGTCATTGACACCTATTTTAATGCGATACTTCAAGCTGTCCCTTTTAACTTTGGGATATCTGCTGGTAGAATCAGAATCTGCTTTAATGACCAAATAGGTGCGAACACATACAAGTAATTTGACTTCGGTTTTTGTTGCTCTCCAAGTACATGCACAGAAAGAAACATGGTTAAAAACAAGGACAACAAAGCTGAACAAGGTAAACAAGTGTGTGTGTGTGTGTGTGTGTGTGTGTGTGTGTGTGTGTGTGTGTGTGTGTGTGTGTGTGTGTGTGTGTGTGTGTGTGTGTGTGTGTGTGTGTGTGTGTGTGTGTGTGTGTGTGTGTGTGTGTGTGTGTGTGTGTGTGTGTGTGTGTGTGTGTGTGTGTGTGTGTGTGTGTGTGTGTGTGTGTGTGTGTGTGTGTGTGTGTGTGTGTGTGTGTGTGTGTGTGTGTGCGCACACATGATTAAAACAAACAGCTCTATGAGGATAGTAAAATGTAATATAATAGAGCAATACAAAACTGCAAATGGTGCTGGAATAAAGAGTTAATTCTATTACTTTTATCATGTAGCACTTGGGGATTTGCGCAAATATAAAGTGCAATACAAATACATTTTTTATTATAATTATAACAGGTTGCTTATAGGTACCATCAAATAGCACTTGGGAGTCAAAATGCTAACATCTGCTAATTCCAGTCCAGGAGTTTCTCATAGATAGGTGTGTGTCTGTCAAAAGTTTGGAACCACCTTCTCATTCAAAGCGTTTCCTTTATTTTCGTGACTATTTACATTGTAGATTCTCACTGAAGGCATCAAAACTATTAATCAACACGTGGAATTATGTACTTAACTAAAAAGTGTGAAATAACTGAAAACATGTCTTCTAGTTTTGTCAAAGTAGCCACCCTTTGCTCTGATTACTGCTTTGCACACTCTTGGCATTCTCTTGATGAACTTCAAGAGGTAGTCACCTGAAATGGTTTCCCAACAGTCTTGAAAGCGTTCCCAGAGATGCTCAGCACTTGTTGCCCTTTTGTCTTCACTCTGAGGTCCAGCTCACCCCAAACCATCTCAAAGCACAAAGCACCCCCACACTGTAACACCTTCTCCTCCATGCTTCACGGTGGGAACCAGGCATGGAGAATCCATCTGGTCACCTTTTCTCTGTCGCACAAAGAACCAAAGCGGTTGGAACCAAAGATCTCAAACTTGGACTCATCAGACAAAAGCACAGAGCTGTTAACTTGCGATTTCTGAGGCTGGTGTCTCAGATGAACTTATCCTCAGCAGCAGAGGTGACTCTTGGTCTTCCTTTCCTGGGGCGGTCCTCATGTGAGCCAGTTTCGTTGTAGCACTTGATGGTTTTTGCAACTGCACTTGGGACAGGTGGCCAACAAGTGGCCATCATTACTTTAAGAAATGACGGTCAGTCACTCCGGAAAATTGCGAAAACTTTGAATGTGTCCCCAAGTGCAGTCGCAAAAAAACATCAAGCGCAACAATGAAACTGGCTCACATGAGGACCTCCCCAGGAAAGGAAGACCAAGAGTCACCTCTGCTGCTGAGGATACGTTCCTCTGAGTCATCAGAAATCGCAAGTTAACAGCAGCTCAGATTAGAGACCAGATGAATACCACAGAGTTCTAGCAGCAGACACATCTCTAGAACAACTGTTAAGAGGAGACTGCGTGAATCAGGCCTTCATGGTCAAATAGCAGCTAGGAAACCACTGCTAAGGAGAGGCAACAAGCAGAAGAGATTTGTTTGGGCCAAGAAACGAGGAATGGACATTAGACCAGTGGAAATCTGTGCTTTGGTCTGATGAGTCCAAGTTTGAGATCTTTGGTTCCAACTGCCGTGTCATTGTGTGATGGAGAAAAGATGACCGGATGGATTCTACATGCATGGAGGAGGAGGTGTGATGTGGGGGTCTTTTGCTGCTGACAGTATTGGGGATTTATTCAAAATTGAAGGCATACTGAACCAGCATGGCTACCACAGCATCCTGCAGCAGCATGCCATCCCATCCAGTTTGCGTTTAGTTGGACCATCATTTATTTTTCAACAGGACAATGACCTCAAACACCTCCAGGCTGTGTAAGGGCTATTTGACCAAGGAGAGTGATGGAGTGCTGCGCCTCCACAGTCACCGGACCTGAACCCAATCGAGATGGTTTGGAATGAGCTGGACCGCAAAGTGAAGGCAAAAAGGCCAACAAGTGCTGAGCATCTCTGGGAACTCATTCAAGACTGTTAGGAAACCATTTTAGGTGACTACCTCTTGAAGTTCATCAAGAGAATGCCAAGAGTGTGCAAAGCAGTAATCAAAGCAAAGGGTGGCTACTTTGAAGAAACTAGAATATAAGACATGTTTTCAGTTACACTTTTTAGTTAAGTACATAATTCCACATGTGTTCATTCAAAGTTTTGATGCCTTCAGTGATAATCTACAATTTAAATAGTCATGAAAATAAAGAGAACGCATTGAATGAGAAGGTTGTTCCAAACTTTTGGCCTGTACTGTGTGTGTATCTATCTATCGATATCATCTCAACAGGACCATCTTTTGAAACTCAAAAAGATTGCCTATTAACCCAAAATAGGATATGGCTATGGGCCAGGAAACCCATTTATTATAGAAATGATGACCATTACAGAACAATGTCCATCTATGATGTGACAAAGAAGACTTGTATATTCAGACGACCAGTAGCGCGGGAACAGTAGCGAGCAGCCTAGTAGCTCACCAGACCACCTCTATTCATCAACACAAAACTGCTCAGAGGGGTGCTAATTGCATTAGGCCTCCTTCTCCCTTCCTTAGGTGTGTGGGGGTGTGGGTGTGTGTGGGGAAGGGTGTGTTGAGCAGAGGGGAAAAGAAAGAGAGGATTGGCAAGAAGTGTGGGATGCTTAAAGTATGGGAGGTAGTGTGTGGTGGTAGCTGGCCAAGCCTTCAGGCAGGCGTCCCCTCTGTCACCTCTGCAGCTGGTGGCAACGTCTCCAACCCCCTTCATACACAAATACACGGGACACGACAGGCTCGCTTCCCTTAGATCACAACAACCAACATTGTGAATTGTGGTGTCTCTTAGTAACTAGCGTAAATGCTGCGTGTTTGACTTTTGCCCTCTTAGTCATATACCTGCACAGGCCTGCAGTATTGTGTTATGTATTTCACTGTGTATTGGTGGGTTTCAGTTGAAAAATCTAAGCCCTCAGAAAGAGGAAATCTTAAAGGAGAGTGGCTTCCTTCTTCAACTAAATTAGATGTTTTCAAAGCCTGCAGCCGTGAGAAAGCTTTGTGGCAAAAAATAAATATTTTTCTGAGTTCTGGTTGTGAGTCAGTATTTGTCTTGCCATGTTACTTTCACTGGAAGTACATTCACACTATACATACCCAAAGTCTGGATGGATGTGATTTACATCCAGAGAACCTGTTGTTATTTTCATGCCAACCCATGTCTTTTACATTTCTTATGTGCATGTCAAATTAGGAGATAAATCGGGATATATTCAATCTCATCTTTTTCCCCAGTTTGATCATCCGGTCAATTGACTGTTGAAATGTTTATCACTTACTTCACTTATGTGCTTTGCGTAGTTAATTGATGGTTGTCTGAAGATGGCAGAGATTTTGGTATAAGGTTTATTTAGTTAGCATGAGCTACAGTGCTCAAGTACTTTAATGCTCTCTTCAAATAATCTTGGACGTCATACTCAGAAGTCAGCATCCTTTTTTCTCACAATTAGCATAAAAAATGTGCAAATGACTGTAAACGTTTTAGCATATCTACTAATATTTGTAATCCATGTTAATAATAGGTTTTATTGTATTATTAATGTAATACCAAACAACAATACCAGTAACAATACCCTTTTATCCATGATGAAAGAATGTTTGTCAAAGCATTGAAAGCTTTTCTGCTTCTACCAGTATGATGTAAACACAGAAAAGTGTAAGCGTACATAAGGAGGCATGTTTGTACCGCTACGTAAGCATCACATTGACTATTGTCTTGTCATGATAATCAATTGAAGCCCTGTGAAAGGCATCCACAGTATCTTAGAACTGTAGTGTGAGCTTTTGGGCAGATCTGTGTTTGTCCTTTTCAGATTTAATTAAGAATGCAGACTCTTACTGCAATTTTTATTAGGTCACAGGCAAAGGGTTGATTTCAAACAAAGTACTAAAAATATTTTTACTGGCCAAAGTAATAAATGTAGGAGTATATCACTGACCTACTTTGATGGTACAAAACACATCTTGACTTTATTCTATAAAACCTGCTTATTTGCTTATACAAGAGCAACATACCTAGGATATAAATATAATTTCAAATGTGAAGCATTTGACCCCAATTGAAATTTTTTTTGTTTTTTAAACCACGTGTGAAGCTTGGTGGAAACTTATTTTGCATTATTTTTAATATTTTGGTTGTCTGTAGTGACAGTCAATTCGTGTTCGATATCATACATGACAGGAGGTTAACAATAATAAAAAGGTCTCTCTTCTAGCATAGTGGGGCTCTCCTAGGCTGGCTGAGTGTACTGTCACCTCAGCAGCTCTCCACCTTGTTTTTAATTGCTTCAGAGTTAATTACTCCAGTAAGTGTGAAACAATGTTGTCAGACTTCTCCTGCACAGCCATGCTTTCGCGCTATCCTCTGCTCCCCCGCTGGCCAAATGGAGGCTTCATAGGCGAATGAGTGGTGTATTGAAAATAGCTCAGAAGTTTATGAAGTTACTCTCTCAACTCTCCTTGTTGGCTTGATAGGGCTACTTAGTGCAGGTTATTGTTGACCGTGATTTTTATTTTGTGGGTTACCTGTGTGAAGCATATACTTTGTGGTTTACCAGCATTTTGGATGAATCTTGAAGTGGGACAAAGAAGGTGTTAAGATGAGTTTATTTGGTGCTAGACTGGAAGTAAACATGTTCATTGTTGATGCTTCTCCATTAAAGTGGATTTCTATCTCAATAATGTGGAATTGCTTCTCCTGGCACCAAACTTTTGCTGAAGTGTCTTCATACAAAGTCTTTATTTAGCAGCAATCAGTGTCCTGTGCCATTGGACGGTGGTACAGTGCTTATTAGTGCTGTGGCCTTTCAGCAGGGCCGATCTGACAGTGAGCGAGGCTGATCTTTTGAGGTCCCCTCTCCTCCCTGCTTGCCTGATTCTCCATGCTACTGGCATCAGCTCTATAGATCACGGCTGTCGCAGCGTGTGTAGGTGCTTGCACCGCTCTGTTAGTCTCATCACTCATTCTCGCTCGTCAGCCAGGCTGCTGATCTCGCCCAGACCCCTCTCCCTCTGCCTTCCCTTTTGTTCCTACTTCTCTCCCTCTCGTCCCCTTGCTTTCTCCTTTCTCCCGCTCACTCTCTTTTGCTTTCTCACACACATTTTTTTAATTAGGCAAAAATCAAAGAGGAAATATGAATATTCATAAGGAAACCACATTAATATGCACAATTATGCAAATCAGCATGCAATTAAGGCGTGTGTCTCCAGAGAGCCTGGATAGCATTAGTGCATAAGACAGGGAGAAAGGGATGATGGGGGTATTTTGGAGTTTTCTGCTCCACCAGTCTTTTGGCTGTGTTTTTCCTTTGTGCCACACATTGTTTTTTTCTTTACCTAAACATTGTGGTTCATGTTTTGGCTTTACACATTGTTTTGTGTTATTTTAGGTGTATGTGTCAATTTAAGTGAAAGTTAAATACGGTTTAGATTACATGTTATCCTCTTGGATTATATTAGGGATGTGAATGGTTAACTTTCTGCTATTCAGTGACCGTGATAACACTAATGGATACACAGAGCAGCATTTCCTATGCTTTTCTTTTCTCTCAGAAATGGTGTAACATTGCATTGCATCTTGAATGCGGCAGTGTGATCGATAGTGATGCTCTCTCCTGGTTTGTGCAAGCCCCATTGTGGCCACTTAAGCATTGAATGTTTAGAGTGGGACGGTGTGACAGATTTCCTTGATATGACTCTAAAATCATGGCATTTCTACATATCGGCAGTGACACATAGGATAATAATTGTATACTGTAATTTGGGGATTGCTAGCATTATTCACAGCATTCGTAAAACCTGCTTTTTTGATTCTTTCATCATTGCTTCATACAAACCTGCTGGTCTCCTATCTGTCAGTCTTAACAATATGTCTTCTTACAGCAATAGATGAGCGCAGCGGCTCTGGGTCTTGGGGATCAGCAGAACAGAACAGCCCCTCTTTCAGCCAAGGACGGGTAAGATTTAAACATGCACTCACACTCTTCAGTCACACATGATTTTAAGTTTGGCGATCTAAGCCTGAACACCAGATGCCATGATATTGTCACACACTCACACACATTAAGTTAATCGCTTTGTCATAGATGAACACACAGCACACCACCTTTTTCCCCCCCACCATCACAACAGCTTAGTACTTTTTCATGCCGTGTGCCATGTTTGATTTGAAGTGGTAGTTTTACTCTCTACCTAATAACCTTGGCTCGGGATCCTGCATTGGCAAGCTCTCTGGTAGCCCAGAACCTCCGTGGAAGCCCACTGGTAATTGCAGCTTCACATCCGCTGTAACTGTCTTGGCACAACTTTGTGTAAATACAAGGAACAGGGGGTGAAATAGATGCAGCAGGCTTTGATTACCACAAGTTGATAATTAAGAAAGTCAGTTTGAATCCCTTGAGCTGATGCAGATTTGTTTGGCATGGATCCTGTTAGACAGAAAAGCAAAGGGAGGGTAACCACTAAGCTATATAGGTGTGTATCGTTTAAGTCTGTATGTGGGTGTTGTTTGTCCAGTGTTAGAGCCTGCATGTTTTTTTAATTTACATTTTTCTTTGCTTTATTTAAGGTTACTCATATTGTTTTGTGTGTACCATTGTACCTACAGGGCTATGGCGAAGGGTCCCACTACAGTGAGCATGAAGGCTTGTCCTCTCCATTCATCAGTTCAGGGGTTGCAGGTATGTTCTTTTTTTGGCTTTCTTTTTTCAGCTTCACTTGTTATTAATGATTTCAAGTTTATATACATTTTTAAACCCACAGATGAACATGTATTCAATAGGGGTGGGGGAAAAAAAATGATACAGCAAAGTATCATGATATTTTCAGTGGCAATACTGTATCGATAAACACAGGCGCCAAGTATCGATCTTTTATTATATACTGTATGTGTTAGTCAGTTTGTCTGCTTGACAGTCCAATTTTGCAGCAATAATATTTGCAGTGATCTGAACAAACAGATGTATCTTTTTTAGATAAAACAGATGTAAAAGTTTCCTTTTGGGAACATCATTTGAAATTGGGAAAAATTAGTTGAAAAAAGGTAATAAATTGCAGTATATTGCAGAATTTTGCAATATGTTTAAAATTGGAATAATATCCTATTGTGGCATAAGTGTTGTGATAATATTGTATCGGAAGGCGTCTGGTGATTCCCACCCCTAGTATTATTAATTATTTTTTTTAAGTAGTAGTATTTCCTTTACTATCTATCTATTGTTCCTGGGTAAAGGGGTCTACTTTAACCTTTTTCCTTATAGGGTGATAGCTTTTTCACTAGCTTTTGTTACTAGCTTTTCACAACATTTGACCAGATACCTATCCCTTATTTGTACTTTTCTGTATTTTGTTTATTTTTTTATTTTCTTCTAAAATTAAAATGATTATGTATCATAGGGATATCATATCCTAGTATCATTTGCAAAACCCTGAATACCATTTTCTAGGGTTTTATCTGTCTTAATGTTTTTACTTTTAACTGTTTATACTTGTGTTTTATCTGTTTAACTGATTTTGTGTAAAGCACTTTGACTTGCCCTGTTGCTGAAATAAAGCTGCCTTGCCTATAACACAATATGGTGTATTTTTAGCACTTTAGTGGAATGAGTGTATATATTTACTTCTCAGTGATGGAGGACATGTTGCCTAGTCCAGTTTTAAAATAATCATGTTGATAATGGCCGATTTGACTGTTGTGCATTCTTTGTTTTCTGGGTGACAAAATGTGTGTCCACATGCATGTGTGTGCCTGTGTTCATACGTTGAGTGTTGGGGATGTTAGGGCACTGAAGCAGAAACCTTCCCTAGGGTTTTGTCTGGCAGGCGCGCTTTATGCAGCTGAGCGAATTGAAGAAGGGGAGGGCATTCCTGGACTTTTTGTACTTTTAGAAAACCTACTTTTCATTTGTTTTTAGCACTCACCATTGCCTCTTAATGTATGTACACAGCTCATGGTTTCACTCACATTAATGTTTAAAGAATCTTTACTTTTATCGTATAGGTAAAAATGAAAGGCCACCATACCCTCCCTTTGGAAGCCAGGTATGTTAACATTAAACTTATTCCTTGCATCTCCCCGCAATGTTATGTGCGCGAGGGCTTATTTCATTGTAAAGGTCATGTAAAGGAAGCACTGTTTTCTCACTTCTCTTTTCATGTTAAACACTTTGAATGAACCGTCTTAATTTCCTAGAAGAGAAACTGTTGCTGTGCTATCCCACGCCCCTGTAAGTAAACTTGTTTCCCTGTCTTTCTCTATTCTCCTAGCCTGGATTTCTTCCAAGCGACATAGCAATGCCCAGCCCAGATGCCATGTCCCCCTCTGGCCTGAAATCTGGCTCCCAATTTTACCCGTCATACCCAAACAACCCCAGGAGAAGGCCGCCTGATGGAGGCATAGGTAAGATAACTGGACAAGACATCTAGCATGTGGGGCCAGTCATTTCTTTCTTTCCTCATTTTCATCATCTTCCACCTTTTTGTATTACTGGGACTGCAACTACTCATTTTAATTTTAGATTAATTTGCCGATTACTTTCTTGATTAAGTCTATAAAATATCAGAAAATTGTAAAATTATTGCATCACAATTTACAAATTTAATTTGTGAAACCATTCGATTATCAAAATAGTTTAACAATTGACTAACTGAATAATCAACTAATTGTTTCAGCTGTAATGTTCCCACCTAGCTTTTTAATTGTGTTAGAGCATAGATACGAGCAATTTTTTTTGATAATCTCTTTGTATTAAAAATGTGTTGAATGTCGATTTAAAAAAAAAAAAAATCTTTATACAGATGAAGACACTGCAACATTCATTCACACTGACAAACCCACAAGCACAAACATGCTTCAGTGTTTTTTATTCTGCAGTGGAGCAGATGAAGAGACTACACCTGAACTGACATACCATTGGCAAATGTCTTTGCTAAGTCCTTATTTGTGTTTTTATCTCTCTTTCCACCTTTCTCTCTCTGCCTGCCCATATGTAGAAACCCAGCCAAAGAAGATTCGGAAACCCCCTGGCCTGCCGTCCTCGGTGAGAGCTTATTTCTGCTCGCCTTCCCAGCTCACAGTCCTTTCTCTCTCACTCTTTCATACACCATCTCTCTCTCTCTCTCTCTCTCTCTCTCTCTCTCTCTCTCTCTCTCTCTCTCTCTCTCTCTCTCTCTCCCTCCCTACACACACTTGTTCCACATAGACACACATACACACTGCTCTCCCCACTCTGCTTGAGCAGTTCTGTGATAGACAGGGGTAAAGACCCTCTGCTCAGTTAGACTCTATGAGCTGACAGTCAGGCAACTTAGGCCCCAATAACATCATCGCTGTAGTTGTCTCTACGCTACACTCAAGTGGTTTCAAGTGGTGTTCAGGGTCTGGGTTGTCATGTAGACGAGCAATTTATAGAATTTTGAGGTACTTTGTCAAGTCTGGTAACTCACCTTCTTCAGTGGCCTGGTTTGAATTATACGTTTTGTAAGAACACAGAAGTCCTGGATTTGGGTAATTCATATGTTTTGTGCAGCCAGTGGACGAGGGGTTTAAGTAGATAGGGTTTTGGGGGCTGGTTCATTTTTTGATCAGTGCATATGCATTTGTTGAGGACAATGTAGAAAGCATTTGAGAAGTTGTTTGGCGGATTGGGGAAAGTTTCCCTTCTTGGGAGATTTTGTTCCTAAATATTTGGTTATTTATACATATTTTTTTTTGTAAAATAGAAAAGTTAAACCTAAATAAATTCAGTCGGATTTCAACTTGTGAAGCAGATTTGATACTGGATTCAACAAAGGGCTATTGAACTCCAATCCTAGATCCAAGCGCTATGAAGTACCAAACCGCGCTTTGACTTACTGTGCCAAGTGTCACATTTTGTCAGTGGGCCTAGAATTCCCAGCAGCTGATGTGTGGATGATGGCAACAACACATAGATAGAAACACAAGTCACTGTGACATGTTTGAATGTATCATGAATGAATATCACTGTTAGTTTAAGGTGACTTGAATCAGGCAGCAGTTGCCCACATTATTACCATTTATAAATTATTTCCACTAAGTCTTCTGTGCTGATTATGAGCCAGTCTGTCCATACAGCTTCAGCTGCTGTAGATCATAGATGATTCAGCGGCCATTTGCTCAATTCGAAAACTTTGCTTTGTAAAATAGCAAATATATTTTCAAGTCAGAAGAACCGTACTGGGTAGTAGCTCATGTTACTGTTGCTATTAGAGCCCAGTCTTGCTGCTTGAGCTGCTACTGGATCATCAATATGAAATACTGGCATTGCACAAACATTTTCTGTCACTAGGTGCTCACGCTACTGTAGTTCTCAGATGACAAGAGTGACCTAAAAGAAAAATTGTAAATGGAACCTTTGCATCTCCTCACTTCTGTGTTTCAGCATGGCACCTTGAAGCAGTATACCAGCAACACATGCAGAGGAGATAAAGATTAAGACAAGTTACTACTTACCAGTTTTTGTAAATATTGGGTTTTAAAATGCCATACCTGCACATTCTCCCAGAATTTGCCCTACGATTTCATCATCTTATAATATGTGCAACATCTACTAACAAAAGTTGAAAGAAAATGGACTCATGTTTTTTTTTTTTAAACGCATGGATGAAGTAAATTCAAAGGATTTATATGGCTGACTAAATCCAAATTACACAGCCATGGATGCATAATCTGGCAGGAAATGAAGTCAGGCTTTAACAGTGTTACGTTTCCTCTTAGTTTAAGATTAAGTTGCAACAGATGCAACTACTGTAGCCGGCTGCATTGATAAGGTGGGTTCATATCAGATCAACGAATGGTCAGTATGGAGATGGATCAGAGTTGGACCTAGTGAACTTGCTGCTTAGCTCATTTCTGGATCTGTTGTTAATTGAATCAAGGAAGGAATCAAGGGTATCTGTTTTGTTTTTATTTCATATGGAATCAGTGCTATCCCCCACCTGTGGTTGGTGTTGAAGTGGCTGCTGAAACCTGCGTGTAGACACACTTCGCTGTGGTGACTACGTCACAAAGATTGAGTGTGAACACTGTCTGGCCATGGCCCCCTCTTTTTCACTGTCTGAACCTCAGTCATTCCCTGCAGTGTGAACGATGGCCGTGTGGTTTTAGTGCGACTGATGAGATGTCTGTGTGTGTGAACCCCCTCCCCCACTCCCCCCAGCCCTCCGCCTACGCTTCACCACATGATGGCCTGGGTGGGCCTCCCCCTGTGAGTGACCCAGTTGTGAGGCGCGGTGCTTGCGAGGCCTCTTAGCCCCGTGTCTGAGCCCAGATTAATGACTGCCGATGATGATCCTGTGGTCTTTCGTCCTGCCCACACTCCCTCCCTTCCTGCTTCTCTTTACCATCCCATCAACATACTTTTCTTTTTACCTAATTCATGTTGCTGTAAATCAGCAAGTGGACAAATAGTAGCTTCACTGTGCAAGGATATTTCTCCTTCCTTTCAAGCTCCCTGACTCCTGTAACCCACCTGTACCTGCACACAAGATTGTTGCCCTAAGCCCCTGAACCTTCACCCCCTCGTATCTGCAGCAATCAGACAACATGAAGGAACTTCTCTTCTGCCCCCTAGTTGTCCAGTAGACTAATACAAAACACTTGTGGTTGAATAAAACGGTTTGAGGTTACTTTGATTTTAATCTTCATCTACTTGCCATCCCTTGCCACAACCAATGTTCTTTTAGGTTAGAGACCTTTTTACACGGTCAAAACCTGAATTACATTAAACCCCTATTAGTTAAGGATTTTACCCTAGAAATCCCTTTTTCTTTCTGAGAATACAATTATCCACCACCAGGCATTGTGTAGTTCTCTGTTTCTATCTAGAGCAGCAGGATTCACTCAACATTGTTCCCCGTGAAAGAACAACTCAAAGCCTATTGTTAAATGAAGCCATCTCCGTCATGTTTTTCCCTGAATTAACCGTGATCATTTTAAATCCCCTGTTTCCTTCACACTCCCCTGGCCATATCAAGCTTTGTTTAAGTCATTTAGATTACCTTCTCCTGTCCCCCTTCAACACCCCTTATCTCTCTACCCATTTCATAAATCATCAGGGCCTTCATTTTTTCCCCTCAATCCTCCCCCTTGCCCCTTACCACCTCCTACCCACTGCGATCTCGGTCTCTCCCTCTCTTTCTCTCTCTCTCACTGACTGGATCCCAGCCCCCATCTCTCGCCCTCTCTTCGCTCCCTCTCCTCAGCCCAGCTGCCTGTGGAGTTGGATGTGGTCCAGGAACAGGCAGATGGCTCTGTAATTAGAAGTGCATCTCTCCATTCCCTTTCCACTTCTCCCTGTTAAATCAAATTACAGAAAAAATCCCTTCTCTGGATTAGCATTCTTTGCAGCATATCCTCCGTTCTTTTCCTCCATCTCCCATGTTCTACTGAGAAGGACAGGAAAGACTGACTGAGTGGTGACTGGTGTTGGGAAACAGAGTGCTTCTCATGTCCGTCTACAGTCTGTGGCTTTGGAGAGCTGAGATGTGTGTCGCTTAAGGCCCAGCATACATTTTTGATGTCAATATGTAGAAAGGATGTGTGATTTGGTGTGTGTGTGTGCGCGAAAGGGAGGTGCTGCAGGCTAGGCAGGGTGATGTCACTAGGGTCCTGGGAGCTAGAGGAAGTGCTCACTGTGCACTGGGATTCAAGCCGTCGCTGTGCCCAGCATGGCATGGCCGCTGAGTTCTCCTCCACAGAAGCTGGCTTGCCTCCACTGCTGGCAGACTCCCTCTTGCCATCATGTGGCCACTTGAAGCTAGTGTAATTAAACGCTTTTCAAAAGCAAGGACAGGGTGGATCGATACCTTTTTAGTACTTTGTCTCTCATGATGCTCAGAGAACTATCTTATTTAATGTATGTATTTATTTACTTATTTATTTTGCAGGTCACAGTCTAACTGATTACTGTCTGCATGTTTGTTTAGGTATATGCTTCCACATCTGGTGATGAGTATGCAAGAGACAATGGAGGATATCCTGGTGCTAAACCTGGAGCTGTCTACCCTGGCTCTTTCTATATGCAAGGTAACCTTTCACATAATATAACTGAAAGTCATTTGTTCTGTGATCCTATTTGTGAAGGTGTTTTCATATTTGCAAATGGATCTCTGCTTTTCTCAGAAGACCCCTGGTCGTCTTCTGGCTACTCTGCCATGCTGGGTAACACTCCTCACATTGGACAGCCAGGCTCCTTCTCTGCAATTAACCCACAGGACCGAATGGTATGTAGAAAAGTCCTCAATTTTCAATTATTTATTGTTTTGTTTATATAATGGCTCACATTTTCTAGGGTTGCTTGTAAGGAAATTATGTGGTGAACTAAAAGGGATAACATTTCATTGAGAACAAAAACTTTAGCCTGTTTTTCAAAAGTGTAAAACGTTTTCATTTATCAAACCACATATCATATGAGATGCATGAACTAAATTGACTTTTAACTTTTTAGGTACTACATAAGGTTGAATAAATAAACCTTAATCTTTCTTCATGAAGCATTTGTTACATTTGTTTATTTTTCTGTGAGGGGTCTGTGCCTTATGGAGCTACTTGTATCCCCTTTCCAGAAGCGTCAACCCCTGCCTCTGTCCCCACAGAACTATCCTCTGCATGGCAGTGATGTCAACGGCTTCCACTCTGCCCCCACCACCTACAATCACACACCCACCATCAACGGAGAAGGCATCATGGGTAAGATTTAATGAGTAAATAATAAAATAAATAAACTTTTTAAAATGAACTCATCACACTAGTATCTTGGTAGCGTCTGTCCCATGGTCATTTGAATTTATTTATTTATTTATTTTTTGTGTGTCTTTTCTCAAAAACAAATTACCGGATCATCTGACTCACATTATTTATTTTGTCTCTGCAGCCAACCGAGGCACCACAGCTGGCAGTTCTGGAGATGAAATTGGAAAGGCTCTTGCCTCAGTGAGTTTTTTTCTGTTTGTTATTCTTTTCTTTTTTTCTTTTTTTTCTTTTTTAAATTAGTGCCGGGCAATGAAACAATTACAGTAATTTTGTTTTATTCCCTCTGAAGTGAAAATCTCTGTAGATTTGTGTAGAGAGAGAACAAATGATTACAAATTTAACTAAGAATGGTGGTGCCGACAAAATATTTTATCAGTGGTTTAGCATTGTTTTGGTTGTTCATTCAAAATCGAATGTCAATTTTAAAATTTGCTGAAGGCACACCTTCGGTGAAAAATTGTTAAATTCAAGGACCTAATAATAGTTCTGAAATGCGGTGTGATGCATTGTGTTTTGTATATCTGGATACATACTCGGTTTTCATGTGTAAAAACAATTCTCAAGTCCAATTTCAATTCAATATTGTATGATATAGAAACATTATTTCATGTAGAAAAATCTATTGTGGTGACACATTGTTCAGACATAGTTCACTGTTTGACTAAAATGCAATGAAAAGCAATGTAATGTACTCTTAAGGTGTGCCGTAATGTTGGGTTGCTTTGATCAATTCTTTCAGATTTACCCGTCGGACCACAACAGTAATAACTTCTCCTCAGCGCCATCTACTCCTGGATCTCCTCAGGCTATTGCAGGTACAGTGAGATTATTACATATAGATCATATGAGCTTCAAATTGTTCTAACTTGTATATGAAAAGTCAACATTTTGAGGTTTTAATGTATTATGCCGAGGCACTTAAAGGCATTTAATCTCCAATCACCCCGTAATGTGTCATCTAAAACCAGTCTAAGCCAATATAAAAAATCTGCATTTTCTAAAACACATTAGTCTTTTGAAAGACCTTGTCTTTATTTTACCCACATTGTTTAGGTACTATCTTGCTTTGATGCAAGATTCTTGTCAACCTAACAGCTGAGTAAATTTTGCCAATCAGAAGGTTGGTAAACTCAGTTCAGGTGGTTTTATCCTGTGCTTTATTCTCACTCATGCAACCACAAATTTGGATAATATTTCAATTTCAGCCTCAGAATACTTACATCTGTCCAATTTATTTAACTTGTTCAGTTTGATTGCAACCTTGTTTTTGGCACACAGAATTGAATCAGTTGAAATTGTTGAGCAAAAATGATCCTCTGCATGTTAAATATTCTTCAGCATAGAAATGTGTCTGCAGCTCCATCTGCTGTAAAGTTAAGAATTACCACTATACACTTTGCCAATATTTCTCTCTACAGGAGCTCAGTCTCAGTGGCAAAGACCAACCACACCCAACTATGAAGGGCAACCACACACACTGGTAAGTTAAAACATTTTCCTGCCACATCAAAGTTAATTTCAAGCAAGAGGTTGCCATAATATATTATTTTAGTTAAGTACACAGTAAAGAAGTAAAGTGCAATTAATTATTTCTCAAAAACATACTGTGCATTTATAATGTAAACTGTTTCTTGGACTTGTATTCGGTTATAATGATATCTAAGTTTACGCTTATTGCGTTTATAAAGCAGAGTAAAATGGAAGACCGTTTGGAGGAGGCCATCCATGTACTGCGTAGCCATGCTGTGGGCCAGGGCTTAGAGGGTGCCCCCGACATGCACAGCCTGCTCTCTGCAGTACACAACGGGGGCCTCGGGGGCCTCTCTCCAGCTTTTCCCAATGCAAGCCTTGCCCTCAGCAACAGACATCCTGCCATGGTGAGTTACCTACTTGTGTTTCATTTGTGTGTTCAAAAGAGACTTGGTCTTCTGATGGTAAACGACAAACATAAGGCAAACAAAGGTCTTAATTTATGTTAATTTGATCACATACATAATATCAATCAACACTCCTGAAACTTCTCTGCAAGAAGTTTGTTTTCTTACTGACATAATGGAGATTGAAATGTGTTGGAAGTACATGCTCATTCCTTCAGCCATTGCTGAAGAAGCTGTCAGTATTGAGGTTGAAATAAACATACTATATGTTGTTTGTAACATAGCTTAGAAGAACCTTAATGTGCAAGACACTTTGAAGTATTGATTGATAGGGTACCTTCATTTTATGTTGATAAAGGAAAAAAAACAATACAAATTGCTTTCCTAATTAATTAATTTAATTTCCATGAGGAACAAAAAATGTCAAACATATTATCATTTGTGCCATCTGCTGGCCAAAAGTAAAATTGCAAGCAATTGGTATTGACGGTTCCATAACATGGTGCTCTTTGGATGCTTTTATATAGACCTCAGTGGTCCTCTAAGTCTCTTTCCCAAAATTCAGCTGTGGTGCAAAATTACCGCCAGGCATTCCCATAATGAGCGTTCCTTAGTATGTACTATTTCTGAGTCTGTAGCTTTTGAGGTGGGGGAGGGGTTGAAAGCCATGCTGTGTGTGTGTGTGTGTGTGTGTGTGTCTCGCTCTCTCTCGCTCTCATGAGTGGGCCAAATTCTCTGGGCGGGCAAAGCTGAGAAAGGAGGTAACCCCTTATGACCTCATAAGGGGCAAGATTCCCAATTGGCCCATCTGAGCTTTCAGTTTCTCAAAGGCAGAGCAGGATACCAAGTGCTCGGTTTACACCTGTTGCTATTTCTAGCCACTGGGGGACCATAGCCAGGCTTGGTGAACTCATATTAATGTTAAAAAAAACTCATGAAGTGAAAATTTCATGCCATGGGACCTTTTTTTTTGTGTGTGTATGTATAGATAGATAGATAGATAGATAGATAGATAGATAGATAGATAGATAGATAGTCTCTCTCTCTCTCTCTCTCTCTCTCTCTCTCTCTCGTTTTAGTGAGATAAATGGAATTGGTCCCCACACACTGTGGCTGCCCACTGTTCCTGTATATAAGATGGGTTAAACGCAATGTGCAAATTTTGTTTCTATGTAGTATTTAGGTGCTTAGAAATTACAATGAAAGGTGTCATTGTGATTACATAACATTGGTTACACAAAAAGATGTTTGCAAAAAACCTTTAACATTTTTAATGAGCTACATCAATGATTAAATATTTGCTATCACACAGCTGTGGACATGTCAAGCTATTTTTTTCTCTCTTATGTCTTGAAGTTGGACAGATGCATTTTGTTTTGGGAAACCTTTGCAGTCTGTTTTCCCAAGGGTGTAGTTGTGATATATCTGTCAACATCATGCTTCTCCACCTTCACTAGCAGGGAGGGAAACACGAGGAGCCCACAGGCCTTCCTCCCAGCAGCACTCTTCTGCACGGTCATCACGCATCCGGACCCACACCGCCAGTTGGCCAGCCCGAAGGCTTTACCAGTAAGCCCAAATAGATATCTTGTTACTTACAGTAGAGCATGTCTGTTGTTGTTGTTGTTTAGTAAAACTGCACAGTAACATGTCTTGTATTTAGTCAAATCATGATTGAGTATCTGGGTTTTGCGGCAAAGCTTGTGTACATACACAGCGATATGCATTTAAGAATTCTTCTATAAGCTCTGCTTAAAGCAACACTAGGGATCTTTTCCCGCTTCAGTCCTCCTACAGGTTGGAAGTGGAATTGTCCCATTATGTCTCAATGGAACTACAGATCTGCTACCAGATCTGGTAAACTTGCATAGTGCGGTTATAGACGGTAGAGAGTCACTACGTGAATACAGAAGAGCTGTTCATCCTGTTACAAGTTGATGAACCACTGAAATGATTTTGGAAACATTATTTTAAGGTACATAAAGTTCTCTAGTGTTGCTTTAACTTTATTAGTATTCCATGTTCGTCTGTTGTGTTACATCACGTCTGTGGAGATGTTTCAGTACTTTGGAACATCCCATCATCTATTTGTTTGTCCCTAGGTCTCCCTGGTGGTTTGGCCCGCTCCACGCACTCCTCCAGCAGCTCAGACATCAAAAGAGAAGACAAAGAGGATGATGAAAACTCATCTGTGGCAGACAAATCTGAAGACGAAAAAAAGGAGACGAAGGCAGCACGCAGTCGAAGGTAAGGTGGTCCTTACTGTTTTCTAGTCTTTGTGGTCTAGATTTGTGTTTTTAATCAAAAACTTTTATAAAACTGCATTAAAAAAACTGCACTCACTGAATTTCATGGCATGAAATAAAAAAATTATCCCACAAAGGCTGTGTTGTGTGCCCCACTGATTGCCCAGACTATGTTAGGTATTTAACAATGTTGAAATCCCCTTCCCTTCATGTCACGCTTTCAGAAAGGAGGCGTTGACCCTCCAGATGCTCTCTAGCCTTTCAGACCAGAAAGATGAGTAAGTTTCTCCAATAGAGGGTCAATTTCTTGTGCTTTGTGGGCTTGAACATTATGAAGCTGGTGTCAAAAAATCAAAAGACTGTTGATTGGTAGAATATATATATATATATATAAAATCCATCACTGACTTTTGCATAATTCTGTATTTATGCTGCAAAGGAGTTATGAGATTTAAAATGGAAATTTATTGTGCAAAATAATACAAAAACATTGACCCCTAACAAAACTGTACAATAGAAAACCATACAACACAACTATTTTTTTGAAGACCAAAGCACAAAGCTACAACTCATTATGCCTTCCCTTCTCAAAGTACATTATTTGTTGTTAAAACAACACATACAGCGTAGTATACTATGAACGTATCCAACTTTTGTGGATAGCAATTTGATCAATTGATCATCTGAAATGGGAGATACTGCTTCTTGGATAATGTTTTTCAAGGATTCCCTTTTATATAGTATGCATTTAACTTCTCCTACATCTATTATTTCTCGTGCATCCATTCAGTACAAAGCTTAACTGTGGGTGTACAGTTCCTTCTATTGATGCTAAATTTAAAGTAGGTAAATGCTAGTCATAAGGTCACACTAAGGTATTTGATGGTATGTCTTGAACTTTCTTTCTGCCTGTGGCTTCATCATTTCATCTCTTTTTGTAACTAGTCTAGAGGACGAAGATGACGAGGACCTTCCTCCTGAGGTGAAGATGGAGCGTGAGAAGGAACGGCGAGTGGCTAACAATGCCCGCGAGCGTCTCAGAGTACGGGACATCAACGAGGCATTTAAAGAGCTTGGGAGGATGTGCCAGCTACACCTCAGCCACGACAAACCTCAAACCAAACTTCTCATCCTGCACCAAGCCGTCAATGTCATCCTCAATTTAGAACAGCAAGTCAGAGGTCAGTCTGCAAGCAGCACATCATGAATGGAAAGCACAGTTGTGTTTACCTGCTGTTAAAGCCAGTAATTGTTTTATACTGAGGACTGTTTCTGTTTGCCCTTTTCTCTGTCAGAGCGTAACCTTAACCCTAAGGCTGCATGTTTAAAACGCCGTGAGGAGGAGAAGGTGTCTGGGGTGGTGGGTGAAGCACCCATGCAGCTCTCAGGAGGCCATCCTAGTATGGGAGGAGATGGCCACAACCCAGTTGGCCACATGTAACACCAGGTAGGCCTAATGGTTTGGCTACTGAACTGATTATTTAGGATGCATCACTTAGGATGTTATAGGTATTTTTTACCCACAATTACATTAAAGTTATAATACTTATGATTTAAGTCTTGATTTATTTGGCAACACCCATGGTTACTGTTGGTAACCGCAAGTGTGGTTGGGTACTTTCCCATAATTCTTGGGAAAGAAAACCCTACCAGACCAGTGATTGTATTTATTTATTTTTTTTAATTTCAGAGAGTAGCCAGAAAAAGTCAACAATTGGTCTTTGGTCTTGGAGCAATCACTATCTAATTTTAATGATGCAAATTCACCCTGTTCACGATTTACATTTTTAAATGAATTAGATTTAAAAAAAAATAATAAAAAAATCAAACAAATCTGTTTGGTTAAAATTATCGATTAAATGTCCTTAGTTTTCTGCAAAGTTTGGGCACCCCAGGTTAAAAATTTGTATTAATGTGCATAAAGAAGCCAAGAAAAGATGGAAAAATCTCCAAAAGGCATCAAATGACAGATTAGACATTTGTATAATATGTCACAAAAATTAAATTTTATTTCCATCATTTACGCTTTCAAAATAACAGAAAACAAAAAAATTGGCGTCTGCAAAAGTTTGGGCACCCTGCAGAGTTAATACCTTGTACTGCCCCCCTTTGGCACAGCTTGGAAACTCTTCTTGTAGCCAGCCAAGAGTCTTTCAATTCTTGTTTGAGGTATCGTCGCCCATTCTTCCTTACAAAGTCTTCCAGTTCTTTGAGATTTCTGGGCTGTCTGTCACAGACTGCTCTTTTAAGGTCTATCCATAGATTTTCAATTATGTTGAGGTCAGGAGACTGTAGGCCATGGCAAAACCTTCAGTTTACGCCTCTTGATGTAATCCACTGTGGATTTTGAGGTGTGTGCTTTGCAATCTTCTTATAGCCTTCTCCTGCTTTATGACTACTATTGTGCAGCTATTTTCAGTTTCAGTTTTCTAGACAACTGCTTAGAAGAAGCCATGGTGCGGAGTGTTGGGGCAAGGTCAGATGAGTCTGGGCATTTAAAACCTTAAGATTGACATCACCTGGTCTTTCCAGACGATGATTGAGAACAATCCATGACACTGTCAGGTCTCAGCTTTCTAAAGGGGGCGGTGCATGCTAGAAACTCTGCAGGGTGCCCAAACTTTTGCAGACGCCATTTTTTTTGTTTTCTGTTATTTTGAAAGTGTAAATGATGGAAATAAAATCTAACTTTTTGTGACATATTATACAAATGTGTAATCTGTCATTTGATGCCTTTTGGAGAGTTTTCTCTTTTCTTGGCTTCTTTATGCACATTAATAAAAAATTTTACCTGGGGTGCCCAAACTTTCAAGCCCCACTGTATATCTTCCCGACCGTGACATTTCCCGTAGACGTGTATAGTTTCCAGATAGTGTATAGAACCCAGAAATTCCAACAATCCATGTAAAATTGAACACAACAAACAGTCCGTGCCCCTCGCCTGGCCTCATGGTGGAACCAAAAGTTGGAAGAAAGCGGCAGAGTCCTATTTGATTACGACTGTGTCCGATAAAAGCAAGTGTCTTGCAGTGTAAGGTGGTAAAATATGTTGACAGTTTATTACTGGGAAACCTCCCACCAATTTGAAAGTAGCCTACATTTGAGAAATGAACACAAGGAGGCTAACCTAGTTTACCATAACAAGGTAAAGAACTCCAAACCCCCTTTCCCCGAAACAGAAGCTAACCCCGGTAACGTTACGGGCATGGATGTATGGATACATAGGGCCAGCAGCATGACTGGGACAACAGGACAAAGAACACTACAGGTGTGCATTCACAGGTGACCCGATAGCTAGTTAGTAAATACGCAGGAACACCAAAAGTGGGAGGGAACGTGGGTTAATATGTGGATTAATACTGGGATGTCTACACAAATGTGTGAGACAACTGACTTCAAAAAGTTCACCACTTCACTCAAACCAAAGTTCAAAACACCTGTTGATGTATGTCTTTAGTCTGTTGGCTGTTTAGGTTTTTCTCCTGGAACACGTCAAACATATTCTGTAATTACTGCGGCGTCTTGTGTTTACTGTTTAAATGTGTGTGCTCATCATCATATGTACATTGTTTGTACTGGTGTTATTGTTGAATACATTGTGAATACTTATTTCTAAAATTGTATGAGTGGCTGTTGGTGGACCATACGTGCTATCAAAAATGGGGCTTGATTTCGTGAATATTTTAAGGATTATAACTTAAAATATGAATTGACTAGTTTGTAGGAGTCTGTGGGCTCAGAATTCTCTTCAATATTTTGTTGTCTTTATTGTAAAGGAATACTACAACATAATGTTTGTGGTCCTTGCTTTTTACAGATCTGGTGGTGTTTCCCTGGCTGTCAGAGGATGTGGCCTTAACAGATTTCTTCCACCCATTATTCTCAGTGTGTGTGTGTGTGTGTATATGTGGACATGTTTGTGTATTGTCCGTTCAAGTTTCAAGATGCACATTCACACACTCGTACACACATGCATACTGCCAAAACTGACACAGCCTGTTTGTCGCACTCCCAACCATGACTACAAGCTCAAATGTGAAGAACTTTTTTTTTTTTTTAGTTTTTACATGTAAAAAAAATTCTTCTTGGTTTCCACAAGATGATGGAACACAGGAGTACATTTTGTCCTGCCACAAATTGGGACTTCACACACTGCCGAGAGGTGACTGCCGAGAGGCTAAACAAACACAAATTGAATCGAGGATTTGTGCCTAATTGTTACATGTTTTCTATTTGACATTTAAGCAAATTGCTTTACATGTGAGGAACATTTATTGTGTGGGATTGCTTATGTGTATGAGCAATTATTTTTAATGTATGTCATTCCCAGCGTGATGGTACAGTCTTACATATGTTATGTAACCAAGCCCATAGTTGAAGTTGAATTGTCTAAATTCAGTGACTTTTCCTTAACCTTATCAGCAAGTGTTGAAGGGAAGGCGATGGAAACGTCAAAGCTTTGACAGTTCAAAAGCAGCTTTTAAAAGACAGGAACTCTGACCTAGAGGAAGTCTCTGACTGATGCCTGGTCTCATCCCACGAGGTATCTGGAGACTTGGAATAATAGACTCCTTCCTTGAAGGTTATGAATTATCCAAGTGGTAGAGTCTGTCAACTTCAAAACAGTTTTCCCCATTTGTTGACCACAAATTCTAGTGTTCCAGTAATCCCTTGTCATAGGTCCAGGTGTTTGTACTGCTTTATGTACGGAAGCATACTTAAGACAAGACAAAGCACAATTGTGTAGGTTTAGGCTTAAAAGTTAAGTGTTGACCTGTTGTGCATTTCAGTCCCTGAAAGTATTGTATAAAAGCCATTTGAGACGCTTGCTAAGTGATCAGCACCACTCAGTGCTCTTACTTACCTAAAATGGTTTTCTAACAATGCCAGCAGAATTAACAGCTCATGTTTTTCCTCCTTAATTGATATTCTGTAAAAGACAAAAAAATCTGGGTTCCTTTTTGATGAAGGGATCTCATCAGTTTGCAGTTGTTAAAGCAGACAAGCCTTAGTGTAACAGAGGCTTTCTTTTCCTAAATGAGCATTCCCACTGAATTATAGCCCCTCACCTTCCTCCTGAGTAAGTTTGTTCTCACACTTCTTACTGAGAGAAGTGTGATGTGTAAATTCACCTCATACATTACTCTGTTTCATTTTTCAAAATTAAATATATATAAAAATATATATTTTTTGTTAGTCTATACATTGTAGATTTTTTACATAAATGGCAATATTAGTTTGAAGTTTAGAGTGCATTGTAGATGAGCTGAATAAGGGGGGATATTTGACATTTGACACCGTGATGGCAGAGGAAAAGGGTCAACAGATGATAAATGAAAAAGCATTTGGTGTATCCTTGATTCCAGTTTTAGTTGTAAGGTGTATCATCAGCTACCCAGATGAATTTTTTTTTTTTGTTTTTGTTTTTCCATTTGGGGGATTTTGTGCCACAGTCTTGTTGAAGTCTTCTTACTTTAGCAGTGAGGCACTGAGGAAAAATGTCGGAATATTTTTGTCTCTAACAGTAATTATGCAACTGGTATTTGAATGTAGCTACCATACAAATGTGGATCACCTTCATTTTCAAAGTTGTGTTCCTGGGTTTTGTCAGTACAGTATACTAGTTTCCATTTCACCTTTTTCTAATGTTTGTCCTCAAAAAAGTGGCTCTCAGTGTGCAGTTCACTTCTTATAGCCTGCACATTTATTTGGAGGCAGACGTCCGTATTTGGGTGTAAGGTAATGGATAGCCTAATATGGAGAACAAACAGTATTATTGTGATGTTATTCCCATGTCATATCATGTTGTGAATGGTTTTTACCAACATGTAATCACAAATGGGAGGTAGAGCACATTGTGTGTTTAATTTCTACAAAAAGAGATGAAGAAAAAGACCTATACAAATCAATAGTGTGGCCTTTTCATTCTCAAGACTTAAGACAACATGATGGGAGAGTGATACCTTATCAGTGCCTGAACTTGTATTTTCATTTAAGACAGTTTTATTTTGTGATCCATATCATTTCATATATCATGGAGATTAAAGAGGTACTTGTTCATTCCCCCACCCTCCCTTCTCCTAATGCTTTTTTCAATTTTCAGGAAGAAGTTTAAATGGTATAAAGAGATTTTCTTTCAGTGTATCTAGTTAAATAAATAAATGTTATGTAGATCTTGTTCAGTTTTTATTCCCTTTTTTTCTAATTATTCAACTGGATTATATTGTCCAAACTGCTGTTTTAGTTAAGGTAATGGGTCCAGGTCATGAGTTTTCTTTCTAATCTGCCCTATATTGCTATATCATTTGACGTCACTTGACAACAGGGTTCAAGAGATGCTGCTTTTGGCTCAGATTGTCTGTCTGCTTTTGCTGCACATTAACATGTTTCAGTGTACGTGTTGCTTCAATTTCAATGTAGGGAGTGAGTTTTATTTTCTGTCGTAGCTGGAACCTCTAATGACTGGGAGCATTTTAAGTTTCTGTATATCAGAGTGCAAGCCCTTTGCTGCAGTCATTTTCAGTATATTCAGGATGGTCTCCAGTGACTATTTTCACCTCCTGACCTTTCACTCTTCCAGCTCTTTGATGCCATTGACAGTGACTTTTTGTGAGAAGTTCTAATCACTTCTTTCAAAAAGTTGTATTTGAAGTTTTTCTTTTTAATATCACAAGATCAATAATTGTACTGAATATTGATGGTTTGTTCCATAAGGAAATCTGACTTGATGTCATTTAGTATTCTGTGAGCATCCTATCAGCCTACATACTCAAATTATTTGTTGGGAGGGGGTGGGGTACCTTTTTATTTTATTTTTTTTCTTTACACTAGTCTTGACATAGACACAATGAAATCTGCAGAAAAGCAAGCCGACCACTGCAGGTGCACATGATGTCAACAGAAAATTACAATATTATGATGGAAAAATGTTAAGTTGACAGGCTTGAACTTGTTTTGGTATAAGAAAGCAGTAATAAAACACTTGCTTTCAACAGTTTTGTCATATCTTTGTTGAACTATAAGGGGAGACTATTGAGTGTTAAAATACATTCACAGGTACAGAGCCTGACATCTTGGGAGTGAGGACACTGTTGACTCTTGCAGGGTCCTCAGTGTGCCTCACTCAATCTCTCTCTCTCTCTCTCTCTCTCTTTTTTTTTTATATATATATATATAAAAATATATATAGTTGAGAACTGTCCTGTATATAACAGTAATGTAGCAATAAATGTGCCATTTTTAATAACAGATTATACCTTTTCCAATGTCTGGCTTTTGAATATTGTATACATAAAAAGGAAAATAAAGGAAAACAATGTAATAAAGGGTTTATTGTAGTTCGGAAAATGAATTTGTTCATATTTACCATTGTTCAAAGCCGGTTAGGGAACAAATCCGTTTGACAGCTTCATGATTATGCAACCAAAGCACCACATATAAATTTAAGACATGATACAAGTAAATGCCAGTTGATTTCATAAAGTCAGCATGTGCAGGATTGGAATATGTAGTTATTATTAAGGTATTACCACATGGTTGCCTAAGGCAGCGTACGCAGAGGCTTTAAAACAAATCTGTGTTGTCAACAGAGACTTTTGAAATGGTGGCCTGAAATGACCCGTAGCTGTTGCCATAGACAGTTAGGCTGTTGCACGCAGCTTGTTGGTTATTTATAACAGGCATAAGAAAAGGCAGCCCGGGGTCCTTAACGGCCATCATTAAGCAAACCTTTTCACGGAGTAGCCTAGTTTAAGAACATAGTGAAAGACCTAGCTAGGTTACAACTGAGAGGTCAGGATGATTCAGAAAATACTACATAAATTCGTCGGTACCAAGTACATTACTATTCTAAGGACGTGGTAAGTTTAATCAACAACAGAGGTGGAGTAACGTTACTGTAGTAGAAATATGTTTTGAGTAACTTACTTCCGTCATGTTCAAAATGCTATCAACGCCTCTGTGTCTTTCTGTCTAGGCTTACTAGCTAACTTTAGCTTAGCCTGCCCTTTTATTTTCTACTGACTTTGCTAGCTTTAAATTACTTGAAAGCCCTCAATAACGTTCTCAGTACAGAAATGCTCATATTCTTTTGATCAAATATAGTGCATCAGTCTGTTTATGAAATATTTGATCAGTCGGTTGCTTCAATCTCGTAATGACAATTCTATAAACCTCCAAATTATACAAAATCAAAATATTGTCAGAATTCAATATATGCGCTAATGCCATGATGTGTTTTTTGTAACATTATTTTCTCCCTCAAATATGATGGTGCCTTACAATGAAATTATACTTGACAGCTACTTGTTTCTGTATAACTATATTGAGAACGCAGCACTATTGACCTTGCAATGTGCACGCAGAGAAAAATTCAGATGCGGTCTGCTAAACAGTAAATTATCAATTGACTAATCAATTTTTAAAACCTTTATCAGCTCACTAATTCTTTGACTGTTTGTTTAATCAGAAAATCACTTTTGCCCATGTACGACAACGTAAACCAGCGTTGTGTGTTCAAGCTAGTTTAATTTGGTTCTAGTTGTCAGTAATCACAAAACTTGTGACTTATAATTAATATTAATTCTAATAATGACCTCGTGAAAATAGCAACCACTGACTAAGGTGGGGAAAAATGTTTTTTGTAAGTTCAAACTGCTGCAGTTGACAGTTCTTCAGAATATGAGTAATGGGTGGCCAGGTAGCTCAGTTGGTACAGCGGCCGTCCATATGTAGAGGTTTGCTCCTCGATGCAGTGAGCGAGGGTTCGACTCCTACCTGCGGCCCTTTGCTGCATGTCATTCCCCCTCTCTCTCCTTTCATATAGTCCTGGACTATGTGCCATACATTAAAGGGAAGTTCAACAAGGATGAGTAAAGTCCTACACAACTAAATTGTGAGTGTATTGCTATTATAACCAAAACTTGTGTAACTGAGCTTTTGTTCACACACTTTGTTTGCAATAGCAATAGCTTTAGTCCCACCCATGTACTCATGATAAGAGTAGGCCATGCCAGGTGTAGGAACTGAACATTCAAGTAAACACACTTGAGTATTGATTAAAGTTTCTGTTACCTTGCATACACTTGGCAGTTTGTAGGAACTCAATTCATGCATCTGTAAAAGCAACCTCATACTGAGATATCCCTGCTGTTTGAAAATATCGGCAGTGCTCACTAACAAAAGCTTAATGCAGGATAAAGGCCATAGAGTTCTTGTAGCTCTTTTAAGCTTGTTAAGATGACAACTGTGCAGACATAAAGGTGTCATGCCTCTAATCTGAAAGCTTTGCAAAAGGGTCAGATTAGTTTTAGAATAGAAACAGAGTCAATTTATGACAAAATAAAGGTTTAGAAGTATGCATTGAGAAGAGCTGGCCCGACTTGTTTCAATTTCAATTGTTCAAATACATTTTTGGGATGTAGTGGTTAGAGCTCAACTATTTTTAAGTGATAAATTTAGATATTTTATTCACTCTGTTCATAATTCTGAAAAATGTGTGTTTGGTACTGGCCATTTGTGCTTTCTTACAATAATCAAGTATAATATCAGCATTATAATACTTATATTGCAATCTAATTCCCAGACAATATCCATGATACCCATTCTGATATCACACTACAGACATTATATTGATATTTCCAAGCCCTATTAAAGTTTATACACCTTCAGAGCCCTCCTCACCATCCCGAACCCACTGCTACTTCCACCATACCCCTCAACCCATACTTGGATGTGGTCTTGTCAGAAATCCAACCTCAGAGACAGGAAGGATGTGCTTTTCTTACACACTGATGTGTCCATGTACATTTTGCTAACGAATGGGCTGTGTGTCTTGCCTACAGGACCAGAGCTTGGGAATGGGCACATGGGTGGATTGCTTACACAAGCAAGCTTAAGTATGATGCCCTGGCTTAACAATCAGTCACCGAGGGCTTGTTAGGAGTTTGGACTCTGTATAAATGCTGTTTTTGATGCATTATGATTTAATGTGCATAAATCTTTATTTGCTCCAATGTGTCCAGTTATTCTGCTAAATGCCAACTATTAAAAAGTTTTGTTTAAATTGTTTGCTGAGAGTTTGTTTTTTTTAATCTATTTTGAGTTCAATGCTGATTTACTTTTCTTTTGCATGAGGCTTTTAAAAACGTGGCTTTTGTGCACCTGATATTTGCAAACTGGTCATGACTAATTGCACTGTAAAAGTATTGTGAAATAAACATGTATTGAGGATAATGTATATGTGAAGTCGGTGATAATATAATTCATGTTGAATCACACATATTGACCGAGGGTTATGGGCCTAGTTGCACACTGAGAATACGCCAGTTTCGCCCAGACATTATACTCACGTTATCAGCCAAGCTGCGAAATTTGCGTGGATAATGTCTTTCATTTCTCCCATTGAAGGGGGAGGGGACTGAAAGAGGAGAGGGGAGAAGGGATTTAACATAGCGAGAGGGAGAAAGCGAGATAGTGTCTTCAAGATGGATAAAAACGAGTAAGTATATCACGTGAAGGCTTATGAAACCACCAACAACTGTATGCATTGTAATTGTGTCGTTTGATGCGCGATATGTCGTTTTCATAATATATTTGGAAAGTATGTTTATCACCGATTAGGCAGCTGCAGTCTGCTTTCGCATTTGCAAATAGCAATGCTGTGGTCTTCAGCTAGGATGTCGGTCTTTTTTGGAGCATCATTTTAAATATGTTTTAATTTATTTTTATTTTCCTGATATTTACAGCTAATGTTGAGTTAAGTATGGAGTCGGTACACTGCGTCGACAGTGAGCTATTTCGACAGATTTTAACCGAACAAAGCGGATCGCATTTTTTCTGCATCGTTGTTGCATACACAAAGCCTCCACAAATGCATGATATGCTTATAAAATGGTGTCTGTGTTTTATCAATAAGATAGACTTTGTTCATTCATAAAAGCCGGCTCCAAGTCGGAATGACAAGGGTAGGCATTGTGGTGAAACGGCTCTCATGTTTCATGTAGCTAACATGGAACTTTCACATTTTGTGTTACTGAGCATGCCACAAGTGAGTAACGCTATTTTCCTACATATAGTATTTTTAATTATTCAGCGGAGTCTATTATTGTTGTCACGGCATCTGCGTGATAACTATTTACGGACTATTTGTAGCCGTAGCCTAATTTATGTTTCCCATAGGTTAACATTGATGTAGTGCTAGCTTCTAGCGTCAAGCTGAACAATATAAAATAACACTTCCGGTAAACATTCCAAAACAAAAGACTAACGGCAATAATTTATTTTGTAAATGTTGGTGTCTCACCTTCACGTAACCTTTCTCGTGATGTTATCAGGGATTGGTTCTTGAATTGGATTAGGTTAAATAACCCAACGCTTTAGATAACCAAAGAGCTCAGTTTGAAAGTTAGACTAAACTAACGTTATATTGAAAGACTTGCTAGAATATTTTAGTTCAAGGGGGAAACCTTGACCTAGTTTTGAAAGCCCTGCAAAGCTAGAGAGCGCACCTTAAGTTAATATTAGTTTCAGATTGTTTAGTAGCCTATTTCAACCCAGATAGCTAACTGTTGAAAAAATATTTCTGATGTTTCACATTATATTAACGTTACCTTAATTTAAAACTAATTCCATTGAGATCTAATTTGAAAGGGAGTCCTGAAAGTAAAAAAAAAACAAACAAAAAGAAATAAAATATATATATATATATATATGGATGGGGAACAATAATATAATAAAGTAATAAAGCTGTATCCTACCTTTTGATGCGTTTATTCCGTAAAAAATGTGTGCTAACTTCCGGTCTCGTCCTGGCTGCCTGACGTGTTGACCAATGGTAATGACGCAGCCGCGTTGTCCTATGTTTTCCTTGCGGATGTAGCCCTCGTGCCCAGTCAACGACAGGCAGGTAGTGATTTGGCCGAGGTCCGCAGCGGAGCGATCTGCGCGACGACAAAGAGACGAGATGTTAGCAGGGAGATCCCATTACAGAGGACGCGTGTTATAATATGGTCGAAACAAAAGTGTAAGAAGCGATAGGCCTGACATCCAAAAAATCCTTAAATCCAATCCGCAGTAACTTTTAGTGGATTTATAGGCTACTCGCGTGGGAAATGGAGAAGAAAAGGTGGGATTGCACTGCTCTCCCCAAGGGCTGGAAAATGGAAGAAGTGACCAGAAAGTCGGGTTTGTCAGCTGGAAAAAGCGATGTCTATTATTTTAGGTACTAAACGAACGAGGGCTTGCAAAACTTATACGTGCACAAGACACCGAGTTTGCGTACGGAAACAGACAACAGTATGATAAGGGGGGACGGTGGTCTGTATAAAGTTTGGGGGTCTGTTTGCAGCCGTGTAACAAGGCCAGCTCCTCTCACAAGTGTTAAGATAAGCAGTCTGTCCAACCGTGCAGCCTAGTAGTATCTCCTGGCGAGGCCTTTGATGAATACAACTCGGTGTCATCTCAGTTAATACTCTTTATTTCCCATTGAAGTGAATCTACAACGCCAGATTTGTTTTCATTTAGCAGAGGAGAAGAGCAAGATGAGGAACAGAGGCAAGAGAGGGGGGAGGCGGGTCGGTTGTATAGTTTGTGGTAGGCTAAATGTACACTCATACTGGTGTTAACTGTGGTGTGTGATGATGTAAGATACATTTGCATGAGTTACTAGCACGTATCCACCCACAGATGTTCCTTTTCTTGGTCATTGCTAAGGCTAATAAGATATTGTTTCCATTCTGAAACATATGGTCAAGTGTTAATATTGCCATATTTACATGTTCACTGGTTCTTAGGGGTTCATTTTAAGGCTATATATATATATATATATATATATATATATATATATATATATATATATTCAAAACATGTTTTTGTTGAATATGTTTTTGTATATAGTCTGCTCATTATACAAACGTGTGCAGCAAAGATACCAAGGCTATGGGAGAGTACATCAAAGATTGCATCCATTTCACAAAGTAATGTGATTTTAGTGTCATTGCCCACTTGAATGTGATCTGCTTCTTTTTGCTTTTGACCTGTTGCATGTTGTGGTCCTTGTCTGCTGTGTCTGTGTTCTGAAGCGTGACCTGCTGCCGTCGTCTCTGTTTGTTTTTTAGTCTTGATACCTTTTCTGTTTTTGTAAAAGATGATTCAAGTATAATAGTTGTTTTCTCATGTCTCTGCCTCCCCGCCAGTCCATCTGGGAAGAAGTTTCGGAGCAAGCCTCAGCTGGCCCGTTACCTTGGTAACCAGATGGACCTCAGCTCCTTTGATTTCCGCACGGGGAAGATGCTGATGAGCAAGCTGAACAAGAATCGTCAGAGACTGCGCTATGATAACAACAACCAGAACAAGGTGAGGCAAACACGCTCATGATGACCCGCCACGGACTGGCAAACACCAAACTACACCAACACCAACTGTAGTTTGATCAAACCTTAACAGGTCGAGCACTGCACATAAACATCAGCTGCAGACTAGAACCAACCACTCATTTAGTGACTTTAATATAGCTGCAAGTAGGGCTGGGCAATATATTGATATTATATCAATATCGTGATATGAAACTAGATATCATCTTAGATTTTGGTTATCGTGATAAACCATAAGTGTTAAAGGCTGCCATATGGCGTTGTTTCAGTAATGGTACTTGCTTGACTCGCCTTGCCTTGACTCGACTCACCCGCAGTGTACCACCTCATGCGTGAGGCGAGCCATGGCCATGGATAAACTATTTACCGGTAAACACGGCGGGTTTGTTCAGGACACCCCCGCCCCGTGTGTTGCTAGCCCCTTCTCCAACCAATCAGTAGTCTGCAGGTTTTCACGTCACCTATTATATTGCCTCAGCTCGCTTGGAACCTCGTGAAAAAAGTACCTGTTAGCAGGTTATTTTCGTAATGGAAAACCAAAAAAGTCGAGTCGAGTAGATGCCATGCAGTGGAAAAACGGCATTACAGTAAAGTGATAAACGTGTCTGAACTTACCAGACAGTTCTAGCTGCTCTATTATTTGCCTTTTCCCCACTAAGACATCATCTCCACATTACTGATGATTATTTATCTAAAATCTAAGTGTGAAGATATTTTGTTAAAGCACCATTTGTCAACCCCAGAATATTGCCGTAATATCGATATCGAGGTATTTGGTCAAGCATATCGTGATATCTTATTTTCTCTCTATCGCCCAGCCCTAGGTGCAAGTTTAGTTGCGGTCACTTGGTTGCATCTTAAAACAAAAGTCTTGTAGTCCAACAGCACCATGAACAAGGCAACATTTTATATTGCTCGTCAAACTTTTATTAATCTAGACAGCTAACTACTTATCTATACAATAAATATAAATGCCTAATGTAGGTCAGACAAGACAACAAAACTGATGCCTTATTTTAATCTTCTGAAACTTTGCTACTCATCAGATCTGAAGGGAGACTAATGTAAGAGCAGGTTTTTATAAAATGAATTGTCACCAAACTCTGTTGCATTGTGTTTTTTAATCACTTTTTTATGGACTTGTAGATTCTCTGGTGAGTCTGGTATAAAAAAGTGTAATGAATAATTGTATATAATGGCAGATTATGTTGAAAATCAGTAACTTAAAGAGGTACATTTTATTAGCACACCCGATGGCACGGTGTTGATAAAAGACAACACCTTTCAGAGTTGATTTCATATGCTGCATCTTTTCAGTTGACTAGTTTGAGCACTGACATAGGCCTCTAAGAGCTGTATGAAGGATGTCTGCATGTTGAATAATAGGTCATATTCTATCTCTTTGCTCATTCACATTCTCCTGTCCATCCTGGCCTCATCCTCATTCTGTGCTTCATATTTTTAAGGGCAAACCTGACTTGAACACATCACTCCCAGTCAGGCAGACAGCCTCCATCTTTAAGCAGCCTGTTACCAAGGTTACTAACCACCCAAACAACAAAGTGAAGACGGACCCTCAGAAAGCTGTCGACCAGCCCAGACAGGTGAACAGTCTCCGTCTGTTACTGTTATTCCCATCCCATACAAACCAGAAACCCGAGATATCTGATGCTGAGCTAATGCTGGGTGGGAATGTGCTACTTTGAAACTGGATGGACCAGACCTGAGTTTTATTATTTTAATGGTGTATCATTTTGTATTTATGTACTGGAAGCAGCAGCTGCATATTTTCGTTTAAATCATTTGGTTTATTTGTGTCAAAACTGACTGCAGCTAATATTTTTTGTCTACAGCTTTTTTGGGAGAAGAAACTCAGTGGTCTTAATGCTTATGACATTGCAGAGGAGCTGGTGAAAACAATGGAACTGCCTAAAGGTCTGCAAGGTAATATACACAAGTTAAACATTGATTCTTCAGATAGAAATAAAAACATTCTGCTCAGCAACAGTTAGGAAATGTTTTTGTATAAGATGGAACTAATTCTCAGGAGAGTTACAGCTTTGGTGTTTCTTCCAAAATGTCCTTTTAACCTTACTTTTGGGGCTTCAGGCGTTGGTCCAGGCTGCACAGACAAGACTCTCCTGTCGGCCATTGCGAGCGCTCTGCACACTAGCGCTGCTCCCATCACTGGCCAGCTGTCTGCAGCTGTGGAGAAGAACCCAGGAGTCTGGCTCAACACCACACAGCCGCTGTGCAAGGCCTTCATAGTCACTGATGAGGACATCAGGTGGGCGCACAAGGATCACCTGTTGTTGTTGTTGTTGTTGTTGTGTTTTTTATTTTTTGTGCTAGGTGTTAGAAGCTGATTTTGAAATGCTGGAGCCAATATCAGATCCAAAATTCTGTTCCTCATTTGAACTTTTTGCTTTGAGCAAAATGTATCAGCATGTGTGTGCCTGTGAAACGGTTGTGTTACAAACATTGCCCTTCAGTGTATTTAAAAACAGGAAATAACTACAGGCAGTGTGAATAATGGCTTATTGTATCTGTTTTTCCCAGTTCACGAGATATGGGCTTCCATTTTATATGCTGAAGCACAGTAACAACTATGAAAAGGATGAGTTACAAAGATATAATGGAGAAATCTTTGGAATTCTAAGATTGCTTCACCCACCCACCCCCTCCAATTCCCCCCTCTGAAGTTGACAGAGTTGTCTGTTCCACAGTCCATAACAAGTGACCCCGCTCTTTGTAAAGACACGCCATCTGTTCGCTGCTGATTCAGTGGCTGTTATAGGCAGCTGTAACTGCCAACTGTAACAGCTTCCTGTTGTGTTTGTGTGTAGGAAACAGGAGGAGCTGGTGTACAGTGTGAGGAAAAGGCTAGAGGAGGCACTGATGGCTGATATGTTGGCTCATGTCGAAGAGGCTGCCAATGAGGGAGACACTCTGAAGGAGGAAGGCAACGGCAGTGAAGATATGGAGAGCGTATAGCACAGGTTGGTTAAGGGGCAATTTAGGCAAATTATATCAACATTGTTTTACCTGTCCCAACTGCTTGGCGCAGGTAAAAAGGCATTTGAGTTTTGTACTTCGTGCATGCATTATTACACAATATAAGATGCAACCTAGCAGTCAAAAAAACTAGAGAATGTTTTTTTCTTCTTCTAATTGTCAATCCTCTCTTCTTGTAGGGTTTTGTTCAAGAACTGTACACATGACCATGAGCAGTTGGAGCCATACAGCGGCCCTGCCCTGATGAACTGTCCCCGAGTATCAGCGTCCAACTTAAACCTTAACCCAACTTACACCAGTCCTGTTCAACCTAAAGAACTGTCTTCGTCACCTCTCCTAAACCCACAAACACTTGGGATCTCAAATGCTTCTGTTCATCAATAACTCCACTGGATGGGACTCATTGACTTCAACTGCAATTAAATTACTCACCGTATTTCTGAGCTCGGTTGATTTTTTTTTTTTTTTGACTGACATTTTTAAAAAATTCCCTTGAACTTTCGAATATTAAAAAATAACGTATCTACAGTGTGACAAATTCAGTGTTTGATGAGAAGTGTATTTTTTACTGAAAGGCTTTGAATGGGTTTGTATTTTTTGTGACAATCATGTCAAATTCAAACATTTTATGTCAGCAAAAAGTTGATCTGGGTGCTTTTTGTTTGTTTGTTTTGGGCAGATTGGAAATGAATGTTTTGTATCTTTGGCTCTTGAATATTATGATGCACTCCACAAGTTGTCAGACACAAAACACTGGCTTTTCTTGTGGAACCAGTTGAGATGTAACTATACTGAGTTGATATAATTTAAATTAGCATCGGTGCCAACCTGCAGGCCGGCTGATGTTACTAATGCAAATGGTGAAGTTTTTAATCCCTTGAACATCCATTGAAGTTTTTATTGTTGTAATTTCAAGGAAATATTGTACTACATGACAGGTGTGTCTTCCTGTGACTCATCAGTATTGACCCTAAAGGAGACATGTCATTTTGAAGAGGGTTGTTTGAAGTGTGTTTAACTAAAGTCCGCTTGGTATTTTACCCTAAGCCTAAAAAGATGGTAAAGAAATGACTTGAAACCTCTATCTATTGTACAATTATGTTTTGATTTCTTAATCATTATAGGTGCTTACTGTGAAACATTGCTGTTTAGTCTTTGTTTCTATCAGTTTCAGACCACGTTTCTTTTTAATGTGTCAATGTTACCACACACATGTTGCCTCTTGGTACACCCACGCACAGAATTGGTGGCACAGAAAATTGCAGTTTAGAAATTTAGTTTTAATGTCACTTACCATCTGAGGAATAATAATTTTGTATTTTTTTTTTTTTTTTTATCCCTGTCAAGGATTGATGGTAGATAATGTATCCAGCTGAAATCATGAATATCTCTTCTCAATATCAGCAGGCTGATTGCTGAAATGAATTTGATTGTATTACTTATTAAAAATGAGTCGGTATGTCATAAAGTCTGCTGCTACTGTGTCTTTTTTCTTTTGAAAGTATTGGATATACTATTGTTAAACCTGTGTTGATATGCATCTTACCCCAAAAGTAGATCTCCTAAGGGCCACCCTGTGTGGCAGTAATGATTCAATTCAATTTATTCAATTCAATTTATTTATAGTATCAATTCATAACAAGAGTTATCTCAAGACACTTTACAGATAGAGTAGGTCAAGACCATACTCCAGAATTTACAAGGACCCAACAGTTCTAGTAGTTCCCTCCAGAGCAAGCAACAGTGCGACAGTGGCGAGAAAAAACTTCCTTTTAGGAAGAAACCTCGGACAGACCCAGGCTCTTGGTAGGCGGTGTCTGACGACCGGTTGGGGTTAGAATGAAGAGTGGCAATAACAGCCACAGAAAAGATAACAGTTTGTAGTAGTTCTTTGTAGTAGTTCATGGCATAGCAGGGAATTGTGCGGCATTACAAGGCACAGCAGGACGTAGCAGGATGAACACGGCATCACAGGACGTGTAGCGGGACCATGGATACAGCTGCTGGTTTTGGAGCCTCCCTGATCCAAGGAAACATGCTGGGGGGAAAAGAACATAAGGACTCCGGGGAATGACTCCCCAGAGCTAGGTTAGTAAGAAGCATTTCTGGGACATGGATGCACACAAATGGAAAGATAGAAAGATAAAAAGATAGAGAGAGGAGGTCAGTGTGTCAAAGGAAGTCCCCCAGCAGTCTAAAACTATTACAGCATAACTGGGAGAGCATAACTAACTAGGAGAGCATGACTAACTAGGAGAGACAGGGTAAAGAGAGCTGCCGGATCGGGCTAGAACTCTCCCCAACCGGATCGGGCTGTATGCCCTGCCTCCCTCTAGTTTTATTATATTATTGATTATATGATAGATAGATCTGACAACTATGACGAGAAGCAGGTAGGCCGGGTTAGGCGGACAATATTCAATTCTATGCTCTAACTATAAGCTTGATCAAAGAGGAAAGTCTTAAGCCTACTCTTAAATGTGGGGACGGTGTCTGCCTCCTGAACCCAAACTGGAACCTGGTTCCACAGGAGAGGAGCCTGATAGCTGAACGCTCTGGCTCCCGTTCTACTTTTAGAGACTCTAGGAACCACCAGTAACCCTGCATTCTGGGAGCGCAGTTCTCTTGTAGGGTTGTAAGGTACTATGAGCTCTTTAAGATAAGATGGTGCCTGATCATGAAGAGCTTTGTAGGTGAGAAGAAGGATTTTAAATTCTATTCTGGATTTTACAGGAAGCCAATGCAGAGAAGCTAAAACAGGAGAGATGTGATCTCTTTTCCTGGTTCCTGTCAGAACACGTGCTGCAGCATTCTTTATGGACTTTTTCGAGCATCCTGATAATAAAGAATTGCAGTAATCCAGCCTAGAAGTAACAAATGCATGGACTAGTTTTTCTGCATCATTTTTAGACAGGATATTCCCGATTTTAGCAATATTACGTAGGTGAAAAAAGGCAATCCTTGAAATTTGCTTTATGTGGGAATTAAAGGACAAATCCTGATCAAAGATAACTCCAAGATTCCTCACAGTGGTGCTGGAGGCCAGAGTGATGCCATCCAGAGTAACTATCTCTTTGGATAATGCGTCACGGAGGTGCTTGGGTCCCAGAGCAATAACTTCAGTTTTGTCTGAGTTCAACATTAGAAAATTACAGCTCATCCAGGTTTTAATATCCTGAAGGCACATTTGAAGTTTAGCTAACTGATTAGTTTCATCCGGCTTGATCGATAGATATAATTGAGTATCAGCCGCATAACAATGAAAGTTTATGGAATGCTTCCTGATAATATTGCCTAAAGGAAGCATATATAAAGTGAACAGGATTGGACCGAGCACAGATCCTTGTGGGACTCCATGACTAACTTTGGCATGCACAGAGGATTCATCGTTAATGTGAACAAACTGAGATCGATCTGATAAATAAGACTTAAACCAGCTTAGAGCTATCCCTTTAATGCCAATTAAATGTTCCAGTCGCTGTAATAAGATATGATGGTCAATGGTATCAAATGCAGCACTAAGATCTAATAACACCAGTACAGAGATAAGTCCTTTGTCTGATGCAATTAGGAGGTCATTAGTAATTTTCACAAGTGCTGTCTCTGTACTATGATTAACTCTAAATCCTGACTGAAAATCCTCATATAAGCTGTTGTTATGCAGAAAGTCACATAACTGTTTGGCAACTGCTTTCTCAAGAATTCACACTGTACATTTAAATAGAGAATCCCCTCCATCCAATCACTGCATCCTATCATAGATTAACAGTTAACTTGTCTTTGTGAGCCTGGACAAAGTGCAAAATACTGTCACCAGGACACAAAGTGTCTGTTCTGCAGGGTTGTGGAATATACAGACTTTTCAGAAGGACGTGCTGATGTTACCCCTGTTGATTGTTTTTAAAATTATGTCTATCTGCATACTTTAAAGTAGTTAAGATGACATCACTGGAGCTATACAGCAAGGTAAGACTGTCTTGGGGGCCTACCATTTGTAGGTCCCTAAAACAAGAGAATTGATTAAGACATAAAAACTATATTGCTAATGAGGTTAGCATTATTGTGTTATTGCATGACATACCTGTTATGTGCATCAGCCTTTCCCATCATGTCATCATGTCATGTCAATGTTTTATAAAATGTTTTAGCGAATTATAACTGGTAGAATAAGTGGTAGCTCCTCTCTAATATTTTTGAGTCAAAAGGTTACAGTTAATGATAGATTTGCTGTGACCAAATCTTAAAATCTGCGTTTTAAAATCCTTATTTCTGTCAAATTGGTGGTCAATAAGTGAGGAATAATTTCTAAAAACTTCTAAAAATAAGCATATTATATATGTTAGAAGTAGGTAATGGCTAATCCATACAGACAATTTAGAGTAGGATGACCAGTGTTAATTTTTAACACCGTTTAGGAGGCTTTTATGCTGATGGATGACAAATGTTTTGTCTGGGTGGGGCCAGGAAGTATACATGTACCTGAACAGTGTCAAGAGAGAAAATGAAAAATGAAATAAAAATCTTTCTTCTTTCTGCACTCTAACCATACTGAGTGTTTTCAACTTGCAGCATCTCTTTCACTCTTCACACTCACCTGAAACAATCTGTTCCTTTGCTAGGGAGCATGTGTGTGGATTCCTGACCCAGATGCAGTTTGGGTGTCAGCCCTGCTCCTCCAGGACTACAGTCCTGGAGAGAAACATCTACTATTACAGCTCTCTAATGGAAATGTGAGACATGCAGTAACATTATATTATCCAAATATCAATGTGAATGCTCAAGTATCATGGTCCTCATAATACAGCATAAGCCCCAGTGTTGTCTCTATATTTTTACACAAGTACTCCTAGCTTCCTTCTCTATTGGTAGGAGACCCATTATCCAGTGGTGTCCCATTCTGATCTCCCACCGCTGGGGAACCCTGATATCCTGGAGGGGGAAAATGACCTGACAGCTCTCAGCTTCCTCCATGAACCTGCTGTCTTGCACAACCTGCGGGTTAGATTCCTGGACTACAGCAGCATCTATACATACTGTGGTGAGCACTGAACTAGCAAAAACAAGAGGTCTAGATAAAATAGGGGTGATTGTCTGAAAGTGGGACAACATTAGTAACAGACGGGCTTTCAGATTTGTACTAGTAGCAACAAGCACCTCCTCGGTGCTTCTGTCTGCATTATTACAGCTCATGATGTCAACTATATGACAGTAGGTCAAAGGTTGAGCAAGGAAGGCAACTCCCTCACTGCTACTGGTTTAAGATGTAATTACATATTACTATAGATCATTTTTGTGTGGTTTGTCATGACAAATGTTTTGTTTTACCCTTAAACTCCTATACATTTATAATGGTTGTGTGTTCATTTTCACTATAATTAGGAGGGACATGTGCTTGGTTTGATTTAGACTTAAAGTAGACAGAATGAGTTTTAGGAGATGTTCCTCATTTGAATTAAAGTGCAGATGAAAATGATATAGCTATTGCAAAAATTTTCTATCAACATCCAGATGATGTCACTTTCTTTACCTGTCCCTCCAGGTATTGTGTTAGTGGCCATCAATCCCTATGACCAGCTCCCCATATATGGAGAGGAGGTGATCGATGCTTACAGCGGCCAGGACATGGCCGACATGGAACCTCACATCTTTTCTGTGGCCGAGGAAGCCTACCGCACTATGACCAGGTCAGAGGTCAAAGGCTACGGGGTCATGTTACAACAAATTGTATACAGTAGAACACATACATATACAGTAAGACTATTTTCCTATACTGTCTTGTTTATGGTGCACTGCAACAACACAGATGAACTGGGTGAACTGTCTCAGCATAACTTCACTGTATAGGATTTGATAGTCACAAATGTCTGTGTGTACAGGGAGGAGAAAAACCAGTCTATCATCATCAGTGGAGAGTCTGGCTCAGGAAAAACCGTCTCAGCCAAATTCACCATGCGATACTTTGCTGTGGTTGGGGGAGCAGCACAGCAGACCTGTGTGGAGGAGAAGGTTTTGGCTTCCAACCCAATATTGGAGGTGATGGTAGAACTTGCTTGTTACTTTTCCTGTCAATTATGTTGTTTTTTTTAAAGATACAAACAACACATAATTTTGTCTACAGTCGATTGGGAATGCTAAAACCACACGGAATGACAACAGTAGTCGTTTTGGGAAGTACATTGAGATCGGCTTTGGCAGAAAAGGGGACATCATTGGGGCAAACATGAGGACGTATCTGCTGGAGAAGTCAAGGGTTGTCTTCCAAGTAAGCTCTAAAGCCAGAGTGATGATGAAACAGTTTTTGCATATGAAAATCTTTCTTTTGTCAAGAGGTGAAATGTTACACACCTCTTTATTATGCATCTGTTCATGAACCTTGTCTGCACATTTGTGTGCATGTAAGGCATCAGCAGAGAGGAACTACCACATCTTCTACCAGCTGTGTGCCTCCAGGGAGTTACCTGAGATGAGAGGCCTTAAACTGGGTGAGAATTAATCACAAACAACCCTCTCTGCTGGCTCTCAAGTGTCCATTCAAGTTTTGTGTATTATAATGTCCACGCTGCATGCAGTCTGACTGTGCATTGGGTTTTTGCTGAAGATGCACCTGAGCATTTCCGCTACACCAGCCAGGGAGGAGAGATGCAGATTCCTGGTACTGATGATCTGTCAGACCTAGAGCGCACTCGCAATGCTTTTACCATCCTGGGTAAGCACACACACACACACACACACACACACACACACACACACACACACACACACACACACACACACACACACACACACACACACACACACACACATATACACGATGCACATCAGTGGTGTAAAAAGAATATTAGGTTCTCAGTACTAATACCAAATGGTAAATAAACAAGTAAAAGTCCTGCATTGAAAATGTTACTTATGATAAAGTATGTAAGTGTCATAAGAAAAATGTAATTAACGTAAAAATTCTCAATGCAGAAAAATTCTCACATTTATGAAGCAGGAAACAATCAAAACAGTTCTGTCAATCAACCAATTATAAACGACATGGGTTTTGTGTGCACACATTTTAATTTGTAAAGTAACTAGTAACTAAAGCTGTCAGATTAATGTAGTGGGGTAAACAGTACAATATTTCCTTCTGAAATGTAGTAGAGCAGAAGTAGGAAGTGGCATGAAAAGAAAAGACTTAAGTAAAGTATACCTACCTTAAATATGTACAGTACTTGGGTAAATGTACTTAATAACATTCCACCACTGACACATTTTTATGTGACTGAATCGTGTCATTGCTTATAAGATGTTGGTGTATTTGTTGAAATTGCAGATGTGCAGCCTGACCAACAGATGGAGCTCTTCCGGATCCTGTCAGCTGTCCTGCACCTGGGAAATGTCAACATCCAAGCCAGTGGGAGAAGTTCTGACCGGAGTTATATTGATGTAAAAAATGTATTTCTAATGTAATCTATGTCTCCTCTCACCTATAGTGCCATAGTTCTTCTATACATATGTCTTTTCTCTCAACTACCATCATATTTCCTCTATCAGTGCATATAGTATACTGTTACAGGTATATCTGAGTCTTTTGTTTTTTCTCAGGTAGACGACCACTCTCTGGCTGTCTTCTCCAAGCTGTTAGGAGTGGAAGGACCTCAGATTGCCCACTGGCTGTGTCATCGCAAACTGGCTGTAGGTGGAGAGATGTTGGTCAAACCTGTGTCCGGTCAGCAGGCCATAGAAGCCAGAGATGCACTGGCCAAACATGTTTATGGCCAGATGTTTGCATGGGTTGTCCAGAGGCTCAACTCTGCTCTGCGCACTCAGAGGGGACAGACCAAATCCTTTATAGGCGTACTAGACATCTATGGGTGAGTGATGAGATTTGTAAAACTGGATACAACTTATTTTTGTGGCCTTATTACACTCTAAAGTTTGCAAGCGTATTGTTAATTATTTTCAGTGTGTTATTACACAGTTGGACTGACCTGAAGTCTTATTTTCTCCGATCAGGTTTGAGACCTTTGACCGGAACAGTTTTGAACAATTCTGTATAAATTATGCAAATGAAAAACTGCAACAGCAATTCAACAGGGTAAGTTATGTAACAGGCAGACGTGTATTATTCTAAACTTAAACTCTTCAGGGAATTGGCTCTATCACCACTGAACGCTATCATCACAAATTCCAATTGAGTTTGATTTAATGATAATAATACTACAAATAATGCATCAACAGATGATTCTTTTCATCATTTTCTTTCACAGTTCATCTTGGTTTTTTTTAGTTTTGCAAGGTAATGCACATTTTAATGCATGTGTAGAATATTTTTCTCTCCTACAGTGGTGTGGTGTACTTTTTGGGGCTGTAAAGCTTTCAAAGTCATGTTAAATTATCCATATTTTAAGGAATAAAGGGTTGTCTTCCTCATACAACATGCAGGAAGACGTGCTGCTCTGTCTGTGCCTCTCAGTGATGATCTCTTCTTTATAGCCAAGCTTTCCTCACAGTTTTTATCCTCAGGGTGGTCAAGTCGTCTGCCTCCTTGAACTTTCTATATAGAGTCAGTTGTATTTTTTATCTCATTTTTTTGTATCTTTAAGTGTTATATAGTATGATTTGTGTTTGTCTGCAGCATGTGTTCCACTTGGAGCAGGAGGAGTACGTCCGGGAAGAGCTGACCTGGAGTAGGATCGAGTTCAGTGACAATCAGCAGTGCATCAATCTCATAGAGGGACAACTGGGCCTGTTTGATCTTTTAGACGAGGAGTGCAGGGTCAGTCGTCTGGTTTTAGTAATATTCTCCCTCTAAGCTCTAGTCTCTGTGATCATTGTCTGTGACTGTGTTTTTGTCAGATGCCCAAAGGTTCAGATGAGAGCTGGGTGCAGAAGCTGTATGACCAACACTTGACCAACAAGCCCCACCCTCACTTCCAGAAACCTCGCATGTCCAACAGCGCCTTCGTCGTTCTGCACTTCGCGGACACAGTGAGTGATGAAGGTCAACACACAGAGAAACTGTAGTGAATCTGGGTTAAGACTGTGGTTTAAGTCTTAATATGTGGAAAAAGTCTCTTCTCGTGTTTATGTTAATATTATTAACAGTTTTAATTTTTTCTCCATCAGGTGCAATATGAATGCAGTGGCTTTTTAGGCAAAAATCGAGATACAGTCTTTGAGGAGCTCATTAACATTCTCAAAGCAAGTCAGGTAGATATTTGTTATGTATTCAGTTTTGTTTAATTTCTATGTGTCTATGTGATCACTAACTTGTGTCTGCGTGTGTTCATGTGTGTGTCAGTCTGAGCTGGTGGCTGAGTTGTTCCAGCAGCAGGGAAATGTTTCCTCTCTGGCTAATGGAAGTGTTCGTTCAGGGAAAAGAGCCACCAAAGAACATAAACTGACAGTGGGCTTCCAGGTGAGCTGTTATGGTTTTGTTCTTATGTTAACTTCATTTTTGGTGCAGCAAACATTAACACTATGTTTTTGGTGCATGTCAGTTCCGTCAGTCCTTACAGATGCTAATGGACACTCTGAACAGCACCACTCCTCACTATGTCCGCTGTATTAAACCCAACGACCTCAAAGAACCTTTTATGTACGTCTTGGTTTGGCCTGTCTTTACAAAATTAAAAGTTGATGCATTTGATTTTGTGTTGTCCCTGACATTGGTGTGTACACCGAGCAGCCTAATAGCCTTGCTTTGTTAGGTTTGACCCCAGGAGGACAGTCCAGCAATTGAGAGCCTGTGGGGTGCTGGAGACAATTCGTATCAGTGCTGCAGGTTTTCCATCCAGGTACGGAGTACTTCCTAGACATTCAGTGAACTCTGTATAGCTCTCACACAGTATGAGAACTCTGTCTTCCAAGTCATTGATGAAAGACATATTGACCAGAGTTGGGTTTTTAATCTTAAAGGACTAAACCATCCATTTGTGGTTAATAGACCATAATGTGTACCTTGTAGAAAATAAGGTCTTAGATTACCTTTTAGGCATAGATAAACCATGACAATAACAATTTTATTGTCTTTATTTATTTACTTACTTATTTACTATCTCGGGGCACCCTGGTGGTCCCCCGGGTGGAGCGCATACCATTGAGGCTGAGTCTTTGCCAGGGTTTGGGTCCGGCCCAGGGCCCTTTGCTGCCATCCAGTATCCAGTATTTTGGAGTCAGCCCCTGAACCTATAAACGATAAACAAACATGGATGTTGAGGAAGGAGTAATGTAGATTTGTTGCAACAAACCAACTCTCACGTCTCATATGTCCAAGTTTCTTGAACGCACCCACAATAATACCTGATGGGGGAAAGTGTTACCAAATCATAAAAGCATAAAATAGTATAATGCCCAGTAATGTTATATGTTTCTCTTTTTCAATGCTTTATATTTGTATTTTCCCTGCAGTGAACTATTCACTAGAGTCAAATTATGAAACCGAAAAATTAAATTGAATCTTAACAGAAGCTGTTTTCTGTAAGATTTCTGTTGAAAATCTTTGTTTCCAGATGGACCTACGAGGAGTTCTTCAGCCGGTACCATCTTCTGCTTCGAGGTTCTCAGGGCCAGGATCAGGCCCAGGCCTCATGCAGACAAGCCCTGCCTCAGCTCATCCCAGACCCAGACCAGTACTGCTTTGGAAAGACCAAAGTATTTTTCCGGGCCGGTCAGGTGGCTGTTCTGGAGAGGTTGAGAGCTGAGAGGCTGCGTGTTGCTGCTGTGATCATCCAGAGCCGGGTCAGAGGATGGCTGGCACGGATTAGATACACCAGAATCTGCTGGGCAACTGTCACCATACAGAGATACTGCAGAGGAGCTCTGGCCAGACGGTAAGTATAGAAGAAGAAATATACATGTTGCAATGCAATCTTTCTAAATATTACAGTTTAGCCTCACTGCACTATATTATTTATTGAAAGGATCGTGACAGATGTTTTAGAGAAACTGATTTGTCAATGATAGAAAATGTAATTTAATCTTCTTCTTTTTATATATTTTTTAACATATTAATGACACATTCAGTAAGCTAATGAAGATTTATTTCATGTGAGCTACAATGAACAGTATTTTATACTGCACAATAATCTGTGGAAACTATTACCAGATCTGTTATTTTTCTGTATTTGTGTAAACTGTATCAATCTCCAACACAAAATTGTCAGACATAGCCCAACACTTTTTTGTTAAAACACTTACATTTCTTCTTTGTCACTTTGGCTGCAGACTGGCCCTGACCCTGCGCTACACCAAGGCTGCTTTAATAATCCAGAAGACCTACCGCATGCTGATGGTCAGACAGCTATTCCTCATGATCCGACAGGCCACCATCACCATCCAGGCCTTCACCAGGGGCACGATGGCGCGCCACAGATACAGACTGGTCAGCATTTAGTCACAGCCTCAATCATTACCTGCTTAACATTGCACTTCTGATCTTTTGTAAACCCTATTCTCCCTCCCCAGTTGGTGGTGGAGCGGGCTGCTGTATTGCTTCAGGCGAGAGTGCGTGGGTGGTTGGCGAGGCAGGCGTACAGGCGAGTACATTCAGCGGTGGTGTTCATGCAGTGCTGCGTGCGCCGCAGGGCTGCCAGGAGGGAGCTGATGAAACTCAAGACGGAGGCCCGCTCAGTGGAGAAGTACAGAGCGCTCAACAAGGGCATGGAAGTCAAACTGATGCAGCTGCAGTTGAGAGCAGACCAGGAGGTGTGTGAAGATAGTTTGATCCTGTGATGTGATCCTTCTAAGCTCTAAAATGTATGTTTCAAGAGTTAATTTCATTTGTCCAGGCCAGGGAGAGTGCAGCTTTGAGAGAGACCCTGCACGCAGAGCGAGAGGCCTCCAGTGCTGAGCTGGTGACTCTGAGGGCGACGGTACACAAACTAGAGAGACAGAAACAGGAGAAGCTACAGCCCTGCACCGTCATTAGCGAGAAGAAGGTGGAGGAAAGAAGGAGAGCTGAAGAGAAGGCTTCCCAGGAGATCCTTCAACTCACACAAGTAGGTATACCGACCCAAGAATAATTTGACATGGGGCTGGTGATTGTGTTATTATAAAACATGAAGAATACCAGATGTCTCATAATAAAAAAATGTCTGACCATCTGTTTATTCTCATTCTCTCGTATGGTCAAGGAGTTACAAGCCCTACAAAGAGAAAAGGACAATTTTTGCAAAGAGAGAGAGGATCTCTCTGCTCGCTTGTTTGAACAAGAAAAAGCACAAGAAGGTAGGTTCTTTTAACTTTCCAGCATCACATGTCTGCATAGCTTCAAAGGTAAACCCTTGGTCTTCTTCCTCTCTTTTTCTTTGTGTGTGTGCAGAGTGTGTGCGTCAGGCTGTGTCTCAGGCGGGTGCATCTCTGAGGGCGGCGCTGGATGAGGAGAGGAGAAAGTATCAGGGTCTCCTGAGAGAGTTCACCAGACTGGAGCAGAGATATGACAACCTCAGAGAGATGAGTCTGCTGACTGAGGTTCATAACTACACCTATAGACACACTTAAATACTTTTAGAAAAAATACTATTTTGGTCTAAAACTCCATCTTGGATGCTGCTGGTATTTTTTTTTCTTCCTCACAACAGCGCTCCAAAGGCCACAGAAGGACGGACTCCACCCAGAGTCTGAGCTTGGAGCCTCTCTCTCCCTCCCCCACTGCGTTGTCACCCCAGTCTCTCAACCCACTCTCACCCTTCCCATCTGCCTTCCCTTACACGGAGGAGGTCCGCAGGGTCAGTGTGACGTCTCCCTCGTTGGAGAGGAGAGCCTCAGTTTGGAGCTTGGAAACGCCAATGGTGAGAGAATGTAGGAGTTGAATAAACTCAAAGAAGAATATCACAAAACTTCCCTCAAGTTTGGTGGCAAAAACATGTTATGAGCATTGAGTTATGATTATTGATGCTCAGAGTGGGTGCTTTTCCAACTTGCAACATTTGGAACATCAAATCAGGCAATAAAAATGTCACACTGTGTTCATGTGTGTGTTGACAGGATAAGTTGATGGAGAGGATGGATGTGGCGAAAGACCCGGCAGTGAAGATGAAAGGAGAGGACCTGGCTCACGCTTACGATGCTGTACGAGTAGCCAACAAGTCAGTCTGTCACTCGTTTATCAAGTTGCTTCCCCTTCGATTTTATGCTGTGATTTATATTTGTTTGGATGAACTCTGTGATCCTGTTTCATCTCTCCTCTTGTCTTTGTCAGGTTTCTGGAGAGCCAGCTGCGTGGTCAGCGCAGTCAGAGGGAGGAGGAGCTGGAGGCTCTGAGGCGCCAGCTTAGTCATGCGATCTCTGGTTCGTCCTCTGATGTACAGCGACAGGTATCAACTTATGAATGCAGTCATCTGGGATGCATGATGGAGTCTGCTGAAAGACTATGTATAAATTCTGAAGTCTAAATTCTTCGCCTGAATTTATTATGCTCCCATCTTCCCAAAAGTCCCTTCCTACTTTTTTCCTAAGCACCACTTCTCTCTCTCATAATCACTCTGCAGTCTATAAAGTAAGAGCCAGTGGATTCCGGCTCCTTGTAATCTTGTTAAAAAGTTTAAGCTTTTTCTCCCATTTCCACTGAAAGTCAGTTTGGTTTCCGAGCATTGGCTATAAGCCACAAATCCTGTGAGTGTGTTTGTGTGTAAAGGGACTGCAGGAACTACTCGAGGCCAGAGAGCAAGAGTGTGTCAGATTGAGAAGAGAGTTGAAGGAGCTTAAAAACACAGTCTCACTCAGACGACTCCTGACACAAGGTAAGATTTCATCACAAGCTTAAAATCAGAGCTTATGGTTTTTAAACTGTTGTGGGTTTTCTTCATCACTGAAATGACACCATTTGTGAAATATGAAGTTTTCACTTAACATCACATAGCTGGATCATTAACTTATGTTGTTAAATATGATGTTAACATTTATATGAGAGCAGATAAGTAAACGCTATTTACAGAAATATCATCACCAAGTTCTCCCAACAGCTTTCACCCAAGAGACACCCTCCCAACCGAAGCCAGTCACTGGTTTGCTGGAATGTAGGAAGAGAGATGAAGCCAAGCTCATCAAGAACCTTATCACAGGTGAGACAGAAAACATTGGCAGGTTTTAGTACAAAGAAGCATTCAAACTTCCACGTAGAAAACACACAAAAGTAATTTGCATCAGGCTATAGTTCATAATTCTTCATGTATGTAAATTTAGTAGGTGAGTTTTAATTTAGAAATTCCACAAACTATTTTGTTCTCTAAACCTGCATACATTTTTTTTTTTATGTTGACAAGCCGTTTCACATTTGGTGTACACACAACATACATTATATTTATTATTTTGACTATTTTCTTGATTATCCATTAATCATTCAGTCTATAAAATCTCACAAAATAGTGAAAAAATGCCATTACACTCCTCAACCATCTATCTATCTATCTATCTATCTATCTATCTATCTATCTATCTATCTATCTATCTATCTATCTATCTATCTATCTATCTATCTATCTATCTATCTATCTATCTATCTATCTATCTATCTATCTATCTATCTATCTATCTATCTATCTATCTATCTATCTATCTATCTATCTATCTATCAAGTTATTTTGACATTTTCATTTGCTTATTGGAAACATCCACCAACCACTGAAATATTGAATATATTGCTTTCTGGAATGACATGATTGTCTTCTACAACAGTTTTAAGAGGACTCTTTAAATGCTTTGGAAACCCAACTATGGAATGCTGAGACCACAATTTTGTAGCGTTGCTGAGGATGATGTGACACAATAACTTCAAGTAACTCTTCTATGGCTGACAAATATGACCTGGCCATGTTCACTCTGCCATTGCTGCTCTCTGTCTGTGGCCCAGACATCCGTGTCGACAGCGCGCTGTCTCTGCCTCCTGGCCTACCTGCCAGCGTGCTCTTCCTGTGTGTCCGTCAGGCCGACTGCAGCGGAGACCAAACGCACGCCCGCTCCCTCTGTAGCGCTGCTGTCACTGCTATAAAGGCAGCTCTGAAGGTAACCTGAGTCTGCTTGGCGCACCATATGCTTGAGGTTTAATGTGTAAGGGCAGATCACATCATGTCGGGTAGCTTGTCACTAAGAGGGAAGCATCGACAACTGACTTTGTTTTGTCCAACAATCTGGCCCCTTAAGTAAACCACAGCAAAGCCCACATACCTCTCACATACTGTACATATGAGAGCACAATATAACCTCTGATCATCCTATCTGTCCCTGCAGAAACATAGTAACGATGTAGATATGACAGCTCTGTGGCTAAAAAATGCCTTACTGCTGCATGACCTGTTGACCCAGCACTCCCCGAAACAGGTAGGATGAACATGTCTTTATTATTACTTAGATTAACTGGGAGCATCTTTGTTGTCTTGCACACAGTCCAGTATCTGATTAATATAATTAAGAGAACATAATCTTTGTAGTTTTATATATTTAATACATTTTACTACCTGAATGAATGCATGGCTCATTACTTTTCAGACCCTCGACTCAGACGAACTGGTCCCATTGGCGGCTGATCTGAGTGACTTGATCCGCACCCTGAGTGACCTCTGTATCCAGGCCTATCAGCAGCTCCTCTCCATCACTGAAAAACACCTACAAAACATCATAGGTACCACTTTAATGAAAACAACACTGATTCTATTAATGCTCCCCCATCCTCTGTTACCTCCTGCTCTCTCTTTCCCTCAGTCCCTGCTCTGTTGGAGAGCGAGACCATCCCAGGTCTGTCTGGATCGGCAGTTAAGTTGGGAACATCCAGAAAGCGAGCAGGTTCTGACCCCAGGACTGTAGGAGGTGATGCTCCCACAATGGCGGCAGTGCTGAGGGAGCTAGGAGCCCTTCACACTGCTCTGTCCCATCAGGCTCTGCCCCCGTCACAGATGGAGCAGGCGTTCCACCAGCTCACCTATCTCATCTCTGCCTCCGCTCTCAACAGCCTGCTGCTGAGAAAAGACATGTGCTGCTGGAGTCGTGGGATGCAAATACGGTAGAAATTCACATATGCAACATTTTTCTTATCATATTAATGTATGTAACTTTACATTTATTACCTCTGCCAAGGAGGTTATGTTTTTGGTTTGGTTTGTTTGTTGGTTTGTTGTCTGTTAGCAGGATTATGGAAACACGTGTGACCTGATTTTCATTTAACTTGGTGGGATGGTGTAGCATGGGCCAAGGACGAACCCATTACATTTTCAAGCAAATCTGAATCACAGGGCAGATGCAAAAAATATTTTTCAATTTTGTTAACATTGCGAGTTCGGGCGTATGTGGTTCATTCAGAATTTTAGAATAATCTAAAAAAGGGTTCCAGACTTGTAAAATTTACACTGCATTAATATTGTAAAGTAGGGCATGTCTTGTCAGAGGTTTGCATTCTGAGAATGCCCTCAGGTTTTTATATATTTATTGTTATCTATGAATTGGTTTTCAATTGAATATCCAGAAATTCTACAATGTCACTTTTTATTATTATTATTTTTTCTGCATTTTCACCTTTGGGGAGTTGATAATTAAGTTCAGACAGGAAACAAAGGTAGACAATAAAATCTCACTGCCGTGTTCAACTGCCAAGTTGTCGCATTACGTTTTATGCAATACCATAGTATGACTTTTTATTACATTTTGTGACACACTATACTTTGACTTTTTTAACTTATTTATGACATACTATGTTATGACTTTTATCACATAATTTAATATGACTTTTTATGACATACTTAAATGTGACTTTTCTACTTTTTATAATTTGTTTATGACATTCAATGCTAAGACTTTCATAGAGATTTTGAGATACTATTAAACTTTTTATGACATACCTCACTATGACCTTTTTGACATTTTATATATAATAATAATAATAATAATAATAATATAATAAAGCACTTACATAATCAAATACATAAATAATAGCATAATAATAATAATAATAATAATAAGTTCTCCCAAATCTTGAACATTGCGTTATAGTTAGAGTGTTTCATCCATAATCTCAAGAGTTGTGTGTTTGATTCCATGTACAGTGCATAGCAGTTAAATGAGACTATAAATGACACGGCTGATGTGATAAAGAGGATCAACTATAAAATACAAATGACATGTACTCTATTCTGTCAGTGAGGTACCGTTTGAACCAGTTAAGAGCAGTGCAGTGATTCCAGTGGTTTGGTGTAGTTCCACAGTGTTGAGACCAGCAGATAGATCGAGGAGTATGAGGATGGATGGTGAACCAGCATCAGTTTTTTTCTTAGGTTGTTTGTGACTCTAACCAAGGCTGTTTCTGTGCTATACCAAGACTTCTTTATGACATATGTTAGTCTTTGACATTTTTATGACAGACGATTCTATGACTTTTAATGACTTTTTTTATGATATACTATACTATGACTTTTAATGATTTTTTATGACATACTATACCATGACTTACCATGAAAATATCTTTATGACATAAGATACTATAAGTTTTTATGACATACCATACTGTACTATGACTTTTTAAATCTTTATGGCATACTATACTATTATGTTTTTATCATTTTTATGACATAATATCGGTGACCCCAACGCAAAGCAAAGCAAAGGGGATAAATTATCCAGACTTATTTCAGTGGATTGATAGCTGCTGTCCTCCAGAGTGAACAGAATTGTGTCCATGGCAACGTATGCTTCAGGCTGATTCAAGACGCCTGCTTATCCCTTACATATACTATGCCTTTTTATGACATACAACACTACGATCACTTTTTATAACATACGATACATACTATACTATGAGTTTATTTTACATTTATAGGACATACTATACTATGATGTTTTCTGACATAATATAGCATGACCTTTTTGACATTTTTATGACATACTACAGTATGCTATGACTTTTTTAAAAGACTTTTCATGACATACCACATGTATACTGCCTTTTTATTGACAATTGTATGACATAAAATGCATACTATGACTTTTTGACTTTTTTATGACATATTATGACTTTTTTAACATTTTTGTGACATACTATACCATAATATTTTGTAAAAATTTACTATTTATGACTTTTTTTATGACATATTCTATTTGACATGTTGGGTGGCACAGTAGCTCAGTGGTTAACAAGTAATTGCTGCAGAGTTTGATCCTTTAACTTGGTGGAGTTCAATCCCCAGTCTGTGTTGGCCTTTCTTTTTGGAGTTTGAATGCTTTTGTTGTGATTGTTTTTGGAAGATACTATAGTATTACTTTTAAATTACTTTTTTGATGTTATACTAAGAATTATTTTGACTTACTATACTATGGCTTTCTTCCACATACCATAGTATGAATTTTTATGAATTATTTTAAAATACTATACTATGACTTTTTTGACTACTATACTAAGAATTTTGATGATTGTTTTCATATTATACTATGCGCTTTTTGACATACTATGACCTTTTTTTGATTCACTATACCATGACTTTTTTATGACTTTTTCAGACAATCTATATGCTATGACTTAGTTTGAACATACTATACATACCAGTATTTTTGTATGACATTTCTTCCCTACATATAATACTAATACTTTTTTTTTCAACATATTATACTATGAATGTTTTTGACATACTATGATATGACTTTTTTCAACTTTTTTCGACTTACTATTCTACTATCTACTATGACTTTTTTGTGATTGTTTTTGTCACAATATTCTTTGACTTTTTATGACTTTTTTGACATACCATACTGTCACTTTTTATGACTTTAAATGACTAACTATACTATGAATTTTTATAACTTTATTTGACTAACTATACTATGACTTTTTTTTACATACTATGCTATGATTTTTTTTAAAACTATTGTTGACATACTATACCATATACTATACTAAGATTTTGACTTTTTCGACATTCCATACTGACACTATTTTCCATATACTATATTAAGTTTTTTTTTAAAACTATTTTTGACATACTATACCATGACCTTTTTTTTGACATACTATACTATGACTTTTCTTTAGACTTTTACCATACTGTTACTTTTTATGACTTTATTCGACTAACTATACTATGACTTTTTTCGATATACTCTGCTATTATAACTATTTTTGACATACTATACCATTTACTATACTAACACTTTTTATGACTTTTTCGACATACTATAGTGACACTTTTTTCCACATACTATACTAAGATTTTTTATCAACATACTATACTGACTTTTTATAACTTTATTTGACTAACTACACTATGCCTTTTTTCAACATACTATACTATGATTTTTTTTCAACATACTATACTATGACTTTTTTTGACATACTATGCTAAGACTTTTTTTTCGACATACTATGCTATGACTTTTTTCAACCTACTATACAATGACTTTATGACTTTTTTGACATACTATGCTATGATTTTTTTTTTTAACTATTGTTGACACCATATACTATATTTATGACTTTTTCGACATTCTATACTGACACTTTTTTCCACATACTATAGTAAGATTTTTTTAAACTATTTTTGACATACTATGCCATGACCTTTTTTTCGACATACTATACTATGACTTTTTTTTCGACTTTTTTGACATACCATACGGTTACTTTTTATGACTTTATTTGACTAACTGTACTATGACTTTTTTGACATACTCTGCTATGATTTTTTAAAACTATTGTTGACATACTATACCATATACTATACTGAGACTTTTTATGACTTTTTCGACATACTATAGTGACACTTTTTTCCACATACTATACTAAGATTTTTTTCAAACTATTTTTGACATACTATGCCATGAAATTCTTCGACATACTATACTATAACTGTTTATAACTTTATTCGACTAACTATGCTATGATTCTTTTGACATACTATACTATGACTTTTTTTCGACATACTATACTATGACTTTTTTTCGACATATACTATACTATGACTTTTTTTCGACATACTATACTATGACTTTTTTTCGACATACTATACTATGACTTTTTCGACAAACTATACTATGCTATGACTTGTTTCAACTTTGTTTGACTTAATGTTTGAAGAATTTTTTGTGATTGTTTTCGACATATACTATTCTATGACTTTTTTGACATACCATACTGTGACTTTTTATGACTTTATTCGACTATGACTTGTTTGACAACTTTGTTTGACCTTTTAACATACTAACTATTTTTATGATTCATTCGACTATACTATTCTATGACTTTTTTTGACATACCATACTGTGACTTTTTATGACTTTATTCGACTATGACTTTTTTTGACATACTATGCTATGACCTTTTTCAACATACTACACTATGACTTTTTATAACTTCATTCGACTAACTATACTATGACTTTTTTCGACATACTACGCTATGATTTTTTAAAAACTATTTTTGACATACACTATACTAAGACTTTTTAGACATACTATACTGTGACTTTTTCCACATATACTATACTATGACTTTTTTCCACATACTATACTATGATTTTTTTACTTACAATGATTTTTCCATACTATACTATGACTTTTGATACTATGCTATGACTTGTTTCAACTTTGTTTGACTTAATGTTTGAAGAATGTTTTGTGATTGGGCCACTATATACTATAGTATAACTTTTCTTTGACCTACTATACTATGACTTTATGACTTTATTCAACTAACTATACTATGACTTTTTATGACTTTTTTTAACATTCCATACTATGACCTTTTTTTCAACTTTTTCAACACACTATACCATTATATATACACCTCTTTAATTTCTTTAATAACAAAGAAGGAATGCCACACCGACAATTTTCTTTTGGAATATTTCTTTTACAGAACACAAAACACATTTCACATGACTATTTTCAACACTATGACCTCTTATGACTGTTTTCAATTGACCACACAGCAACAATTTTCTTTTGGAATATTTTAATAACAGAAAACAAAACACATTTTACATGACTTTTTTAACACACTATACAGTGATTTGTTTCGACATACTATACTATGACTTGTTTAGTGACTTTTTTTTATTTTAATATTATTCTTTTGGGCATTTAATTTCACAGCACAGATTAAGACATGAAAGGGGAGAGAGAAGGAGAATGACATGCAGCATAGAGCGGCAGGTTGGAGTCAAACCTGCGGCTGCTGTGTCTAGAAGTAAACCTCTATATATGTGTGTCAGCGCTACCAACTGAGCTAAGCCAGCCACTATACTATGACTTTTTGGTGATTTTTTTGACATACCATGATTTTTTTAACCTTTTTTTTGAGTTTTTTCAACAAACTGCACTGTAACTTTTAATGCCCATTTTAACATAGTATACTATGACATTTGTATTACTTTTTTTGACATACGATACTATGACCTTTCACTTTTTTTGACATTCTATGACTTTTTTTTGACATACTGTACTATGACTACACAATGCTGACTTTTTACTTTTTTCGACATACTATTCTATGACCTTTTGGAGTTTTTTGGACATAGTATACTATGACTTTGTATCACCTTTTTTACATACTATGACTTTTTTGACATACTATACTTTGACCTTTTTGTGAGATTTTTGACATACAGTACTATACTATGGTATACTATAACTTTTTCTTTTACTTTTCATGACATACTATATTATGACTTTTTATGACAATAATGATAATAATACTATTATTATAAATAATAACAGAGAATAAAACGTCATAGTATAGTATATCAAAAATTACATGCTATACCATGACTTTTTATTCTCTCATTTTTTAAAATATCCTCATGACATACTATATTATGACCTTTTTTGACACTCATATGATGTACAATAATATGACATTTTATGATACACTATGTTATGATCTTTTGGACATTTTTATTACTTATTACACTATGATTTTCTTTGACATTTTTATACTCTGACGTTTTGTATGACATGCTATACTATGACGTTTTATGACATAAAAAATCTGAAAAAGCAATATCTTTTTATAACATACGATACCAAGACTTCTTTACAATTTTTGATGACATACTAAGATTTCTTTTTACTTTTTTTAAAGACATTTTTATGACATACTAAGCTATGCTTTTTTATGGCATACTAGATACTATGACGTTTTTAATGACACATTATACTATAACCTTTTTATATGACAATTTATGTTATATTGTATTACGACATTTTGTGAGATTTTTTTTATCCCCGTGTGTGTATTTGTGCCCAACCCTTTTAGATAAAGTTATATGTGTAAACATATTAGATTATGAATAAGCTTTTCGTTCTCTTGTCCTTAAGCTATAATGTGAGTCTGCTGGAGGAGTGGCTGCGTAGCCGAGGTCTGCTGTCAGGGGGCGCTGTGGTCACACTGGAGCCCCTCATCCAGGCGGTTCAGCTGCTGCAGGCTGGGAAAAAGACTGAGTCGGATGCACAGGCCCTTGTTCAGACCTGCACTGCCCTGTCCAGCCAGCAGGTGGGTCTCGCTCTGCATCTGGTTTAAAGAGAGAGCAAATGTTAGTGCAGGTGGAGTGTAACTTCTTGTTGGTATGTTTTCTTTAACAGATAGTGAAGATTCTGACCCTCTACAGTCCCCACAGTGACCTAGATGAAAGAGTCACACTGAATTTTATCCGTACTGTCCAGGTACTTTTTACAGCTGCAAGGGTTTCATGTGTTTATAAATTTAAGATGGTGTGAAACTCCATGTGAATGATCTGTCTTTGCTCTTCTAGGGGCTTCTCAAAGGCCGTTCTGACGGTCAGCCTCCACAGCTCCTCATGGATGTGAGACGAGTGTTTCCTGTCACATTTCCCTACTTGCCTCCCCCGGTCCTGCATGCTGAGCAGTTAGTCATCCCAGACTGCCTCAAGATCTCCTTTCTACGCAGAGCCTAGAAAAGGATGCCTTGCCTCTTCAGGGCAAATTTATTATGTTTTAGCAAATTTTAATTCCCAATCTATTGAATGTAATCCTTTTAAAGTAAACTTACTTCCAGGAGGTGTCGTGAATTTAATTTCTCTCAGATTTGTTTTTAGTGGCACTACATTTTGAATCTGTTGATTATATGGCTTAGTCTGTATGCTGTTAAAGGTCAGCTAACAAACTGAAATGGCACGAATGCCAAAATGTTTCTTTAAAAAAAAAAAAAAAAAGGTAGTAAAGATTTGACTAAAATAATGCAGTTATGTAGTCAAAAATAGTGGTGTATATAGGTGCAGCTATATCTCAGTACAGTTTGATAAACACAAGTGAGTTTAAACTTTTTCCCCACATTTTATTGGAAGCAGAAACACAATGAGACTGCAGTCGCAGTCACCTCAACCCCCAATAAGAACAACCAGAATAAAAAAAAAACGCAAAAAATTAGAAACATCTTGTGTATAAAAAAATGTCATGCTAGTACTTTGTACCACTACACATCATCAGTAATGCATATTTATATATTCACAAACATTTAAAAAATAGAAAACAAAAATAAAATACCAAAATAAAAGGAGACATAAATTGGCAAATAACATCAAATAATTATGCGTGCTGGTACAATACGTTATTTCTTTTTGTTTCATTGATCCTACCATGCACCTTTTCTGAACGTACAGGACCGGAGTCGCTGTGTGTGTGTGTGTGTGTGTGTGTGTGTGTGTGTGTGTGTGTGTGTGTGTCCTGGTCAGCCAGACCCATCAGATCATGCATGTCTGTCTGCTCTTTGTTTTTTGTGCTTTTCATTGTGCTGTCTACATTTATCCTTGTCCTTGACTTCTGTGTGCATTCCTGTTCCACATCCCAGTCCAACACGCAAACTAAGCCTCTGAAGGAGGAGACTAATGTATCATTGTCAACAGCAATAAATAAAGATTTTTTTTCGTGGCATTTCCAGCTTTGTGACAGTTGTGTACCTGCTATTTAAAAGTTATTAAAAGACAGTGCAGATGTCCCCTTGAATAAAAAGACCTTGTACACACCAGAGAGCAACATGTTTAAAATTTCTTTACTTAGATGGCTAGTTTTCCTTTTATAGTCTATATAACGGTCTATAATGGCAGTGTAAAGGTCAGGGGCTAGCAGTGTATTTTTTTTGTCTCTTACAGTAGATTGAGCCTATTAAATGATCAAATCTTTTAAAAGGCTCAATCTACTGTAAGAGACAAAAAAATTGCTTGTTATTTATCTCCAGTGTGTACACAGCCTCTGTATCTTTCAATAATAGCTACATATCCAGATGGGGCACCCACATACACTTAATCCCCGACTGCCCAGTCACCCACAGCAAAAATTCAAGTCTACAAAAGAGCAGCAAACTTCACTTCACATAGTCTGACATGTGTTTGTTACATCCAAGCTATTTACAACGCCAGCAATTGATCGCTCTGTTCCAGATTATTTTCCTCTGAAAAGCTGCACAAAGAACTTAGTCTCGAATCAGCTCTACTACAGCTGTGATATTTGGCCCATTACAATAGAGACAGCATGTACAACATATCAGACAAACACTTGCGCTGATATAAGAATAATCCACAATGTAAACATTATGTGACTTCTTTGAAAATGACTATTATTCTACATAGATTTATAGATTAGATGCATAGAGTTCAGTTCTTACACCTTGTTTAAAAGCGGGGGCCTGTTATGTTATTCATTAACGATCAAGTGCTTTGGGGCAAAAATAGAAAAAACAAACAAAACACCCTGTCATTATTTAGCTTGGACATTCCTCGCTTGGATGCTTTTTTTTTGTTGCAACAAACACACACACCTGTTAGAGATAGATAAACCAATCAATTTTTATAAAAAAGGGCATTCATTAAAATAGAAGTTGAATTAAGAGACATGCTGGACAGTCAATAGTCAGGTCAAAACATTTAGTTTTACATGAAATTAATTTAACTGTAGGATGAGTTGAAGCCTTGGTGCGCAATTCCTGTCATTCTAACAATTACTGACAAAAAGAAAGAAAAGATCAGAGTATAAAATGGGTGCATCAAAACCCTGTGCTTCTAAATCTTCACACTACATCTCTAATAAACTGTAGGACTCGTTTAAATGTCAGTGCCAGACCTGGTGTGGTCTGGATCTGCAGCCCTTTAGCAGAGGTCTGACTTCTGGGCATCAGAGATCAGTGTCAACAGCACCTGCAGCTGGATCAATAGGAGATCATGGGTGGTAGATCATTACTGATTCATGGTCTCCCTGGGGTGCAGCATGTGTGGTTTTGTAACTAACTCAATGCACGTTGCTCAGGTTCTTAGTTATTATAATCTCCTTACATGCAGGTTTGGATTTTAAGAAAAGGAAGCAGCAGTCAGGTTGTTCCTCCTGCTGCACCTCTCACACACACCCAGTACAGGGCTGTTGGGAATGTTAACAGTAACACAAAAATGATGGAAATACCATCATAAGATATAAATTGCATCCTCCCAAGAATAAAAAACACTTTGAAAATCCTCCAAAATCTAATCTGAATATGAACTACCTCTCTCTGTGTGATGTTCTTTACTTGTGATGGCTTTCTGTGATTACATTTGCAGGTAACAGGCAACATGGGCGGCTACATGAGGTCAACATTAGAACATCTTACAAACACGCTCGCATGTTATGAGCCCACACATGCTCAAAACGCAGATTATACATTCACTCTTGCACTCTCTCACACACACACACACACACACACACACACACACACACACACACACACACACACACACACACACACACACTGATGTATCACAGTGCTTGAAGGCGTGTTTTCATCAGATTCCTCTCTCTACACATTTGCTATATAGGAGGCAGACATAACGTACAAGGGTCAACACGACAGAAGGCATTGAGGGTGTCAGGCAGTGTGCTGTTACAGGGTAGACGGACATGAAGACAAACGCGGACAATCTTTTAAGAACCACGCGTCCATCAAATAATCCTGTATATAACTTTACATACCGTATGTCCTACATATATTATATATTATATGATAGATATATATATATATATATATATATATATATATGATATATATAATTATTTAAATATAAATATAAATTGAAAAAGGGCAGTAAATAAATATTAAAAGTATCTTAATTAAATAGTGCTTTGTCCCCGCCCGATATCTGGAATGTTTGAAGCCTTGCAGCCGGTGTTGTTATTGTTATTGGGTCAGTTGGACAGTTGGTCCTGTTGTGCTTAGGGCTGGTCTTGGCATACAGTATTTCAGAGATTATCTGTTGGCACTTGAGGTCCCTTCTCTGAGGCGGTGCAGGCCAGGGAAGGGGCCAGAGGAAGCCAAAATATTAAAGGCTACAAGATATTTCTCACCTTAACCATTAACACGAGGTTTTGTGTACTGAATGACATGACTCAGCTCTACGGAGCGAGGATAGTAGATTTATGCTCTATGATTGAATGTGTTCATCAAAAGGATGTCTGGTAATACCTGCAACACTAAAAGACACTGGTGCTTTTAAAAAAAACAAAAAGAAAGCACTATGTTCTTTCCACTGAAATGAATGTATTTACAGCATTGGATGGATGTGTGGTGTTGTCTTATGTGTGCTTTTACAACACTGGATCAGCAGGGCAGTGGCTAGCAGTGGCTCAGGAAAGGTCCAGGGCAGTAAGTGGCAATGTCTGATTGAGTTTAGACGGGTCGTTTTAAATTCTGTTGCGTCTCTTAGCTGCGGCCCTCCTCTGCAGAGCGCTGGTCCGACTTGAGCTTGACAAACTCCTTGGCCACGTCGTCGTTGTTGCGTTGGGAGAGGATACGGAGGACGGTGAGGCCCGTCTCGTCCATGTGGATGCGTTTACCCAGCGGCAGCCAGCAGGCAACGCTGCCTTTGGAGGCCATGTCCTTCAGCTGCAGGACGGCCATGCCCACGGTGCGGTCCTCTCGCGCAAAGCAGTAGTCCTTCACACACACCTGCAGCTCGTAGCACTCAGGACCCACCTCGCTACTCAGGGTGCTGTATTGGAGAAGAGAGAGTATTACCAACTTTCTGTTGATTAAAACAAAACAGCCAATCATTATCAGTATTATTACTCACAAGGTGAAGGTTTCATTATATTTGGGAGCCCAACTGTTGTTCTTCGACTTGGTGGCATACTTCCTCTTCTTGTCACTGAGGTGAGGTCCGATAATATAGACCTCCACAAATGGCCGGAATATTCCCTGGGTCTGCCACCTCAGGTCATTGGCAGCCACCACTGAGACAAGGACAGATGGAGGGAACGACAGTGGGAAGGTGTGGGTGAGAGACAAGGAGAAAGATCCACGTGGAGAAAATGTGGAGCGGTGATAAAAAAAAAAAAGAGAGAGTGAACAGAAAATTCAGAACAAGAAAATACTGTCTCTCCCTCAGGTATCATATATCTCTATGAAAGTGAAAGGGGGGGTGAGGTATGGAGGGTTATTGTAATATAATATATATTTTATATTATATTGGGATTTTATTTAATTCGTAATTTTTCTTTTGCAGCTGAAAAGCAGTCGGCGCTGGCTTTTATTATGGCAGTATTATATATCCATATGACTTTCTACTGCATGGGCTTGTGCCTTTGACATAAACAATGAAATGTATTACTAACTCCAAAGCTCACACTCATTTGCTGATTTTTTTGTTTTTGTAAGGCCATCCCATATTTCTTTGCTTTGTTAAAGTCAGATTTAAACTGAGTCATCCATAGGTTTGTTGCTTGAACACTACTGAAAAGTAGTGGTTGTTTTTTTTCTTTTTCTCTATTCTACTTTTTGGCAAAGGGTACATTCAAAATAGCATATCTTGATGGTACAAACTGTTCTCGTATGTCAAATAACGCGCTGTGTCACATTTCAAACATGATATGATATGGTTGAAATGGAAAGGTCTTAAGAGCACCTTCAGTAGGGATTGTTTGATTGGGAGGTGAAAATAAAAAGGGGTTAGGGTTCTTTACCTTTTACTGTGACTTTGTGCTCTCCAGTGTTGGGGTGAGTGAAAATCTCCACATGGATGGACACCTCCCCCACGGCATCGTCCACCCCAGAGCCTGACGGGACAGACAGATAGACAGGAGAGTGAGGGGCGTGTTACTGCCTTTGAATGTGGAGACGTGGACTCTTGGTGCTCCTATCACAGACCAAACACTCGCACAAACCACTGTGCCCAAATTGTCCTCACTTTAAAAAAATTACAGACCAATTCCATTTCAATTTAATGAATTGAACATTGAAATGGATTTGACTATAATTTTTGGGATATAACACAGAATATTGACTGGGCAAAAAATTCTTTGTGCTATTAACTAATCACTGTGTAACAGGAGGACTTAAAATAAGGCATAGTGATCTACTTGTGCATATGTTGTGGTTTGAAAGTGGACAATCAGACACAGCTACTATTAGTGGGCATATGTTTTTAATATAGGTAGTAATGCAGTTTAAATAATACGTTAAATGATGAAGCCTCTTGCGGCAAATCATCTCTTAACGACTCTACAACAACAGTCCAGTGGATAGTTTTGGACTGACTGTATGCAATCCCTCAGTAAGGCATTCTACATTATGATTAGATGCTGTCTGAATAGCCATTTTACAGATTGAGCAATTGAGAAGTAATAATTTGGATCCAGTGAGGACAGTAATTTGTGCCCACTCATAGACGCAAGTTGTCTGTTTGGATGCAGGGTGGTTAGTAAGAGGCAGAGAAGAAGACAGGAGAGAAGCTGGAGAAGGTCAACTGATAGTGTGGTTCCCCCGACATAGATCAGGTCAGGACATGCTCAGATAGATCTAGATAGGTGGACACACCCATTCCTTGGTAAAGACTTTTACCCAAGCATGGCAAGAGGAGGGGTAAGAAAGGGGAAGGAGCATCTCAGATCTGTTGGTGAAGGACTGCACTTCTGATAGTAAAGCTGTGCTGTAGGAAGAGTGTCTGGAGGACTCAAATTCAAATTCCATATTTTTCAAATATGTTTTTCTTTATTTGCCTAATATTGCCATTATGCTTCTCCACAGTGTAATTTTACTATTGCTGTTTCTATCTATTCTATACTGTACATAGGACATTATGGCATGAGTTGGCCCACCCCCATCCTAGATAATTCAACTTTAGACCTGGGTCCATGTTCAGGTCTTGGGTCCATTGGCTCCATACAGTACTTCTAGCTGTAAGAGTATTTTAGGGCAAAGAAGACAGTGATGGCTTCACTCAGCCTCGAACTCTTTTGTCTGGGAGGGAGATGGTGATCAAATCTTTCCTCAGTGTCCCTGTGTGTGGTTTTGTGCCTAATGTGAAAACGTAGTTGAAATCCACATACATCTCCAGAAGGATATGGTGACAGATGGACATTTATTTTCAATGTTTTAATTAGTGTCTTCACTTTGTCAACGGTATCTTTGTGGCGACAAGCAGCCTGTGTGTGTGTGTGTGTGTGTGTGTGTGTGTGTGTGTGTGTGTGTGTGTGTGTGTGTGTGTGTGTTTTGAACCAGCTGCCCACTAAACAAGGTGTCTGTGGGAGTTAGATGGCAGAGTGTTCCTGGCATGCATCTCTCCAGGGAGCAGTATAGGATTGTTGGTCTCGCTGCCAACAGGACCAAAGAGAGCAGCAGTCGTCCATCTGGCCTTGTCTACTCTATGGAGGACTTCCATAAAAGATGGGAAAGAAACTGTGCTGGCTAGGAGGCATGGACATGTTGCCAAGAAAACACAGGCTTTTCTTCTTTAATAAAGACTGCAATCAGAAGTGCAAATATTTCTACCATATTGCAAATTTCCACCAGAATAGACATTGTACTGTGATTGCGTCAAAACCTCGCCCATGTTTACAGAATATTCAGAAATGACCTTTGCTTACTTTTATTACAAATAATGCAGCTCATAGACTGCAGAATGTAAGGATGACAGTCATCACTGATCAGCAGCAGTCAAGTTCATAAGAATAAATTCCACTCAGCCTTAATCAGGCATCTTGCTCTAATTATCTACTGGTATGAAAAAACTGCCAAGTGAAAGCTGCTTGGCAGGAAGTTAATTTGCAACTTGTTACAGTCAAGGACATCCAGCAGCTGGCATGAAAGCTGAAGACACGCTACTTTGTTTTCTATATATACACCTTTGCTATGGAAGCAAAGAAAGACCGTGATTATTAGAATTTCATAAGCAACTGAACACATAACTTTCATAAGTCAAAAGTTTCAAGTACTGCTATCAAAAACTTGATTTAAAGATTATTTTACACAAATTCAGATAGAAAATCTAAGTCTAAAAAAAGTGTCAAGATGCTTAAAATAATCATTTTGAGTCAAAAAGTCAAATTAGCATCTGAATTGGTGAAATTCAGACACAAGAGATTAAGATGAAAATTCTAATTTAAACATTCAGGGATTATCAGGGATTGTCAAGAATAAGCACTTGAGTGTCAATTTAATTAATCACACTTCCTTACAATCAGGTTACATTCTGTCAGTCAGAGCTCAGATATGCGATTGCAATGACCTACTGGAAATTTCAGACGGGGCAATTAAGACTACACAAATTCAGACAGATGGTTCTAAAAGTTAAAAAAAAAAAAAAAAAAATAATGATGTCAATTCAGTGGTTTTATGTTGTACATACCACTGTTGTCCTTTTAGAGGACTGTCAGTGTGCTGGAGCTTGTGCAGCATCAAATGAAGTCATCTTGTGTGAGGGTTAGTAAGCAGGAGTCAAATCCTTTGATACTAATCTAAAGTGACAGAAATCAGACCACCTGACCTGAGGGGCTTTCTCTGATTGGCTCAATCTGTGGGGGAAGAGAGTTGAGTATCCTTTCTCGTCACTGCACTCGTCCAACGCACGTGGGAGCTGTGTGTGTGTTTGAACGTGTCTGTCTCCGTCTGTGTTGTGTGTGATGATGATTGAGCAGGCGAGGACAGAGAGCCCTCCCAGACAAAACTGAGCCAACAGCCATCATTATTCTATCCTTAACCTAGTCCTCTTCATCAGCGTCTTTCACTTCAAACAGATTGGCCAGCGGTGGTTACGTGGAGGTTAAGGATTTCCTCTCTGTGTTCCTCGCTGGAGACGGACAATACACAGTGCTTCCGCTTCAACAACCTTAAGGACAGCGCACACGCACACACACACACACACACACACACACGCACAAGCACGCACACACGCACACACACACACACACACACACACACACACACAAACGCAATACATGCGGCCCTTGGGCCTCTTTGGGTGACATCATGCTGGATCAGGATTGCTCCACACTTCAATGCAGTTCTACTCTTTTCGTCTGATGTCAGCACATCATGCTTTAGTGTCTGCTCATACATACAGTCCATGGAGTATGTATTCAGTGCAGTTCCGTACATACAGACATTAGTGTGTACATTACATGCATGAATGCATAAAGTCTATGTTCGTATTGTTGTGGTGGGCATGTACAATATGTTTGTTCAGAGACAGAGAGAAAAAGATGTTCAATCTGTGCATTGCAGTTGTCTGTTGGGATGAGCAGGCAGGGGAGTTAGGGGATGCACATGGGGTGGGTGGAACGTGGAGGGAGTTGGGCTTTGGTCTGGAGGCTTTTTGGTAATCCTAGATGTCTCAGGCCCTGAGCCTGAGTGCCACATACCCTTGTCTGGGTAAACATCCTCACTAGTGGTGAACCTCACCCCCTTCCCGCCGAACACTGGCCCACAGACGGGGCAGAAGGAGGGAGTAGACAGAGAAAGCAGAAACACGTAGAAATGTGAGGATTGCAGAGTTTGAATTCAAGAATAACAGAGTAGAAAAACAAAGCAACATTTATAAGTCTTGTCTCTAAAGATGGGAGAAATCCTGACAGATACGTTGTTATTAATTCTGCTGATCTGCTGTGCAATACTGGAACATGCAAAGCTCACACAGATCTACTGCTGTAAAACGGACTTATTATTGGCATTTTGCCAATTCAATTTTGAACGATCATCCGCTCAAATGGCATTTCTACCAGCGGTGCTCAGTGATAGCATGACAGCATCAGTGTTTCCACAAAGAGGATGGATGTTATGTAGCCATCTGAAGGTAGGATAGAGGCTGAGCAACAGAATCAAAGAGTGAGAGAAAAGAGGGGGCGGCTATTTATATTTTCATTGCAAATAGCTGTCAGCTCATGTAAAGAATAATCTCTGTGTTTCCTGAGGCTGGCAACCAAGAGACTCGACTTTATGCTCTACAAAGCAGCATTTGGGAAACCCTAATATCAAGAGAGGAGTGGGAGACACTGAGTAGAGTGGTTTCTCTGAGAGAGCACAACAGACTTACATTACATTAGACATTAATTTCACATTTGGGAAAAAAAGATCCTGAAAATAAAAAGAATCACAAGTCTCCCAAAGATAGAGAAAGGGAAGAGTGTCACAGAGAGTAAGGACCGTTAGGTTACCTTGTGCGTTCTGTGACTGGACAAAGGTCTTAATGAGTTTGTCTGTTGCCTGAGTGTAGAGCGACAGGGCGTAGTGGAGAGACAGGAGGTCGGGACTCTTCTCCAGGAAAGTCTTCTTCAGACCCACACCACCAGCATGGAAATATTGCTAACACACACACACAAATACAGGCAGACAAAGTAGAAGACAGCTGTTAACCTACTTCCTGTTGCAAAACATTACTGAAAAAGAGGTACTTTCTTTGTTCTAATAAGAAAAAAAGGGATTTTAAATCAACAATCCAGAACTTTACATTACATGTCGTTTAGCTGACACTTTTAAACTAAACTTTTTTTACTAAAGCAAATAACATTTGCTATATATGTCGCACACCTCTGGAGCAACTACGGGCTAGGTGTCTCAAAGGACACATTTGTTTTTGTGTTGCAGTCGGAATTGGACCCAGGTCTCCCACACCAAAGGCATGTTTCATATCCACGACTGGTCCATTGATCAATTAGTTGATTACTCTATAATTGATTGACAGAAAATTATTTATTTACTTTTTTTTTCTCCAAGCAAAAATGTTAACCGTTTCTCTATAGGTTCAAAATTGCTTTTCTCTGTCTTAAAGACAAGTATAGTAAATTAATTGTTACTAGGTTTTAGACTGTTGGAAATTGTAATGGGCATTCTTCACTGTACTCTCATGTTGTACAGAACAAATGATTATTTATTTATTTTTTAAATGCGAATACTTGCAAACTTAGCTACAATTGATACGTGATGATGGTTTCTGTTGCTGTAGCGTGAGTTAAGCTCTACCCACCTGAATTTTCTCTCTAGTTCTTATATCTTGTAAAAAAGATGCTTTTTGATTGAAATGTCTGTTTTAAAGGTCCAGTGTGTAACTTTAGTAGTTGTTCATTATCAAAATCTGTATTGCCCTTCACAAACTTGTCCTTTTTTATGAATATTGACCACTACCATCAATTTCAAGTATTCCTACTGGCTTGAAATTTTACATTTGCGCTTGCATGAACTGGGGTTGACCGTTCTTTAAATACATCTATGGTGTATGTCACTGCCCGATGTAAGTCGAGTGCAGATGTGAGTTGCGCATGCTCAGATTTAAACGGTTTACAGCATAACATGTCATACTGAAATTTGTGAAATTGATGAAATAATAAACTTTTCTACAAACAATAACAGAAGATGGAAATCATTTAAAAAAACGTTTTAGCTATCTGTGATCGTTTGATTGCTAACGTTAGCTCAAAACGCCAGTCAAGTGAAAGTCTTTGTTGTGTTTGATGCTAACTTGTAGCTAGCAGTGAACGTACTTCGTTAAGTAGGTCCATTTTTACTGTATTGACATTAGAGAAGTCTCTCGTTAGCATCATGTAGGCTACTCTTTGCAAAGTGACGCATGCGCAACTCAAATCTGCACTCGACTCATATCAGGCAGTTACAGGGTAGAGTCTCCATAGTCATGCGCCATCTTGAAATACGTTAGCCGGTAAGGGAAATACAGGACATACTGCTCCAGCTTTTGCGTTTTCGCAGTCACTTGATAAACTCCCAGGTGCTGCTAAAGGGTATTGTAGCTACCGGGCCCCAGCAACATTAAAGAAGGAAACATGGAGGACCACATGTTAATACATCGTAATACATTCTGCGGCAGACTGGGACAAAAAAGTCTACGAAATTTCCCGGTGGAAAGAGCAGTCAGCGGCCGGAGTGACCTCAAAACACTACTGGCCGACCGGGAAAATCCCTGACTCTTCCGATTGCCACCCCGCCTCACGCACATATTCAAAATCCAAGTTTCACAAACAGGAGTCCTCTTCTTCACCCATAAAAATAAAAAAATATATTGAAAAAAGCAACAACAAAAAAAAGTTTTTTTGAAGCGTGAAGCCTACCGTAGCTGTAATATGTCAATTGAACTGCATGGTGCGTGAGAGTTGATTGCGATATATGACCTCAATGCTAGATTACACCACGTCATTCACGATCCATCACATTGAGAGTTTGACTTGACAAAACCAAAGCACATACTGTAATTTAATGTCATTTCCATGAGTCATACCTCTTCACTGTCAAACATTTAAGGTGCCCACTAATAGTGAAAGTTTGCACATAATGTATAGCAGTGTTTCTACCTTGATGGTGTCCAGGGCCAGCTCTATCACAGCGCACTGCTTAGGTGTAAGCGCTTTGGCCTCCTCACGAACCATGTGCTCCTTAAGACGACAAATATAGAAGCAAAGACCAAAATTATTTGTCCGTCCATTTATATGCCCTCACTTATATTTGCTAATCAATTAGAGTCTTAATCTGAAGCACTGATGCCAGGCTCAGAGCATAATGGTGTAAAAACATTTTGTACCTTCAGCTTGGACAGCTGTCCCAGCTCCTTGGCAGCGTTAAAGATGAGCTGAGTGCCCTGGAAGAGACAGAAAGACGGATAGAAGAAAGATAGACAAGAGAGAGAGTGAGAGAGAGAAAAGTACTGTTATTATCACCACAGTGCAGGGCAGCAGTAAACGGCTTAGTGTCACACAGAGGACAGCAACGTTTCTGACACACACGTTCATGATCAGTCACTCTGAGCCGCTTTACAATTGTCAAGATACTTTTTCCTTCAAGTGCTGTTATCACACTTAGTGTTTTATTCCAAAACATTACCCTCCCCTGCACAAATCCCCCACCCCCTCCCATACACACACACACCAGTATGAAGAGAAGGGAAAGGGGCTTAGCTCATAGTGAGGAAAAGAAAGACACACTCGTGCACTCATGAACACACACATGCAGGTGCACACGCACGCACACACACGCACGCACACACACACACACACACACACACACACACGCACACGCGCACACACACACGCACACACACACACACACACAGCAGTGTGGTGTATGCAGGTATTTACTGGATGTCCAGCCTAATGCAATACTCTGGGAAGAGAATATATCACTAAGTGCTGCTGACTGCACCTTCAAATTCTATATCTGGTTACAGCCTTGGGCATGAAATAAGCTTTTATATTTACCGTCTGAGGCTAGAACCTACTGAAGTTTAAATAATCTTAAAAGTTTACAGTAATGCGAGAAAATGAAACTAAACCTAACAGATTAATTATATAAGAAAAATGTAATTAGTATGTATTATTGAAACTGTAATGCATGTAGTCATTTAAACTGTGTTTACTTTAGATTCAGTCAGGCAAGCGAAGACTATGTTAAACCGACAGAAAATAAGATAGATAGTTGTAGCTCTTGTTGCAGAGGCTGCTGCGATGAAAATAACTACTTTATGCCAAATATTCTCACCCTATGTGCATACTTTTGTGCCTAAAATGCACCACAAGTCGCAGGTCAAAGTGCCAACCATCACTACTGACTTTGCCTTATGAGGCTCACGAGGCTCAGCCGCTGTCTGTGTTACGTAGCAGAAATGAACAAAATAGTGCATTGTATTTGAAATCCAAGTAAAATGAAGTGCCAATTACACTTCTTGACTTACGATTTGTGGTGCGTTTGAGCCGCAAATGTCTACAAGTAGATTAGAGTGTATGACCTGCGGTAAGGCTGAGGTTGCAGTAAGCTACTGCTACAGTATTTTCTCACAGCATATAAACAGCACTATAAAGGAATGTTGTGTAAAAAAAAAACAATAGTGAAAAATCTATATTTCCACTGCTTTGTTTGACTGGCAAGCTGAGGGGGGGGGACACGGAGACACGGAGAGAAGACATTGAGAGACAAGACACATTGATCTAAAGGGGTTTAGTCCTTACATCACTGTGAGAAGCATTCTTCAGCCTCCCCTGGAAAGAGAGCATGTGGTTAATACTGAAAGCAGTGGCCAGTCCCTGCAGTCTGACTTCACTCTCATTGGCTGTATGAGAATATGCAATCAAAAGGGCATATATTGCTTTGCAAAATGTGGAATGAAATTTGAGGATATTTGTCGGTGCCACAGACCTCCTTTCAGTGGGCTAATTAGCAGATGATTTTGTGCCCAACCACATAACAAAGAAAACATGGTTTAACAAATTGCTAGTTGGCAGAGCATGAACAGCATACATGCACAGTACATGGACGCTGACAACATATTTAGAAAATTATAATACTTAGAAATTGTCAATTTAACATTTCCATTTGTTAACTGATTAAACATACAAGGTATACCATGTTAATTAGTGAGCTTTAGAGGTGCTGGTGGGTGGATTTTTTAACTTGAGTAAGCTAGGCTAGGTGTTTGCACCGGCTTCCAGTCTTTAAGCTAATCTAAGTTAAGCTAATTGACTTTGGCTCTCGCTCCATACTTAACGCATAGATATGAGAGTGGTATCAATCTTCTTATCTGACTCTGGACAAGAAAGCAATTTAAACGTTTATTTTAATAATAAAGTCAAACTATTCCTTTAACAGAAGATAAAAGTCAGAACATCATATATGCAATACATAAAGGTCAGAATTTATTAATTCAGCTGTTGCACTTATTGGCGAAATCTAACTACATGTACTCAATGTCTGTAGTTAAATATAAGTTTGATGTACCTTATGATCATTAATGAAATTTGTTGTGTTGCATATTGGATTTAACTACCGAACAGTATATTAAATAGTTAAAACAGTCACAGGTGCCATTTTTCTGCCTGTGTACTTTTACTTTTGATACTTTAAGCACATGTTTACTGATAATACTTATGTACTTTTACTTAAGCAACATTATCAGAACAATAATATGACTTGTAATGGATTATGTCACAGTATAGTGTTGCTTTTTTTTTTACTTAAGTAAAGCAGCTCAATACTTCTTACACCATTGGTTACACTTGACGTAACTGACTTGATAAACAAGCGCATATAACAAGCAGATCATGTGGACGGAGAAACGCACGTCAATGTTCACGTCATTTGAAAACCCATCACTTCCTCTGTGGCACTATATTTTTTTTGCATGTGTACTATCATCAAGTATACCACAGAATTTTATTTGAAACTAGATGCTTCGTTATATCCTGCAAGAGTCAGATCCAACACTGTTAAAAAAACATCACATACAGTAGAGCTTTAAGATATTAAGATTAGGTTTTGCATAGTACGCTTAATGCACCTTTTTTAACCAACATCAACTCAAGCCAACGTCTTGTAAGAAACGCCATTGTGTGCATCAGAATCAATGACATAATACCAGCATTACAATTGTCATAGTTACAACAGAACATGAAAGCAAACCAGGACAGACCAACATGACAGGTCTGCAGAGACATACAGTACAGTGTTGTACAGTGTACTGAGAGAAGACTGCAGTGTTGAAATAGATCAGACGCAAGCAACAAACCCACAGTGGGCAGTGGAGGGGGGACACAGTTCAAACAGGTAGGAAAGGTGGGGACAGTGGGGGGGAGGGGGCAGAGGACACCAGATACCAAGCCATCGATCAGAATCACCCCACCAGAGTCCAGTAAAAGGACACAATGCATGAGAAGATACAAGGCAACACTAGGCGCAAGAGAGGAGTACCACTTCCTGTTTGAGGAAAGTGTTTAGGAAGAAGAGACAGCAGAAGAGGGGGAGGGGGAGGGCATTGATTGGTGGAGATTGTTGAAGGGGGTGTGGGACCTATCAGAACCAGTCAGGAATGCACCATGCTTCTGTCTACTCAAAAGAGTGTTGGAAGAGAGAATAAAAGAGAAGAAGAAGAAGAAGAAGAAGAAGAAGAAGAAGAATAAAAGAGAAGAGAAAAGGAAAAAAGATGAGGAGGAGAAAAGAAAGGAGCAATAAAAGAAAAAGGAGAAGAAGAAAAGCCAGAAAGGGACAGATCTGAGAGGCTGTGAGAAGGGAGAGGATGTGATGTGGGGTAAAAACAGGGGAAGATTGCAGCCACATATAGCAGAGAACCAACCACCGTGGACGGACAGACAGACACACACGCAGGAGTGCTGTACTTACAATCATCTGTGGAGGGAGAGCGGTGGGAGCGGGATGTAATAGTAATCACAACAACAACCAGAGAGAAGGGTCAGTCAAGCTGCAAAGAGCCCCACATCAATTAAAAAAACACAAGTTTGGGCCTCAGGGCTGGAGGGACGTGGACCAATTGGTACCTGTCTAAAGCCTGGACTAAGTACAAGTAGAGCATTATGAGGGGTCGGCTAATAAGTAAGTAACTGTAACTACTACAATTATTTTTTAGAATAGAGCAAATAAAAGTTTTAGCTTTTAACAGCAACTTCAAATGAAAAAAACTACTTTGCTAGAGATGATCATGTGGCATTTGCACATATTCAGGGATAACTATCTTCTCCTGTTTTTGTCCCTCTCTCTTTTTCCTAATCGGATAAACTCAATTGGAGATACCTACCAGTTGTGTTGATAACTAGCTAGCACTGTAAATGGTTACCAGAGATAAAATTATTATCTTATTAATAATGATATGAGGCTCTTTAGTTAATAACCAAACACAAATAAGAACACATATATCCAAAAGAAAAGAAAATAAGAGGCTGCTTTCCAAAATGTATGATCGTTTTTGAAAGTGGGCCAGATCCTTTGGGCAAATATTTTCTGCCACTCTGTTATGAGTTACTCATAAATCAGAAATCTCTCCAGATAGTTGTCTGACATACTGGAGAGCAGCCATGAGCTGGTGTTAGAATGATATGGTGCACTCCTTTTGTCTTTCAGCTTTAACAAAAAATAGGGGTTTCAACTTGATTGTTTTGATGAATGAAGGCACTGGGGGCGATGCTAAATATAATGTGTGGATAGGATGCCATGTAGATACAGTAGCTTGATCCTTTGTTTATAAGAGGGCCATCTTGATTCACGATTCACAACACACACACACACACACACACACACACACACACACACACAAAATGCCTGCCTTTGACATCCATTTCCTTTTGCTCCACCTCCTCCTTTTTTCTTTTGATGCTGCCTGCCAGTTGAAGCTGTGTGCAAGTTTGTATTTATGCATGCGCGCATGTGTATTACAGGATTTGTTCGTGATTTCTCTTCTGTCTACCTTGTTGCTGTGGTCATCATCAGATCAAATATTCGTATCTCTTCGTAGCAGCATCCATGCTTACTAAAAATAATTAGTAAGCTTTCTGGAAAATATATCTTAGTGATGTGTATGTGTGTGTGTATATGTGCATATTTATCCACACTAAAAATGTTAAATCACTTATTGCATGTAGCGCAGGCAGAGCCAGCAGTGAGTGTAGCTTAGCATCATTATTGTGTGTATTTGTATGACTGTAGGCCTCTGTATGTGTATGTGTTCGACGGTGCACTCTCACCGTTTGGTCGGTGAGTGGCGGCAGAACGATGGTCTTCTCCATGGTGTTCATCACCAGTTTCCACAGCTCCTTCAGCACACGTTTCAGCACAGTCTTCTCACAGATCTTAGCAAACAAAGTCAGGCTGGCAAAAGGGGGGAGACAGGAAGGAGGGATGAATAAAAAGCAGCTTAAGAAGGCACATTAACACCTCGCAGATGTATGCCTCCACCCACCAGTCAAGTTGCATGATGCTGTTTACATCCGTGTCTGTCCAGACTCATATAATACAGTATATGTAGTGAAGTCTTCGAAGGAGTTTAATGAAAGATATTAAGTGTATTTTTGGCGAGTGGAAGTTATCACTAAATTGACATATATGATTCCAGTGAATAATTTCCATTTCCATTCCACTTTTTTTATACAGAGAAGTACAAAGGATTGACAGAGCTGCGTCACACCGACAATCACCTAAAACTCAATATCAGTAAAAACAATGAGCTTGTGGTGAATTGCCAGAGGGAACAGGAGCTCCCTTGTCCAGGAAGGAGAAGTAAAGAGGGTGGGCTCTTTCAATAAAACTGGCGTCCAATTTTGCCCAATATTGGGAATTGTTAGTCATTTCAATTCTGGATCTAAGGATAGAAGATGTTGTTTGCTGTACATATTGTAAAGCCTTTTGAAGCACATTTCTGATTTGTGATATAGGGATATATAAATAAAACTGATTTGAGCTTTGCTGTTCTTGTTCTGATGTACTGTATGTCCATTAGTGTGGAAGTTCATTGAGCACACATCTTTGATTCCAAGCGAGAGTCAGGTCAACTAATAGACTTGGTTAAAGAACTAATAAACATTCTTAGGGCCCTCTCTTGCACCCGGCACAGCACGGCACAAAGCCAGACGCAAGTGTATTTGCTATTTTAAGACCGTTCAGGTGAATTATTGGCATATTGCTATCTTGAGGCAGCGGGAAGTGATTGAGCCATTGACCAACAAAAACCTGGTCTAAAGTCAATAGCGTAGCACTTAATTGTTATTTTACCAGTGCATTAGAAAAATGTGCATAGGCGTATACACTGAAAGCACAGCAGCACACAAACATGCAAAAGATTACATATAAAAATATTACGGTGCAAATCCACCATCATAATAGCAATGCGCCAAGGCACAAACGTGCCTGTCTTCTAAAGGGAATGGGGGATGACACTGATTGGTTTATTGCATGTTACGGCAAAAACACACCTATGAATTAATGAAGACACTAAGTACAACCCTTTTGAACCATGCGCCTAGTGCACAGACTCTTTTTTCCGCCATCAAACTAGCAAAAGTGGATTTGGACACACCCTGATAAGAGGAGATATGAATACATACAGTCACATGAATACAACCCATCCACTATCAGTGGAGTTCAAGCCGCTCCCTTCTGGTCGTAGATATATAGATACGTCAGAACAAACCGAGCAAAATACTAATTCATTCCTATGGGAATAACCCAATTAAATAAGGTGTAGGGAGGGGTACGACTGAAGGAATATATGTTAAGTAATGGGCAGTAGTTTTGTCTATTTATGTATGACATTGTGCAATATACTCCTTTTACTCAATTATATTTATTGATGTGTATATGTTATGTGTTAGATAAATGGTGCTGTAGATATCTGGATCAATGTTTGTATTGTGGATTATGTGTCAATATGCCTGTACTGTATAACAAATTGCCTCTCGGGGACATTAAAGTTTTCCAAGTCTAAGTCTAAACACACTTGTGCCATGCGCTTCATGCCATGCGCTTAGATCATTAAAATAGGGCCCTTATTCTTTCTTATGTGTGAATGAACAGCTTGAGTTATAATATTAGTATGACACAATCCAATAGTAGATTGTGTCTCAAGCAGAAATTCCTCTCAAAAGTAGGTCATTTACATAAAAATATTTAACACTTGTGTGCATGGAATGCTGATATAACTCCTCCTGAGCTGCAACTTAACATCCCAGACATCTATATGTTGACTTGAACTATGATAACCATCCAAGATACCTTCAAATTTCACTCAAACACAAAAAAGCAAAAAACTCTTTGCTTTTTAAAATGTAAAAATAATAAAATGCACCCAAAGCGAAACTATCCCTTTCAGACTTCAGACCATCTCACTTGCTGTCAAGGAACTCCATGATGGGCTGCAGGACGTTGTCAGCATCCTGGGCCACGCTGCTGGCATTTCCCACATTTGAGGTTCCCTTCACCTGAGCCAAGATGTCTCCCATCTGCTTCACATTCTCCTCTATGTGAGGCTGGAAACTACACAGGAAAAGTAGAAAAGGGTTTTATCAAAGTCTGTTGGTCGGTCTGTCTAAATATACAGAACATCACATTAATGTCACACTCATGTGTGAATGACTTTTGTGTGAGTGTGTGTCTACCTGACAGAAAAGACCCTGCTGAGATCATCCATGACATTGTTTAGCTTAACCTGCAGGTCTTTCAGGATATCGCTGGCCTCCACACACAACTAAAGTACACACACACACACACACACACACACACACACACACACACACACACACACACACACACACACACACACACACACAGAGAGCTGAATGGAGTCTTAGGGCAGGTGGGTTAAAAATGACAATAATAGACACATTGGAATAAAGAAGACAAGTGTGGCAACTGTGACCAAATACTAATAAAGGCACACAAAACAAAGCTGGTGAATAATACCGGTTGAAACTCAAGAGAGGACAAAAAAAAAAGAGTCACTCACATCTTTTCCCCCCATGGCTTCAAACATCTTCTCCAGCTGAACTCGTAGCTGTTGGATGTTGTTGATCAGGATGCACGGCTAAGAAGAGAAAGACAAATGGCTCAGCCTCCGTGTTGGTAAATAGAAAACAACAGTGTTAAACTGAAAATCAAATGTTCTTTTTTGTTTGTCTTATTTAATTTTTATTGACCCAGTTAAGTTGAGTTAAGTCTTTGACCACTCACCACTTTCTCCATGGTGACATAGTTGGCAAAGAGCTTTGAGATGATGTCAGCATAGGACAGAAGCACATTGCTGATGGTCTGAACAGGGAAACAAACAAGAGCAACAAGTCAATCGATCAGGCTGTACTGAAAACTACATTAAAAGACCCCTTTGTTGTACGCTGATTTTGCAAGGTATGATTTGACTGCAAAATTAACTGAATCTACCTTTGCAAATCGCTTCATGTAGTGTCCTACGATCTGCGGATCCGGACACTCAAGCTTCCTGATGATCTCAAAGCTCTGGTTGAGCTGGGAAAACACGTCCACCACCGAACAGGAGAACAGAGCATGTTCTGATGTGACCTGGAACTGTAGGGCAGGAAAGGTGTGCGAGAAGATTTAAAACCGGGTAGATAATAATGGGGAAGAGGTGTTAAGTGATTAGGGATCAGCAGGTGTAGCAGGTGAGAAGCGTGGATTCGAAAGAAGGCTAGCAAGATGCGTCCTCTGGACAAATTAGACCTTAGATACGGACCACTAGAGGCTATTTTAAACTGAACCTTTGGTATCTTTGCCCACATGTACTTCGCCTCAGACACTGTGGAGCTAAACCAGCCATACAGCCAGTTAGACAGCCATCTGGTGACACATGGGGCCTCCTGTCTGCCTCCTTGTAATTGGCTGCTGGTCCCTAATTGGCTATAGGTGAGTGTGTAGGTGCTCTTCTCGTGAGTCTGGCTAATGAGGTGAGGGCCGCTTTCCTGCATTTAAAACTCTGGAATAAGGACATTAATTCACAAAATCTTGCTGTCACAGACTAGTCTTAATCCCTAAATAAATGCACGTCTCAAACACACTTCTTTAAATTTCCAAAGAGTACTTTGACTGAAACATCCTCTCATCCCAAACACACTTACTGCTTTGAGTCCACATGTGCTGCTGTGTCCATGCCTTCCTTGTTTCCTGTGCAGAACGCAGGAGAGGCACAGGGGAAGTGTGGAAGGCACATTACAGGGACATTATCGCCAATACCGATGCGATACAGATTTACAAATTGTACAGCTTGCCGTTGTCTAATTTTTGGCCAGGAAATCTAGCCACATGGCGCTTCTCTTCCTCTCTGCCATTCTTCTGCTCCATCTCTGTCCTGCTTGTGTGTGTGTGGTTCTGCTGCTGGCTGGCTGGCTGCTTGCTTGCTTGCTTGCCTGGCGCCAGTGAGTCACGTGACAGTACAACATCAAATCACAAAAGGGCAGAGGAGGAGCAAAGTGTGCCTGCTCTGCGCTGTGACAGCATATGTGACAGCCAGGTCGCCTCTTTGATGAAACCGCAACAGTGCATACTGGAGAAAAACTAAAACTAAAGAATCAATCTCATTACACAGGTATTGATCAATATCAATGCCAGTGTTGGTATAGATATTTGGATCGATCCGCCCGCCTCTAGTGGGAGGCAGAGCGGGAGGGAGGATAATGCTGAGAACTTTTGAGTGTGACAGAGAAAGTACGAAGGATGGATTACAGTAGTGTTGCCTGAACAACAGCGCTTTCAGAGCAGTGAAGTGGAGATGAAGGGGAAGAAGAGCTGAAAACCTTTACCCCATCTTTTTTGTCTCTCTCCAAAGCACCATGCAGAAAGTCCCGAGACACTTCCTCATTTTCATCCAGCCACTGAATAACAAATGGTTCAAACCACCTATGGAGAGCAGAACATATTAATACATATCTACTTCTCTTCTTCTACTTCTCTTCTGTCTAAATGTCTTTTTTTTTTACTTTCTCTTTTTAGTATAGGTTGATGATTTGCTACTCACGCAGGATATTCAGGCACTCTGCTCTTGAAGAAGGGCAGGTCTTTGCAGTACTCGTTGTACAGCCACTTGACTTTGAAGTGCAGGTTCATGTAATCTGCACTTTTGCACAAGCGATTTTTTTCATGTTCTGAGAAAAAGAATAAAGTGGATAAATGCAGGTTGAGTAACAAACAAATTTCTCTCCTGGTGTTAAAGCTATGTCTAGCTCCCATTTCCACAGATCTATAATTGTGCATACAGAGACATTGACCTACAGTTAGCGGCTACATTTATCTAACAAGTCTTCAGTGTTGACAAAGCTCGTACAGTTCGGAGGCTCAGTATATTTATCATTGACTTGCACTCACCCTCCATTGCATACTTCATATCCTGAGCAAACAAGTTCCACATCACTTCAGCACTAATTTTACCCACGTTGAGCTCCTGGGGAAATCTTGATGGAGGAGAGAAGGAGAAAGGCTTACTTATATAAGGCTTATAAGGCTTATATGAACTCAGAGAGAGAGAAGGTATGTGAAATTGAGCGAGCAGATAAGAGCCTAAGAGAAACTGTGCAGAAGATATGGAGAAGGAAATGTGACCACATTTGAAAGGTTCTGGGAGTAGAGAATATGCATAGGAGAAGTATAGAGACTCACTGGTTTAGGCAGGGGGTGTAGGAGTTCTTGTCCTCCTCGATGATGGAGACAATAAGTGTAATGAGTTTAGACCAGAAATCCAGATTCTTGATGCTGGGTCCCTGCTCCTCCGGAGGCACAGCCCCCTGTTTGGCCTGAAAAAGCAGTGACACAACTTGAGTCACCATCAAACTCTACACAGACTTTTTTTGGGGTAAGTTTTGCCTGCTGGTCACTTTGTTGAGTGTATGATGGGATGATCAGCACCTTTGGCAACAATTGCCAACCTGCAGTCTGCAGATTAATGTATTCTTCTCAATCACGGAGTTTTTAAAGCCAAATCATGTCAGTTTTTTGAACAATGTATTCATCATCATGCAACAAACTTTAGAACATACTGCACACACCAAACCTCTAGTCACATGTTGGATAAAACACCCAAAGGGCCAATCTTCCAAAGGTCAGTGTAGATATTTAATTGTGTGACCATTTAGTACTGTTATGTGAATTTTACATAGGGTCCTTTTTTATTGTCTGAGACAGAGAAACTTTTTGTGGGGAAATCTTGAATGAGTTGTTAATTAAACAACTCATGCATTTTCAACATTTACTGCCCAAACAGCTTTAAACAGACTCTGAATCTTAACTGTCAGGACGACTTATCTGAAACAGCTGAAGATGTGCTAAAAGAAAAGATAAGGACAGCTGAGCACTGCAGGGGTTGAAGAGTGAAGAATGATCTTGCAGAGATTTCGACAAAATATAGCAACGTCCCTCAGGATGAGATGTTTTAGTCAAAGGGAAAATGCTTATTTGAAATTTACAAGGGAGTCTGAATGGAGTTGCTGCTGTAATGAGGACTCAATCTGTTGAAATCTGATGCAGGAGTGATGGATGGGAGAGCCTGGCCTACCCAGACAGAGGACGATAGGACACACACACGTGTGTGTGTGTGTCCCATCATCCTCTGTCACACACACAATACACACACACACACACACACACAGACACACACGCAGAAATCCAGCAAAGGGGGTACAGTAATAACATTACAAAACTGTTGGTCAAGTTTAAAATAAATAGTTAGTCCAACTATATCAGTAAGCTTTGAGCCAGGCAGTGATTTATTCTGCTTGCTTCTTCTGAGAGAGTGAACCAAATTACAGCTAAGGAAAAAGAAAAGTACATCAATCATTAGACATCTACAAGAAAACAGAAAAGTTAACCTCAATGCTTTTTAGCCCTGAACAGACTGTACACTGCAGCAGATTATCAGGGCACCATGAGCAACCAGAAACTCTGAAAAACATCAACTAAATACAGGTTGGGTGACCACATCATGGCCACTGACACTAGTGGAGACAGAGCAACATGTCCTGTTACTGTGTAGTCTACACCGTATGAAGAGATGAGAACTGTGTTTTAGTTGTCAAAATAAAACTCATATACCAGGACAATTTGACCACAATTAAATTCAATATTTACTAGACAAAACCAGTGGAACAACACATGAACATGTACTGATCTCCTTGAAAGTCTATGGAGCACACAACTATTATACTTACATGACATTTGGCAATA